>JBBGZY010000874.1:1102500-1105000 GCA_037952925.1 Lithobates clamitans | reverse complement strand
AGGCACTGGTGCTGGTGCCACAACACTGCAACCCCTCACAGACACTCTAGTTGAAACGCAGGAACAAGCCCTGCTGCAAAGTATTGCATCAAAAATTGTAATTACACGCCCCTGTTAGACAGGGGCTGAAAAATTGGGTCTTAGGCACTGGTGCTGGTGCCACAACACTGCAACCCCTCACAGACACTCTAGTTGGAATGCAGGAACGAGCCCTGCTGCAAAGTATTACATCAAAAATTGTAATTACACGCCCCTGTTAAACAGGGGCTGAAAAATTGTGCCTTAGGCACTGGTGGTGGCGCCCAGAACCAAAAATGTTCTTACAAGCTATCAGCGTGATGATTGAGGAGGAAGAGGATAATTACTCAGGGATAGTCACTCAGCATCAGCATAGGCAGTCTTTGAAGGGATCTGAGATTTCAAAAAAAATTATTCGGTTACATCTGCATCAGGTGCTTGGTAGCTGGTGGTGATCCAAGACTGATTCATTTTTATGAAGGTCAGCCGATCGACCGAGTCGGTGGACAGACGCACCCTGTGATCGGTTACCACGCCTCCAGCAGCACTGAATGTGCGTTCCGAAAGAACGCTGGATGCAGGACAGGCCAGTAGCTCAATTGCATACTGTGCAAGCTCTGGCCAGTGATCCATCCTCAAGACCCAGTAACCCAGAGGATTTTCGGTGGGAAAGGTGTCCAAGTCTGATCTTGCCCCTAGGTATTCCTGCACCATGTAAAACAGACGCTGGCGATGGTTGCTGGAACCGATCATACCTTGGGGCTGCGGACCAAAAAATTGTCTGAACGCATCGGTCAGACGGCCACCTTCTCCACCGCTCCTTCTTTGACTGACCGAAGCCTCAGCAACACGTTGTCCAGAAACAGGAGTTTGTAACCTCCCAGTCTCTGGGAACGCGTTGCACAGACCTTTCTGCAAGGCCTCCCGAAGATGTTTCATCCTCTGCTCCCTCTGCGATGGCAAGATAAGGTCCGCAACCTTACCCTTGTAACGTGGATCAAGGAGGGTTGCCAGCCAGTATTGGTCCTTCTCCTTGATACCACGAATACGAGGATCCTTACGCAGGCTTTGCAGGATCAGGGAGGCCATGCAGCGTAGGTTTGCTGAGGCATTCGGTCCGGAGTCCTCTGGGTCACTAAGGACAACAACGTCCGCAGCCACCTCCTCCCAGCCACGTACAAGTCCATGTGTTCCTTGGGACTGATCCCTTAAAGACTGCTGATGCTGAGTGCCAGGCTCCACCTCCATACTGACACAATCTTCCTCCTCCTCCTCCTCCTCGTCCTCTTCCTGTGTGATCGGCGGGCACGCAGGAACACTGTCTGGATAAAGGGGGCCTTGAGAGCTAAGGAAGTCCTCCTCTTCCTGCCTCTGTTCTGCCTCAAGTGCCCTGTCCATTATTCCACGCAGCGTGTGCTCCAACAGGTGGACAAGGGGGACAGTGTCACTGATGCATGCACTGTCAGTGCTCACCATCCTCGTGGCCTCCTCGAATGGTGACAGGACAGTGCATGCATCCCTGATCATGGCCCACTGGCGTGGGGAAAAAAAACCAAGGTCCCCTGACCCTGTCCTGGTGCCATAGTCGCACAGGTACTCATTGATGGCCCTCTGCTGCGTGTGCAGCCGCTGCAGCATGGCCAACGTCGAGTTCCACCTGGTGGGCATGTCACAGATTAGGCGGTTCTTGGGCAGGTTAAACTCCTTTTGGAGGTCCGTCAGCCGAGCACTGGCATTATATGACCGGCGGAAATGCACAGAGACTTTCCTGGCCTGCCTCAGGACATCCTGTAAGCCCGGGTACCTGCCCAAGAACCGCTGCACCACCAAGTTAAGGACGTGAGCCAAACAGGGCACATGGGTCAGTTGTCCCTGTCGGAGGGCAGAGAGGAGGTTGGTGCCATTGTCGCAAACCACCATTCCTGCCTTAAGTTGGCGTGGCGTCAACCACCTCTGAACCTGCCCCTGCAGAGCTGACAGAACCTCTGCCCCAGTGTGGCTCCTGTCCCCCAAGCACACCAGCTCAAGCACCGCATGGCATCTTTTGGCCTGCGTACTTGCGTAGCCCCTTGAACGCCTACGGAGCACCGCTGGTTCCGAGGAAGAGGCCATGGAGGAAGAAGAAGAGGAGGGGGTGGAGGAGAGAGGTGTGTCACAATCAGCATTTTGGAGGCGTGGTGGCGGAACAACCTCCAACACTACTGCACCTTGTCCTGCATCCTTCCCAGCTGCCAGCAGAGTCACCCAATGCGCCGTGAAACTTAAGTAACGTCCCTGTCCATGCCTGCTGGACCATGAGTCAGCGGTAATATGCACCTTACCGCTGACCGCCCTGTCCAGCGAGGCATGGACATTGCCTTCCACATGCCGGTAGAGAGCCGGAATCGCCTTCCGTGAGAAAAAGTGGCGTTTGGGTACCTGCCACTGAGGAACCGCACATTCCACAAACTCACGGAAGGGGGCAGAGTCTACCAACTGAAAA
>JBBGZY010000874.1:1065000-1097500 GCA_037952925.1 Lithobates clamitans | reverse complement strand
ATTTTACCACACAATGCGGCGTCACTGTTTGCTGAATTTTCCTGTGAATTCAAGGGGGGGGGGGGGGGCGGCTTGACAGCCTGGGCTCACTGGAAGTTGAATGGCGTGGGTTGAATGATGCTCGAGGTCGTTTAACCCGAAGTAGGACTAGTGCTGGATCAGTGAGTTGGTGGGTCTAAGACAGAAACAGATAGGTAAGGGGGGGAGGGGTGTATGGCAATCCAGTTGCTTATTTTTCAAAAGATGCTTGGGCCTCACATTTTATTTTTATGAAATTGGGTTTAAAAGGAAATTTTTTAGGAGCCATTCATACAGCAATCTAGAAATTCCTTAGGGTTCCCAATTTTGTTTTTACTTACAAATGCATAGTGACCTAATTTTGCGGTTTCCTCCTGCTTTGCCATTAGCTCATTTTTTCATGGCTAATTGACATTCTCCAAAGTGATAGTATTTCATATTGGAAGCATGTTTCAAAATAACAATGTAACAAAGCAAAGTGACAACTACTAAAGAGATTTATTACAGAGAACAAGCAAATATGGACGTTTGGACAGAGCTGGTTGGCTGGAGGGGGAAAAAAAATAAAAAAATCAGCATCAGTTATAATTGTGGAAGCCGACAAAACACTACTATAGATTCTGTGTTTTCTTTTGCCTTGGGTACACCAAGAAGCCAATTTAACATTCCGATTTTTTGAAGGCAAAGGGTCACACCAAATATTGGTTTGTTTTGGATTTCTCTTCTGTTCATTTACTTTTTCACACCTGCCTAAAACTTTACACAATACTGCATAATGAGGTTGTGCACAGATAAATATAATCGAATAGGCAAACTGTGCTCTTAAGTCATTACTTTTCTTCAGTTGAGTATAAACAAACAAGTAGGGCGCTGGGCTGCAGCATCACCATCAAGATGGATATTAGCCACCAGGATGGAGCAATGTCAATTGCAGTTAAAGGGCAGCCCCAAAAGTGACCACTGGGATAGTAGCAAAAAAAAACGTAATTACATAACACTCAACCAGGTGCTCCTAAGGCAACATGAGATACTTTTCTTCAGTTGGCTTCCTTTTTTTTGTAAACACCAAGTAAAATAAGGGTTAGAGATTATGGCATTCTTGTGCTCAATAGGAGCTGGTGGTGAACCCCTATCTTAAAACAGTAGTAAAGTCTTGCTGATAAATTTAAATAATGGTCCCCTCTGCAGGTTTAAGTCATAATGTACTAGTATGCACTGCATACTATTTCATTATGACACTTACCTACAAATGATGCCCTCCAGAGCTACGCTGGCTGGGCTGAGATAATGTCACTTCCGCACATGCGCATGGGAGTCACATTGCTGCGGCACACAGAGTGCACCATAAATGTGGACTGAGCTGTGTGTGTGCAGCTCAGATTACATTACCTGCTGACTGGCAGGGGTGACATTTATATTACATTTCCTGGGGTCTCTTCTGTTACAAAAACCCTGCCTGTCAGTGTTTTTTTCTGATTCTTGACTTTACTATCACTTTAAAATAACATAATAAATAACATTACAGTGGTTTAGTATAGGGTAAATTTGTAATATGGCAACTGAAAGGTCAATTTAGAAGAGCTTGAAACCCAAGAAAAGGTGTGCAAAGGCAAAGGTAAGCAGAATAAAACAGTCTTCAAAACACCTGTGTCCTCTCTCTAGTTGGGGTGGACAGGTGAACAGGGGCCATTAAAACACACCTGTTCAGGTTACAGGACTCATCCAACTTCGTCAAATTGAGGAGCTCCACAAGGACCCTGCCAAGTCAGCAACAGGTGCTGATACTTCCTTCACTTTCTGCCACGTCTGACAAAAATTCCCATCCTTCCCATCGGTACACTTTACCATCTCACCGGAGGCCATGCTCAAGTGCCCAAGTAAAGCTGGCAGAAACTTGCAGTTAAATAAACTATTATTTTATCTTGCTCTTTATCTTGTTCAAATCATGAACAAAATGTTAAATAAAAGGTTGGTGGTATTACTGCAATGTCCATAAACTGCAGATCACTAGAAATGTTGAGAATAGGTATCATATGCTGTGATATTATATGTGTATACAGATGAAAAAAAAAAGCACTTAACCACTTGCTTACTGGGCACTTATACCCCTTTCCTGCCCAGGACAATTTTCAGCTTTCAGCACTGTTGCACTTTGAATGACAATGGCGTGGTCATGCAATACTGTACCCACATTGTTAGCATTTCTTTCACACAAATAGAGCTTTCTTGTGGTGGTATTTAATCTCCACTGGGTTTTTTATTTTTTGGTAAAGGAAAAAAGACCGAAAATGTTGAAAAAAAAGCGTTTTTCATATTTTGTTATAAAAGTTTGCAAACAGGTAATTTTTAGCTTTCACTGAGGAGGTGGCACCGATAGGTGGCATGGAGAGGTGGCACTGTTTGACACTGATAAGGGACTGATGGGCACTGATTAGCAGTACTGATGGGCACTGGTGGGCACTGATTAGCGGCACCGGAGGGCATTGATTAGCGGCACTGGAGGGCACTAAGGGGACCGATGTCCCTCTAACAGACCCCGGTTAACGGCTTTCTTCTTTTATACACGCTAACAAAAGTGAAGGGAAAAAAAAGCCGGAAATCGGCTTCTCTTTTCTTCATTGGCTGACAGCTGATCACGTGGTAAAGGCCCACTGTGATTGGCCCTTTACCCTGCTCTGTGTTCAGCCAAGTCCCAAGAACTCAGCAGTCACAGAGCGCGCTGTGTGAAAATGAGAGGATGTCCATGCACGCTCCCCAGAACATTTTAAGCCTGTGCTGTAGCTGTCTTTCGGCTATAGCGTGGGTGCAAAGTGGTTAAGATAAAAAATATTTAGGCATCAGTATCGCCTCCTCAACCCTCCCCCATACTGCTGGCTGTGTCTATGATGGCAGTCAGCGCAGCTCGGGATCAAGTCCGCACGAGTGCCCCCAAAGCAAGTGGCAAGTCTTCAGAGAAGAGGAGGTACCAAGAGTTTGGCAGGCATTTTGGGCCACTCTGTACAATTTCAATGCCTTGGACTGCCCCTCTCTAAAATTTCACCTAATACCTTGATCTTGTTCAAGACCGTATTGTGTGAAGTGTTATAGAAGGGCAGCCCTAGACGGGGCCGATGGATTTTCATGCCTGCTTGGAGTGATGACTCCTCTCCACATGTCTAATGGGTCTATGTTTGGTTATATGATTTATACAATGTAACATACTGTATTTGTTTTGTGTGTAGAGCCAAACTCTGTAGATATAATTTCTTGCGTACCCTGTTTACACATATTGAGCACCTATTGTAGCATTTTGTGCAGCTGGACCAAGTGACTACTTTTAAAGGAGGTGTGCAGCTCTCAGTGGGTTACGCAGTGAAGAACTACAAGGAGCAGGAGCAGATAAAATTGCAACAAGTTGTGCAGACTATCAAATGATAACTATACTAAAGGTATCCTTTAAAACACAATTATTGGCAGAAAAACTTAAAGTAGTATTAAACCCAAAAGCAAACATTATATTGTAGCTTACCAGTTCATAGATGTGATGGCTTCATTCATTTTCTCTTTTAGGCTTTCTTTTTTCTATTTCCATATGGTGATCCAGCCAGTAAGTCTGTTTTTCAAAAGAACAAGCTCTCCTTCAGATATATCAATTACAGGGATGAGATAAACCATGCAACACTAGCAGGAGTGTTTACAATGGTTGGCTATTTTTTTTTATGCAAAACCTTTATCCTAAATGGAAAAGAACAGTTTGCTAAACTATAAGCGGCCTTTGAGCTCAGTTAGTGTATTTAAATCTGCTAGTAAATGCAACACTTTATTACCCCCCACCCCCGATTAACAATGCTGCTGTTCAAAGGTGCCCCCTGTTCTCATGAGGGTGTGCTAATACAGGAGGTGCGTTACTGGCCAGATCCCCAGGTGAAAACAGAGGGGAAAAAAGACTAAAAAGTAAAGAAAAAACTAACACAGCCACAACATTTAATGATTGCTAAACTGCAATGTATGGCATTTTTGGTTTTGGGTTGAATAGCTCTAACTGTGATCCAATGGTCCAGAGCCTGCGAGGTTACACGCTGCCATATCCGCCCCCTGCCGTCTCCTTGATGCAGGTCTTTGGTCGTCCCCTTTGTGCTGGGAGCATGCCGCCCAGGGCGCTCTCAGCAACCGAGACCTGGGTTTCACCAAGAGCCCCAGGCCTCGTACAAACGTTTGGGATCTAGTACTTCCTATTCCAGGTCAGCTGATCGCTGTGGCAGCTCAGTGTACATTTTGTGGAATATTGCAAACAGGCTTTATTATTATTTTATTGCAGAAGAGGCATTGGAGTTTATTTACTAAAGGCAAATCCATATTGCACTGCATGTGCACTTGGAAGTGCAGTCGCTGTAATCTGAGGGGAAGATCTGAAAAGAGGGGAAGCTCTGCTGTTTTTAATCATCCAATCATGTACAAGCAAAAATGCTGTTTTTTTATTTTTCTTGCATGTCCCCCTCAGATTTGCAGCGACTGCACTTGCCTTTAGTAAATAAACCCCATTGTATATGTCTTCTTCAATAAACAGTCTGCCCGTTCGTACATTTTTTTTCCCCCTTTAGTTCTGCTTTAAAAATAAATGGTTTTCTAAATTGTTAGTAAACTTCGAGTTTAACATTGGTTTTTATAATTATTGCTAAAACAGATGCTTTTTGTATTAGGAGCTTATCAGAGCACAACTAATCTGGTGAGGAAAGACATTCTTCCATGCACAGTCTACTTCTGTTGCTCTGAAGGACTAGGGGCCACCTGTAATAATCTTCCTTTCGTATTAAAATGACTCATTTATAACAGATTCTCTTACCAAATACAGATTTGATGCCAAATAGAGATGAAATAAGATTTAAAAAAAATAACGGTCACCAACTTAAAACATTGCAAGTAAAACTACAGGAAAATCAAAAATTTAAAATGATTATTTACACTTTTTCAATTCCACAAATTCATTTTTATTCACTTGCAATGTGCCTTTCTTACAAATCTGACCACTTCTGAGGAGTCAATTTCCAAGCTCAGCCCCTCCATCCACACACATAACCCTCTCCTCTTCTGAGAGTGTCTAATTACTTTCTATGCTGGCCCAGCTCCTCTCACCTCCCTACATCATTTTTGATATAATAGCCGGGGAGGAGCAAAATTCCCTGAGGAAGTTATGTTACCAGTGATGCAACGAGTCAGATGGAGCCTTGTGACGTAATTTCCGGTGGCGGTTTACGGAAGTGCGGTGAGGAGGCGAGTGTGTCACTACTCCAATTGTTTCTTACTGTGACTCTTATTCTTACTTGATGTAAGCAGCTTCTTTTACCTAATAAATTTACTTTTTATTTGGCAATATTTCACTATGGCTGTTCTTTGTTTCCTTTGCGCGCCATTTATACAAGAAGTGCCATTTCTTGGAGCGAGCTGTTTTCTCTACATATGGAGTTTCCCAAGATGTTTTGATACCAAGATCTGGATGTAGTTCTTCATCTTCGCTTGGGATCTGGATGTCTTTACAGATCCATCAGCAGGATTCCTTATCTGACTATCTAATGAGCCTTGTTTGACCTTTGGGTCATTTTTGGAGGTGAGCAGCCAATTCATAAATAGAACAGTCGATGTTTGGATTGATGTGTTGTCTGTTTTTTCTTCTATCAAGTTACCCCTATGAGATTTTTACCTTTATATGAACTGACTCCTACCATTGGGCTTTAGTTGGACTTTTATTCACATTTATGGATTTGTATGTTTTGGATACTTATGTTTATTCTTTAAGTATATTAATTTATGGCACGTTATTGAATAAGCGTACCACTCTTATTACTCTCTTTTACTATAGAGCAGGGATCTTCAAACTACAGCCCTCTAGCTGTTGCAGAACTTCACATCCCATTAGGCATTGTAAAACTCTGCCATTCACAGACATGACTAGGCATGATGGAAATTGTAGTTCCTGAACAACTGGAGGGCCATAGTTTGAAGACCCCTGCTATAGAGTGTCACTTGGGTCTGCTGACATCACATCCAAGATGGTGGCACCCAGCAACATTCTCAGGGCTTTTTGAGGTCTCACAAGGAAGGCTTCCACATATACATAAATGGATCATTGTTGAAACAAATGGTCTAGTGAGAAGGTCTATTTAAACCCTTGGTTGTATTTAGATGATGGGGCCACTACACATTACAGTATTTGTATTTGATTGCCCACTGAAATAGTCATAGGCCTCAAAATGAAACTCCAATCAAAACATTTAAAAAAAAAGTTTGATTGGAGTTTCACTTTAATGCCATGATATAGGCAGGTAATAAATATGTATGATTTTGGCCTCTGAAGCAAAATAATGTAGCATAGCTCTGTCCATGTAAGATACTTCAGACAGCAATTATGATCACTGCCACACATCTTTTGTTAAAGCTCCTAACAATTCTAGTTAATGAATGTCATACTCTATTACAGAACAATTTAATGATGGGTCACTTGACTGCATATCATATAGGGGAAGAAATATGAAAATGCATTTGACCTAAATGAAAGATAAAAAGTGCCATGGTAAATCTACATCATACACCATTTCTATGAATATTTTACATATGGAATGTACAAAATGATTACAGATATCTCTGCTATACAGTATGTATTTTATTTTGAACATGGATATTAACAATGCCAAATGTTTGATTGCTCAGCAAAATGATATTCAGATATTTAGCAGGACAAAGAAAGTGCACCAAATCTGAAATCTAAACTTTGCTTTCAAAGGGAACATGCAGATATATAAATCATTTTTAAATAATAACCACTAAAAGAAATTGGCTTTGTGTAAATTTTATCAGGATTTGTTACAATTTTAAAAACTTAGTCTGTATATATATTGTATTTACTATATATGTACATGGAGACAGCTCTCTTTTCTGCCTGCAGTGCTACAGAATAGCACAACATCTCAAAATGCAACTGCATGGTCATCTGGTTCACTGAAAACATTTCTCCTTCATGGTTAGTCTAGAAATCTTTATATAGGACAATAACAAAAATATTAGTACATACAAACCAACTATTAGAGTGTCAAATATCCAAGAGTCCACGTTTTTTAATGATAAAATTGATTCATAGCAGAAAAAAATCCAATGCGTTTCAGGGGCCCAATACTTCCCCCTTCATCAAGGCTTAGATATTATTACTGTGTTGAAACAGATTCAGGTAAGCATTTACCAAATAAATATGCACTGTGATTTACTGCTTAGAACAGTTTCAGGAGGGCAGGTTAAACCAGTGTTAGTGAATGCAGCAAAGGGCTTCCTATATTTAAAAGATATGGAAGTGTCAGCATTCATAAATGAGAACATCAACAAAAATCAAGGTAAACACTGCAATAACTTGATATACAGTGGGAACGGAAAGTATTCAGACCCCCTTAATTTTTTCACTCTTTGTTATATTGCAGCCATTTGCTAAAATCATTTAAGTTTTCCTCAATAATGTACACACAGCACCCCGTATTGACAGAAAAATGCAGAATTGTTGACATTTTTGCAGATTTATTAAAAAAGAAAAACTGAAATATCACATGGTCCTAAGTATTCAGACCTTTTGCTGTGACACTCATATATTTAACTCAGGTGCTGTCCATTTCTTCTGATCATCCTTGAGATGGTTCTGCACCCTCATTTGAGTCCAGCTGTGTTTGATTATACTGATTGGACTTGATTAGGAAAGCCACACATCTGTCTATATAAGACCTTACAGCTCACAGTGCATGTCAGAGCAAATGAGAATCATGAGGTCAAAAGAAACTGCCTGAAGAGCTCAAAGACAGAATTGTGGCAAGGCACAGATCTGGCCAAGGTTACAAAAACATTTCTGCTGCACTTAAGGTTCCTAGGAGCACAGTGGCCTCCATAATCCTTAAATAGAAGACGTTTGGGATGACCAGAGCCCTTCCTAGAGCTGGCCGTCTGGGCAAACTGAGCTATCGGGGGAGAAGAGCCTTGGTGAGAAAGGTAAAGAAGAACCCAAAGATCACTGTGGCTGAGCTCCAGAGATGCAGTCGGGAGATGGCAGAAAGTTGTAGAAAGTCAACCATCACTGCAGCCCTCCACCAGTCGAGGCTTTATGGCAGAGTGGCCCAACGGAAGCCTCTCCTCAGTGCAAGACACATGAAAGCCCGCATGGAGTTTGCTAAAAAAAAACACCTGAAGGACTCCAAGATGGTGAGAAACAAGATTCTCTGGTCTGATGAGACCAAGATAGAACTTTTTGGCCTTAATTCTAAGCGGTATGTGTGGAGAAAAACAGGCACTGCTCATCACCTGTCCAATACAGTCCCAACAGTGAAGCGTGGTGGTGGAAGCATCATGCTGTGGGGGTGTTTTTCAGCTGCAGGGACAGGAAATCTGGTTGCAATCGAGGGAAAGATGAATGCAGCCAAGTACAGAGATATCCTGGACAAAAACCTTCTCCAGAGTGCTCAGGACCTCAGACTGGGCTGAAGGTTTACCTTCCAACAAGACAATGACCCTAAGCACACAGCTAAAATAACGAAGGAGTGGCTTCACAACAACTCCGTGACTGTTCTTTAATAGCCCAGCCAGAGCCCTGACTTAAACCCAATTGAGCATCTCTGGAGAGACCTAAAAATGGCTGTCCTCCAACGTTTACCATCCAGCCTGACAGAACTGGAGAGGATCTGCAAGGAGGAATGGCAGAGGATCCTCCAATCCAGGTGTGAAAAACTTGTTGCATCTTTCCCAAAAAGACACATGGCTGTATTAGATCAAAAGGGTGCTTCTACTAAATACTGAGCAAAGGGTCTGAATACTTAGGACCATGTGATATTTCAGTTTTTCTTTTTTAATAAATCTGCAAAAATGTCAACAATTCTGTGTTTTTCTTTCAATATGGGGTGCTGTGTGTACATTGAGGAAAAATGAACTTAAATGATTTTAGCAAATGGCTGTAATATAACAAAGAGTGAAAAATTTAAGGGGGTCTGAATACTTTCTGTCCCCACTGTATGTCACTGTCGGAGGGTTGGACACACATGGCCATGCCCGAAAATCTGTGCATGCTAATATTGCAGCCCATAGTCAGTCTGATGCTTAGGGTCATGGCTGCCTGCACATCTGCACTGGCTTTAGGAAAGCTGCTGAGTGGTCAGCAGCTTGTGTGATTGACCCAGCTTGCCTCCTGACTCTTTTGTACCCTTATTTAATGCTACTGACCTTGGCTTGTGTTCTGACATTACCTTTTGTCTTAAGACCTCAGCTGCCCCATTGATCTCAACTGTGGCTTGGACTCTGACTTATTTTCTGCTTGCTGAATTGGTACTTCTGCTTTCTAGGCGGTTTCTGACTCCTGCCAATCCTGACCATGATTCTGTTTCCCGTTTCTTTGTGTTCTTGGCCTGATCTGTGGGCCTACATTCTTAACAGATCCAGTCAGGAATCCAGCACCTTAGCAGTATTCAGGCTGTCTCTAGATAATCTGCTGCATCCAGACCCACAACAGGCACCCGTGCCACTCCTCATGTGATTAACTCCTTGGGGCATTGGACAGTAACTGTAAGGTAAGACCTTCCATCATCCTGGCCTCTACCTTCAATCATTTCAGGTTTGTCAGATTGTATGTCCACTGCTGTGCACTGTAGTTTCACACATCTGGGTGTAGGACAAGTGTCACGTACCAGAAGGGAGACTGCATTGACGGGGTCGGCATCTCTTGCATCTCCAGCCCAGGTCTCGCTGAGGATGGAAAAGAAGGAGCCAAGGGCCAGGAGGAACACGAGTGCCTGTAGATGAAGACCTGGAGACCTGTTGCAGGAGGTTCCAGCTAGTCGCAGGACTGTAGTTGCAGAAGTGCTGAGCCAAACAGGACACAGGAGCGAGGTCACAAGGGAAGCCGGGTTCGTAAACAGACAGGCAGCACGGTACCAGGACATCAGGCAATTGCAACGTCAGATGAGAAGCTGGGATCAGGAGCCAGGGATCGAGTAAACACAGTCCAGAAGCAAGGTCAGTGGAGGGCCGGGGTCAAAGCCAGAGATCAGACAAACAGGAGCCAAGATCAGCAATGGGTATTCAGACAGGAAATCACAAGTTCAGGGTATCAGGAGCACAGCTGAAAGACCAGTCAGCACAGAACAGTGGTTAGGGCACTCCTTAAATAGGCTGTCTGGCACCAATTGATACCAAGGATGCACTCCTGCGCGTGCACGCTGGTTGCCGCGCATGAGCACACACGGGCATTCGCAGTCGCCCGTGTATGCGCGTGAGCGTGTGCCAGACGATTACCACTGGTTTCCTTATATTGCCCCCCCCCCCTTAAGGGCAGCCTCCGGATGCCCACTAAGGAACTCTTCTAAGCGTGGAGGTAAAGGTAGGCTTGAATCAGTCGTGGAGCGTGCACATTAGAGGAGGGTTCCCAAGAATTATCTTCAGGGCCATAGCTTCTCCACTTAATGAGGAACTGAGTTTGGCCTCTTCTCTTCCTGCAATCCAGGACAGCTTCTACCTCAAATTCCTCATTACCATCAACGAGGCAGGGGTCCTGGGTTCACGATCAGGAAACGGATTGGCCACAGATCGTTTCAAGAAGGACACTTGAAATACCGGATGAATCTTTAGACTTCCTGGTAAACTTAACTCAAAGGCCACGGCATTAATCCTCTTCTTTACAGGAAAAGGGCCAATGTATCTTGGCCCTAATTTCTTAGAAGGGCAAGCTAGTTTAAGGTTTCTGGTAGATAGCCACACATATCTCCAGGTTTCATATCTAGATTGCCTTTCCTTCTTTTATCATAGAACCTTTTGTAGTTTACTTGGGATTTGGTGATAGTCTCTTGCAGGAGCCGATTGTTAGCCCCCCAGAACTCAAGACGATCCTGTACTGCTGGTACTGGAGATTGCTGGGGAACATCAGGCAAAAAGTATGGATGAAACCCATGGTTAGCAAAGAAGGGTGTTTGTTTGATAGAAGAATGTATAGAGTAATTATAGGCAAATTCAGCTAATGGTAAAAGAGAAACCCAGTCGTCTTGTGCAAATGAAGAGAAACAACTGAGATATTGTTCCAAGGTCTGGTTCGTTCTTTCAGTTTGACCATTGGTCTGAGGGTGATAAGCAGAAGATAAGCAGTGTTTAATGCCCAGGACTTCACATAGGGACTTCCAAAATCTGGAGGTAAACTGTACTCCATGATCAGAAGTAATGTTGGCAGGAATACCATGTAGACATACTACTTCCTTGACAAAGGAAGAGGCGGTCTCAGCAGCAGAAGGGGTATCCTTTAGGGGCACAAAGTGGGCCATCTTGGACAAGCGGTCTACTATTACAAAGATGGTGTTAATTCCCTCAGATGGGGGTAGTTTGACAATAAAGTCCATAGAGATCATGCTCCATAACTTCTCTGGTACAGGAAGGGGCTCCAACAGACCCCAATTCTTAGTTTTAAAAGACTTATTCCGTAGACATGTTGTGCAGGACCTCACATAGTCCCTGCAATCTTGTATCAAATTTGGCCACCAGAAAGAACGAAGGGCTAACTTAAAAGTTTTATGTGCTCCGAAATGCCCTGCCAGGGGATGATTGTGGCACATGTAGAGTACTGCTGTCCGTAACTGTTCCGGAATAAAGATCTTCTCACTATGGAATTAGGGACCCTCTTTAAGGTGAAGTTCAAGAGGAGGAGGATGATCCAGGACTGCTGTCTTGACTTGGGTAACAAGATCGGTCTGTAACAAAAGAAAATTTTTAGCAGGTAAAATGGTATCAGGTTCAGAGAATACTTGGGTGTTATCAGGAAAGTACTTACCGAGGCCGAAATGCCGAGAGCGGTTCACCCTTGCGACTAAGTGCAGTCCGCCCCCTGGAGATGAGACAGGGAGTGGATGCACAAAGAGGCACAGGCTACCTTAGGAAGCAGAAGGCCGCTGATGTGAAGTCCTTAGTAGAGGGAGGCAGCTGTGCAGAGACTGGCAGGTGGATGATTAGCCGGAGCAGGTGCAAGAGAAAGTCCAGAACCAGGCTGAGGGTCAAACACACAGGATCAGTATATTCACAATAGGCTGAGGTAATGTGGCCAGAAGACTCAAGGACAGTCCAGGATACAGGCAGAGGTTCAAGGGCAAGGAGACAGCAGGCAAATCCGGGTCACAGGCAGAGGGTCAAACACTGAAGAAGAGCCATGGGTCAGGTTCAGGAGACAAGCAGAGTAGTCGAGGTCAATCCGGGTCAAAAACGGGTAATCGGGTAACAACAACAGGAAGCAGAGATTTCACAGGAAGCTGAAGACAAACTAGCAATTGATCTGTGTGCCAGAGTCCCTTTTATAGGCCAGCCCAAGGATCACGTAGGGCATGCGCGTGTGCCGGATTGCCGGCCCGCGAATGCGCATGCGTGCAGGGACACAGTTTTGATGTCTGGAAGGCATATTCTCCTGACAGATGTCTTGGAACATGCGTGAGAGAGCATTCGGCTTCCCATTCTTGGATCCTGGCCGGTAGGTAATGTGGATGCAGAATCTTGCAAAAAAGAGGGCCCATCTGGCCTGGCAGGGTCTTAATCTTTTGGCTGTTCTCAAGTATTCAAGATTTTTGGGATTGGTGAATACATGAATAGGGTGTGCAGCCCCCTCAAGCAGGTAACACCACTCTTTAAGGGCTGACTTAATGGCGAGTAACTCCTGATCACCGACATAGTAGTTCCTTTCAGGGGTACTTAATTTTTCTGGAGAAGAAGGCAACAGGGTGAAACAAAACTTTTGTTCCTTATTGCTGGAACAATATGGCTCCTACAGCAATTTCCAAGGCATCAACCTCAAGGACATAGGGTAGAGCAGGATCTAGGTGCTTCAGAATGGGAGCTGTTGTAAACAGGCCCTTCAGTTTCTCAAATTATGCTTGAGCTTCTGGAGGTCCATGAGAAGGTCAGGTGTAGTTTGAGTAATTAAGTGAAAGGGGATATAATACTGGAAAAGTCTTTAATGAACTTCCCGTAAAAATTGGTGAACCCCACAAATCGCTGCACAGATTTTCTCTCAGTGGGGGCAGGCCAATCAAGTACAGCCGATACCTTTTGTGGATCCATGGAAATCCTGTCTGCAGAGATAATAAGGCCCAAGAACTGGATGGTTCTTTTCTCAAATTCACATTTTTCTGCCTTGGCATAAAGGTGATGTTTCCTCAATCTGCTTAATACCTTCTTTACATGGACCCGATGGGATTCTAGAGAAGTGGAAAAGATCAGGATGTCATCCAAATAAACAATAGTAAACAGATCAAGAAAGTCCCGAAACACATTGTTTACAAAATGCTGGAAGGTGGCTGGCGCATTCCAAAGTCCAGGTACTCAAAGTGCCTAAAACGAGACCTAAAAGCCATCTTCCACTCATCACCTTCCCTTATTCTGATCAAGTTGTAAGCTCCCCTTAGGTCTAGCTTGGAAAATACACGGGCTTCTCGAAGTCTCTGGAGCAACTCAGGGATAAGAGGTAAGGGGTACCGGTTCTTAATGGTCACCTTATTTAAGTCCTGGTAGTCAATACACGGCCGGAGAGAGTGATCCTTCGTCTCAACAAAGAATATTCCCGCACCAGCAGGGGATGAAGATGGCCGGATAAACCCCTTGTCGAGGTTTTCATTAATATATTTCTGCAGGTCCTCTAGTTCAAGTTCTAAGAGTGGGTAGATCCTGCCAAAGGGAATTTCTGCACCAGGTAAGAGTTTGATGGGACAGTCATAAGGTCTGTTGGGAGGAAGAGTGTCAGCATTCTTTTTATTGAAAATGTCCAGGAAATCATGATAAACAGAAGGCACAATTTTCATTGTTTCAGAGTCCATATCAATGCAGAGGAAGGAAACTCCAGGACTAGGTAGAGGGAAGGCAAAATTCTCTGCAGTAGTTGGAAGGAAAGGTCACCTCCCCTGTGGACCAGTTGATGAGGGGATTGTGCGCCTTCAACCAGGGCTTCCCAAGGATGACAGGAAATAGGGGGGAAGTAATGACATCCAAACGTAAGAGTTCCCGATGCCCAGAAGCTGTGAGGCACAAGATAGGTTCAGTCTCTGAGGTGACAGGTCCCGATTTGATGCTTGAACCATCCGCTAGGTGGAGCATGAAGCTGTTTCTTTTGGCACACAGGGGCAGATTATGCATGGTTGCAAAGGAAGAGTCCACAAAACAGCTACAGGCCCCAGAGTCCACAATGGCAGAAACAGAGAGAGTTCTTCCGTCTAACTGAAAAGAGACTGGCAGCAGGATGTGGTTCTGGCTGGAATTTAGTGCAGCAACTGCAGGAGGAGGAGGAAATCTCCTACGATGTCTCCGGGAACAAGTCTGTAGGAAATGCCCCTCATCGTCACAGTAGAGACAAAGGTTATTATAGGGATGTTGGGCCCATTCTTGTTTAGACAGAGAAGGTCTTGGAAAACTGACATGAGGAACCTTCTAGACATCAGATGCATCTTTAGGCGAGGCAGAGGTAGGTGGAGGGTCCATGGAGCAGACAGGCATTAAGTGAATATTCACGTTTTTTTCGAACTGCCTTTCATGCAGGCGGCGCTCAATTTGAATACAAAGAGGGATTAAGTCATTCAGTGAGGTGGTGGTTTCCACCCTGGCAAGCTCATGCTTGATGGCTTCAGATTGGCCAAGGCGAAATTGGAAATGTAGGGCTGCATTGTTCCATTCAGTATCAGTACTCTACAGGTGAAAGTCAGAGACATAGTCCTCCACAGGCATGGGGCCCTGTTGCAGGTGGCTTAATGAGATTTCAGCAGTCTGATGATGAAAAGGGTCAGCATATAGCTGGGCCATGGCAGCAAAAAAAGAGTTAATTGAAACCAGGACAGGGTCATGCTGTTCCCGAAGCTGATATGCCCAGGCCTGGGGTTCTTCCAGCAACAGGGAAATGAGAAATCCCACCTTCACCTCCTCAGTAGGAAATGTGCGAGGAAGCAAGGAGAAATACAGCTCACAGGAATTCTTAAAAGTCCTAAACTTCCTACGGTTTCCAAAAAAAACGTTCAGGCAATGTTACCCTGGGCTCTGGAAGATAAGGTAGGACTGCTTGGGTGCAGGTCAAGCTGGATGCACTCAGTAGTTGGTCATGGATGCGGGCTAATTCCATATGCAACCCTTGCACTACATGGGAGAGTGTGGTAACAGTCTGACAAAAGGGTTGATAGCAGAGAGACCTCCTTTTCAGACTCCATCCCTGGTTGACTGGTACTGTCACATACCTGAATGGAGACTAAATTAATGAGGTCGGCCTCTCTTGTATCTCCAGCCCAGGTCCTGCTGAGGATGGAACAGAAGGAGCCAAGGGCCAGGAGGAACACGAGTGCCTGTAGATGAAGACCCGGAGACCTGATGCAGGAGGTCGCAGCTAGTCGCAGGACTGTAGTTGCAGAAGTGCTGAGCCAAACAGGACACAGGAGCGAGGTCACAAGGGAAGCCGGGTTCGTAAACAGACAAGCAGCAGGGTACCAGGACATCAGGCAAAGGCAAGGTCAGATTAGAAGCCGGGATCAGGAGCCAGGGATCAAGTAAACACAGTCCAGAAGCAAGGTCATTGGAGAGCCGGGATCAAAGCCAGAGATCAGACAAGCAGGATCCAGAAGCAGAGTCAAACAGGAGCCAAGGTCACCAAAGGGTATTCAGACAGGAAATCACAAGTTCAGGGTATCAGGAGCACAGCTAAAAGACCAGTCAGCACAGAACAGTGGTTAGGGCACTCCTTAAATAGGCTGTCTGGCGTCAATTGATACCAGAGACGCACTCCTGCGCGTGCACGCTGGTCGTCGCGCATGGGCGGTCGCAGTCACCCTTGTGTGCGCGCATGCGTGCGAGCGCGTGCCAGGCGATTACCATTGGTTTCCTTACAACAAGGTATTGATGTAGCAGTGGGTTGAATATAGCAGCAAGTAGAAACCATACTGCAAAGCCAGGCAGCATCCTATCCTAGTGGTCTAGCCTTGTTTCCATGTCCTATACCTGAAACCATAGAAACTGGGGTGCAGAAAAATGGCAGCATGTGCTCTGGACTGATGAGTCAAAATATGAAATATTTGCCTGTGGTAGGAGGCAGTCTGTTCACAAAGGGCCAGAGAGCAGTACAATAATAAAATGTCTGCAGGTAACAGCGAAGCATAGTGGAGGTCCCTTGCAAGTTTGGGGCTACATTACTGCCAATTAAGTTGGAGATTTGGACAGGATTAATGGTGTCCTTAATGCTGAGAAATGTAGGCAGGTATTTATCCATCATGCCACATCTTTAGGGAGGTGTGCGATTGGCCTCAAATTTATTCTGCAGCAGGACAACGACCCCAAACCTACAGCCAACATCAACTATCTTCAGTGTAAAGAAGAACAAGAAGTCCTGGAAGTCATAGTTTGGCCCCCACAAAGCCCTGATCAACATCAAGTCTGTCTGGGATTACATGAAGCGACAGAAGGATTGAAAGCAGCCTACATCCACAGAAGATCTGTGGTTAGTTCTCCAAGATGTTTGAAACAACCTACCTGCTGAGTTCCTTCACAAACTGTGTGCAAGAGTACCTAGAAGAACTGATGCTGTTTTAAAGGCAAAGGGTGGTTACACCAAATATTAATAGGATTTGGATTTCTCTTTTGTTCATTTACTTTCCATTTTGTTAATCGATAAAAATAAACTATTAATACTTCTATTTCTTTTTTTTTACTCATTTATTTTTATACATTTTTACAAAAACATATACCACTGATTGAGAGGCACCTCGTATACATACTATTATAACATCTTTACAATGTCGTGTATAAATTCACACTTAAATAACCTTCAATACATTAAAATACCCAGTTCGTATTTACTTCCTTTAAAAGGGGGGAAAAAAAAAAAGGTACATTTAGAAGACACACAACTACTACCAATACCTCAGCTCCCTCTCCTCTATGGTTCCCTAACCTCTTGTGACACCTCTATCCTTTTATAGCCCCTCCCTCCCCTCCCTCCCGAATCTTTTTTAATAAAGTGCAACTATCCCTTCCATACACCGTGTCTATTTAAATAACAGATATATTATATATTCTTATTTCTCTCTTCTCACTCTTATTTGCCACTTCCCTTCGTCCTCTCCACTCCCCCCTTATTTTCCCGATAATATCCTCCTAGTCTTTGAATATGATCTTCTCTCCCTAGTTTTTCCCTTTAAAGGGGACATCCCATTTTATCTAACCAGGGCTTCCACATCATTAAGAATTTGTCCAGTTTCCTCCGTCTAACAAATACCACTTTTTCCCTCCATGCTGTGGCATCCATCACTTTAGTCCATTCTTCTGATGTCGGGGGTCTCACTGATTGCCAGTTCTGAGCTATTATCTTTCGAGCTTGGAATAGATATCTTATTACTGCAATTTTACTATTTTTAGGCATAGTATTTTCCTCTATTTTCCCCAACAGACATATAGCACCATTCAGGTCTAACTTGAGCCCAAAGGTACTATTAATATCCTCCATTATCTCTGTCCAGTACCTGAAAAAGCTTCTTTGGAGTGTGGTAAACTCTATGTAGCAAAAATAGCTGAGATAGTTTCTGTGAAGGGGAGACTGACACCTGGGAGCTCAAGTCCAATATCCTTCTCCACTGTTCTCCTGTTATTTTT
Organism: Lithobates clamitans; assembly: GCA_037952925.1. Classification (NCBI taxonomy): domain Eukaryota; kingdom Metazoa; phylum Chordata; class Amphibia; order Anura; family Ranidae; genus Lithobates; species Lithobates clamitans. The sequence continues at coordinate 1,079,848 of JBBGZY010000874.1, read as the reverse complement.
TTCCCCCAGGTCCTCTTCCCATCCCTTCTTATTTTTAGCCAGTCTTTCCCCATTAATGGTTTTACTACATATCTGTTCATATATGATGATATTAGGCCTTTTTTTTTGTATAAGAGGTACTTTACACCATTCCACCCTTTGTGTTTTAAAGTGGGCATTCAGTGCATGTCTAATTTGAAGATACCGGTAGAATGATTGGTTTGGGATACCGTACTCACCCCTCAACTCCTCAAATGATTTCAACGTACTCCTATCATATAGTTGCGCGAGTTTTCTGATACCACAAACCTCCCACTCATTTATTTTACCCAAGGGGATCAAATCTGGAAATTTCTTGTTGTCCCAAATTGGGGTATATTCTGTTAACCCCCTGTATCCCATTACTACCCTGGTCGCTGGCCATACTTTTGTTATTAGTTTTAATGTGGGGCATCCAGCGAGTAGGGAGTCCGCTTCCAGAGCTTCCACCAAACTGCTATGCAAGGCTCCCTGCAGCATCATTCGTGCATTTTTATTACTCTTCCCTGGTATATTACATCGCCTGAGATGCTGCAACTGGGCAGCCATAAAATAACTGCAGGGGTGTGGAACTGCCGCTCCTCCCTCTTTTATTGGTAGCTGCAGTATCTGTAAGCTAATACGAGCCTGCCCCTTCTTCCAGATTAGTTCCCGGAACAATGTTTCAATTTTTTTGAACCATCTCATTCCGATCCAAACTGGAGAATTATGTAGCTGATACAAGAGTTGGGGCATCCAGATCATTTTAATGAGGTTAATTCTTCCAGCTGCTGACAGACGAAGATGACTCCAGATATCACACTTCCGCTGAAATTTAAGCAGAAGGGGAGCAAGATTATCCTCAATATACTGACCTGGGTCCCTTGTTAACCATACTCCTAAATACTTCATCTTGTCTACCACCCTTAGTTGCCCGCCCGAGGATGGGAAAAGATCTATTGTGTCTACAGGCATCAGGGCAGATTTCTCCCAATTACCAGACCTGAGAGCTTCCCAAACGCCTCCACTATGTTCATAACCCCCGCCAGGGATGCGTCTATATCTCCGAGGAAGAACAAGATGTCATCTGCATATAATGCAATCTTTTCTTCTCACTTCTCTCTTTTAAACCCCTGTATCCCCCTTGCAGATCTAATCGCAATTGCTAATGGTTCTATTGCTAAAGCAAACAATAGAGGTGACAGGGGACATCCCTGCCGTGTTCCCCTCTCCAGCTGGATCGGATCAGAGTATGTATTATTAATCCTTATCTTAGGGCTTGGTGTCTTATAAAGTGCTTTCACCCAGCCTATAAAAGTGGGTCCGAACCCAAACACCTCCAGAGCCCGCCACAAATAGTCCCACTCCAAGCTATCAAAAGCTTTGGCAGCATCCAAAGAGACAACCGCTCGTGAACCCCCATTTATTGTCGAGATCTGAAGGTTCAGGTATACTCGCCTTACATTAATGCTAGTAGATCTATCGGAAATAAACCCAGATTGACCTGGGTGTATAAACTTTTATATATATTTATTCACCCTAGCGCTCAGCACTTTTATCAGTATTTTTGCGTCTGAACACAGTAGGGATATTGGCCTATACGACGAGGTATCCATTTGATCTTTCCCTTCTTTTGGGATAACCACTATTGTAGCTTCTGCCATTGAAGAGGGCATCCTCCCCCCCGCAGCCACCTCCCCTAGCATCCTCAATAGCTCTGGAAACATCACCTCACCATACCGCTTATAAATTTCAGTGGGAAGACCATCTGGGCCGGGGGACTTCTGGTTAGCCATCTCAGCCACTACTCTTTGCAGTTCCTCCAGAGTTATGGGGGCTTCTAGCTCGTTTTTTTCCCTTTGTGAAAGAGCTGGTACCTCAATCCCCCTAAAAAAGCAATCCATATCTCTTGCCACTTCTCCCCTCCTGGATTTGTATAGGTTCACGTAGTACTGTCTAAATGCGTCAAGTATTTCAGAGGTCCGAGAAGTAACTTCTCCCCCTGGCATCCTAATGACTGCGATTACTGATGGGGAGCTGTTGGTCTTCACCAACCGAGCCAAAAAACGGCCTGCACACTCCCCCTTAGCAAAGGTACGTTGGGATTGAAAAAGACGCCTATTTTCTGCCTTTCTAGTAATGATGTTATGGTATTTTTGTTGACTTTTAAGCCACCTCTCTTTTTTCCGGGGTTGGATCTACCACATACTGATTTTCAGACTCCACAGCTTCCCTCCCAGTGACCTCCTCCCACTCCCTGGACCTCCTTTTGACCTTCGCAACCTGTTGTATTATTAACCCTCTGAGGAAAGCCTTCAAAGTATCCCACACTATCCTGGCACTTGCAGAGCCCTTATTCAATGTTACAAATTCTTTAATTTTACTGTTACCTCTTTTGGTTCCCTCATTAACTCCAACCAAAATGGACTTATACTCCACGCTCTCGGGGGGTTCTGACCTTCCAACTGAATCGTCATTATTAATGGTGAATGGTCAGACACTCCCCTAGCAGCGTATACTATGCTTTTTACCAACTGTACCAAACCCCCGTTTCCAAAAAGCCATGTCTATTCTTGACAAAGTTGCATATGAACTAGAGAGACATGAATATTTCTGCCTCATTGGGTTTCGGGTTCTCCAGACATCACACAATCCCAATTCTTCCATAAATTGGGCCAACCGTCCATCAGAAACTTTGTCAGATTGTTTCCCTGGGGGGAATCGATCTTTGCTCTTATCAATAACTTTGTTAAAGTTCCCCACTACTATAACCGGTATGTCCTCTTTATCTTCGAGAAACTCTGCCAATTTATATAGAACCCCCATCTTAAAAGGAGGCGGAATATAAAGATTGGCACAATATATGGTTTGTTCTCTATCTGGCAGTTCAGAAACACGTACCGTCCCTCTGTATCTATCTTGGCTTCCCTGCATGAGAAACGCACACCAGATCTTATTATTGTACTTACACCCCTAGAATAAGAGGTATGCACTGAATGGTATTGAAACCGAAATTTCCCACCATACAGGTCTGCGATCTTGTCTCTCGTTAAGTGTGTCTCCTGTAGGCAGCCCAAATCTATCCGACCCTTCTCAAGTGTGGAGAAAACCTCCATCCTTTTAACCGGGTTCCCAAGCCCCCTAACATTCCAGGAGGCTATATTAAGAGTCTTAGATTGCATCACGGGGGTCTTTATAATATTCCTGGAGTGATAGGGGGCGTGGGCAAAAGGCAAGTACGTTATACCCCTTCCTCAAAAAAAGAGCACACCAAAATATTAACATTTCACCATATTCTATACATACATAATTGTCATTTACCCGTGCGTCTACCTTGAAAAAGTATATTGTGCTCATTTTGTGTAATCACACAGCGTACCTTCCCTGTGTCTTTGTGCTTATTCTTTATATATTTAACCCCATTCAGTGTATACCTTTTAGTGTACATAGTAATGTACCTACCCCCACCACTCCCCTCCACCCCCTCACCTCCCTCTACCCATCTCCACCCCTCCCACCCCACTCTCAATCCAACCTCCCGCCCCACTTGTGCTTGCCTACCTAGGCTAACCCCTGGGGTTATATACGTGACCATTTCCCACTCTACTCCCCATTCCTCCCACTCATACCACCCCTCTATTATGTGTTGTCGTGTTTTAATGTTGTCCCTCCCCCTCCACCCCCCTCCCACCAAAACCAAAACAATCCAAAACATACCCACTAGTGCACAACCTGCCACATACATTATAACTCTATCCTACTCGTACCTCCCCCCCCTCCCACCCCCACTGGCCATCTCATGTACATTTATATCCCACCAGTCTATAAATTCTTTTTATTTTCTTCAAACCAACTTGCCGCCTCAGTTGGTGTATCAAAAAATTGGGTTCCCTGAGCTGTCGTAATTCTCAAGCGTGCGGGATACGATAGGCCATACTTAATTTTAGGTTTCTGCAGAGAGCGTTTAATCTCTATGAAGTCTGCTCTTTGCTTTTGCAATGTTGGGGAGTAGTCTGGGTAAAATGATATCCTAACGCCTTTAAACAAAATATTCCCCATCTCCCTGGCTCTTCTTAGGAGGATCTCCTTGTCCTTGAAGTTAAGAAATTTTAGAGGGATTGACCGGGGCGCCCGCCCGATGGCGGTGCCCTGGCAGGGACTCTATGGGCTCTCTCTATTGAGAACTGTGGTGAGAAAAGGTCTTCTTTGAACCATTTCACTAGGAACTCAGCAGGCTGGGGGCCTTTAACCATCTCTGGGAGTCCCACCACTCGCACATTACTCCTGCGTGCCCTATTCTCAAATTCATCCAATATTGAGGCTTGAAGGGCCATTAGCTCTCTCATTACTTTAATTTCCTGTTTTAAGGGGAAAAACTCGTCTTCAATTAAGCTCAATCTCTCCTCTAGGGCACTTGTCCTTTCTCCAACTTTCTTCAAATCCTGGCCCATCACCAGCAGTTCCTCCTTAATTCCCCCAATTTGTTCAGATAGACTATTTAATGAACATTTGCATGCATTTACCGCCATTAGTATATTAGTATTAGTATATCATCCTGTGATGCTGACAGTGTATGATGTGTGGGTTCAACAGGGAGTGGTAGGATCTCACTTTCTGCCCCCCTGCTAGCTGCCATTTTTGTGCCCGTTAATACTGTGGCCTTCTGACCCTGACCTTGGCTCTTTCTGTCCTGTGAGGGTACCGGTTGGGCCTTTACACCTGACTTTGGGGGTCCTTTATTGGGTGACTTTCCAGGAGTATGGGCAAATCACTCCAGTTTAGCCGCCACAGCAGCCTGGTTCCCTTTTTCCTTTGCTGAACATGTTGCCAAAGATCCAGTATTCTCCTGCTGTGCCTGCTCCTCTCCCTTCTTTCTAGTCATACTGTTTGCCTGTGAGCAGTGGACCAGGAGGGCACAAGGAAAAAAAATCCTTTCCTTTCCACTTCCAGCTCCTGCAAGACCACTGGACCACCCTATAGATTTTAAATATCCAGGTAATAAAGCTATAATTCAAACACTGGTTCGCTTGGGATAGCAGCACACAGCACTATAGTAATATAATACTGTACTTCTAAAAGCATTCTAATTTACAGAATTTTCACACCTACCTTAAACTTTTGCAAAGTACTGTATTTCTGAAAACTACTGAAAACTACAGTACACAATTGTAATTTATTTTACAATACATAATTTAACAGATTAGGATATAGAAAACCTAAAATATGATTTTGTATGAAAGGTTGGGCACCATGTCATTCAGTACTAAAGGAACCAGAGCTTGCAAACTCCCAGAAATGTTGGTTTCCCAGCACACTGATGGACCACTCCTCTAAAACAGAGCAGCATTCCAAGATGGGTTGGCCGGTGGGAAAGACAAGTATGTACCTTCTTATTATGCATTTCTACAGTTTTTATACATACATGAAAGAAAGGGTTTACTTGTAGCAAATCAAAGAACAAAGTGCAGTTACTCAAGATCAGCAAGGCAAGGAATGGCTTTGTGTTTCTGAGGACATCTGAAATTAAATATATGTTACTATAAATACTCTTTATATCATTGCTGTTTGATACTAAAGGGTTCACTTAAGGGTACAGAGAATTTCATATTATATATTTAATATATATATATATTTTTATTTTTTTTAATAGACACATATTAATATTTGTAGTACATTGTGGTGTATGTGCAGTATGTGTGCAGGATTACCACAAGCCAAAAGATAAATAAAACAGGAAATGCTTGAGGCTTTTGACCTTCCTCTGACTCCGCAATCTGATCATTAGTAAACCTCAACAAATCTGATAAGCCACATGAATACACAACTAAAGTTATTTTCTCTTCAAGATGTTTATAATTTAGTGTTTATACCTATAAATATGTGCAATCACTTTTCTTTTACAAATACACACACATGCATATTTAATTTATTTTCACGCCGGATGTAGATTGTGGTGGGAAAGGGGATAGTGATAATTTCCTAAGTTTATTCAATTTCTTCCATACGGTTGCGCAATACATCCATATTTTTTCGTTCAAAAGGAAATCTTACTGTAAAATTCCAGCTCGGAGTAGAGCACAGCTGCTTCCAGTTTTCCAATACTGTATTATACAGCCATTTGTCTGGATTGCATGAAGGTGCACTTTGACCTTCTAGGTATCCCACCCTCGTCTGTTTAGATTAAGCTCAATGTTCTTCTGCTCCTTTGTCTCTAGGGTGTATTAGCAGAAAATGGACAACTAGACAAATTGAAGAAAAGCAGAAGTGGGCCAAGCCGTACTTTCTGGGTAAAGCCAGCCATAGACACTAGATGGAGGTCAGATGTGTTTCCACAATCTGACTGCTGATTGTATATATATATTTTTTTTTTTACAGAATACTGCATAGACATTTACAGGCATGGATTTATGGGAAAGCTACATAGCTGCGTTCCAAGACAGCCAAGTTCCAGGGGATGGCTGGCGGCCCATATTTTCATGCCCTTAATCACATTTAGCTCCTAAATACGCATGTCTGTATAAAACAAAAGACATTTTCATACTTGGTGTTGGGAACTGGGCGGCTACAATTTGTGGTCATAGGGAAGGTACCATTTAAATGGAAGCATGTTTGAAGTAGAACTCCCTCAAAAACGACTTGCTTTTGTAGAGCACTAAGTAAAACAAGATCATGTTTTAGTTTTAAAAACAGTTTTCCATTACTTGTTTTTTCTTTTCATTCCTCTGTGCTGTATCAGTTTTATCTATGCAATTCCTATGGACAGCTGATTGTCGTCATTTTAATGAGGTGACTATGCGTACAATACTCTGAAAAAGTATTCATACCCCTTGAAATTTTCCACATTTTGTCACGTTGCAACCAAAAACATAAATGTATTTCATTGGGATTTTATGTGATAGACCAACACAAAGTGGCACATAATTGTGAAGTGGAAGGAAAATGATAAATGGTTCTCAATGTTTTTTTTACAAATAAATATCTGAAAAGTGTGGTGTGCATTTGTATTCAGCCCAACTGTGTTAATACTTTGTAGAACCATCTTTCTCTGCAATTATAACTGCAAGTCTTTTTGGGGATGTCTCTACCAGCTTTGCACATCTAGAGTGACATTTTTGCCCATTCTTCTTTGAAAAATAGCTTAAGTTCTGTCAGATTGGATGGAGAGCATCTGTGAACAGCAATTTTCAAGTCTTGCCACAGATTCTCAACTGGATTTAGGTTTGAACATTGGAAGGCTCCAGTTTGGAAATGTTTAACACAGATCTTAAAGGGAGGGTTGTTAGTGGCAGTGCATTAATTAGGGGCGCTCGGGCGCTGCCCCCTTTCTACAGCCAGACCCCCCCTCTGTGTACTATGGATGGATTCATGCATTGCATGAATCTATCCACAGCTGCTGTAGCCACCCCCATTCAGGCGTCAGGCCCCTTTTTAGGCATCGGGCGCCTGAATTACAGCAGTGGGTGGGTGTTTTTGAAGCACCCAATTAGAGCCATAGGCTCTATTAGGCTTCAAAAAAGGTGCACTGCGAGCATAAACCATTGCGCTTGCAGTGCACCAAGGTGTGTTAGCAAAGCAAATTAATATTTGCTTTGCTAACACAGAACAGCCTCTTAGCCAATCAGGAGGCCCAGATATAATACCGGGCACCTGATTGGCTGAAGGTAGAGGCGATCTCATTGGCCGCCTAGCAAAACAGGAAGAAGACACGCACGGAGGACATAGCATCCATCGCTGCGCTACACGTCCCACAGTTCACCGTCTGACCCGCTGCCTGACCCACCACCATGATGGAATAAGTGCTGGGCAGACAGAGGGCAGGCAGGGCACAGTGGCTGCATATTATGGGCACAAAGGCTGCAATTGATGGGGCACAAGTGGCTGCATATGATGGGCACACTTGGCTGCAATTGATCTTTTTGTTTCAGAATTTTTCAGTTTGTTTGCGCCCATCAAAAATTTTGAGCACCAGCCACCACTGGCTGTCACTTTAGACAAGCTATGGCAGTCTTCATTAAGCTTCACCACTTGTACTAGTGAAAGTGCTGCACTGCTATGTGACTATTCCATCATATCAAAATTGAAACACGTGTGTATTAACTCAAGAAATCAGTGTGATGTTCGTATAAAAGACACTTCTATCAGTCCCACTGCATAGATGCATAGCTTAAATAAGATGCATCAATCCTATACAGTCCATAAATCTGGAGTGTAGTTCTTTAAAATAATTCATCAAAGTGGAAAAATTTCATATGGTGTTCCAAACTCACATGGCTAAATATTCTCCTCACCAAAACGGAATGGGTAATATTATTTGTATTATCACATATGCTCCTTCAAGCTCCCAGAAATCCCACCTCCAGCATACAGGAATATGGCATGTATTTCTCAGACACTGTAGTCTTCCAGCTCCTCAGACTAGAACCACTTTGGCCTCCTACTCACAGGGGTCTGTGGCCAAAAGCCAATCAGGATCGCGAGTCCCCGGAGGGGCAAGGCTCTCATGGACATCGCTGGATTGAGAGAGGGCTCAGGTAAGTATTAGAGGGGCTGCTGCACACAGACGTTTTTTTACCGTCATGCATAGAATGCATGACGGTAAAAAACCTTGTGCCTTTATGACCACTTTAATATTCTTAAATGAAAACAAAAGAATGCTATAAGATTCAAGAAAGCTGCTTAAACCTTGCAAAAAGCTTCCTAAATGCATTGCACAAACTTGCTATACACACTGCACCTGGGCCTTTTTCACATGGCCACTGAGTTATACACTGACAAGAATTGGCATACATTTCTGGTGGGTTTCACAGGTTGAGAGGTAAACGAGAAATCCTGGACAGCCGCACTCAAAAGTAATCTTTGATCTTTATTAAAGTATAATCATAAAAATACATGCCACAGCTTTACAAAGCAGGAAAGTTGACGCGTTTCACACTGTAGTCAGTGCTTAATCATAGCTCATAGGGTTTCACAGGTTGTTGCAATCAACCATGGCTGTTCATCATATTCAAATCAATGACAGGCTGACAAGCGTCAAGGCTATTTACATGTAATCAGACATCTGAGGTGTTACCCATGATTAGAGACAGATCAGTGTCTCTGAACACAAACCGTTTGTGTCTAAGGCCACTCATCTGTTCCTAATTGTATGCAACACCTTGGATGTACATTTACATGTGACGAGCCATGGAGCTTGTCAGCCGGTCATTGATTTGCCAGGTTAAGCGGCAGCAGCTGACCGCAGTCACCTCTGGGCCTCACTGGAGATTTAAGTTCATTTTTGTCTGTGAATAAGTCCAAAAATCTTATTCAAGTTAAAGCTTATGTGAGCAAGGCCAAGGCAATCAAAGAGATACACAAAGTGAGGAAAAAGGATATAAACAGTAAGCAGCAGGAAGCAGACATGAGACCTAATGTAACCCATTTTTCAGCCAGGTCAGGTTATGATCTCATGTCTATATGTACTGATGAGTGAAATCAGTTTGAAAAGCAGGCAAGCTGTGAATATTTTTATTCTAATATGTGCATATACATTTGTCCAGTCTGCTAAGAATCATACAATTCATTAATCAAGTTTGCATGTATTTCTAAACTGTGATTTTCTGCAGATCTGCAAGCGCTTATTCAAAAAGTGACTGAACTGATATTCATCACTATCTATGAGTGCTTGCAGACACCACCAGCCAATAGTCAAATAACAGAATGCTTTGAAAACTTTATCTGATTGCCAACCTTTGCTGTGATGGTACGCCAGCTATGGAGGTGTCTGCTGCATGCACCTTCCCTAATCCGCTCGAAAGGCATAAAGACAAATGCTTGGCTGTCATGTGTGTGCAGGAAGCTGGCTATGAAGACACCTAAAAACTACTGAGTCAGGTCTTCAACTACTCTCTGGATAGAGGACTTTGGCTCGCTATGGGGGCCAAATAAATAAAGGCATCTGAGATACACAAACAGTTAATAGGAAAAGGGTATGCAGCCCTCTATGTTTGACAAAGTGATATGGATATAATGTAGACTTGCATAGTCACAACCACAGGAAAACATTTGGCAGTTTCAGAATACATTTTCAATGCAACGTTTATAATATTTCATAACTCTCGGAAATTTAAAATTATATTTAATTCCGTTTATAAAAATAGCAAAACTTTTTATTTTTTTATAATTGTACCCTTCAAATTACTAGTATACATAAAAATACAAGTTTGTTTACATAAGAAATGAAAAGGAAAATTTATGCATAAATATGTAATCATTTTTTGTGTTAAAGCGGTATTACCTCCAAAAGGAAGCTTTTATTATATTGCCAATTCATAGATGTGTAGACCATATTTGTTTTCTTTTTCAGGCTCTCTTTTCTTTATTGGGGTAATCTGGCCAGTAAGTCTGTTTTCCAACAGACCAAGCTGTCCTGCATTTGTAGCAGTTACAGGGTTGAGACAAACCACTTACCACTGACAGCTGTGCTTAAAATGATCTGCTTTTATTTAAGTAAAAGCTTTATCCCAAAAGCAACTGCCACATGGAAAAGGGTGTTATGGTTTGATGAGACTAAAATGGATGCATCCGATTGTCCGAAAGATGCAAAATTCGGCAAATATTGATTCGTTACGAAACAAATTGCACAGGTCTACCGCTGATACCTTGCAATGAGTTGCCATTTGTGGGGCAAGGGAGAGTGGTGTGTAAGCCCACCTGCAATCACTGTGATTTGAATAGTCCTTTTTAGAATTTTATGAGGGTCTCGTATGGATGCCGTGGGGGACACTCGCAGGAAAAAAAATGTCCTGGGGTCCCCAATAAAAATACTTACTAGAACTGCTCCCCCCTCAAAACAAAAGCCTTGCTGCCTTGGTTTGGGGTGTCTCCTACTATAGTCACTAAATTGTATATCCACACACTTTTTGTTATCCACCACTTTTGGATCCACCCTACTAATATCAGGCTTTCACACATGCTGTCCGATCAGGTCTACCTGTCCATTTTTTAGGTGGACCTGATCGGACACTCCACTCACCTCTATGGAGCGATGGATGACAGTGGTGACATATCTGCTGATATTTGATTCAATGCGATCCGCCAAATCCAGATGGATAGAAACTCTATTTTCCATGCGTCTGGCTGATCAGATGGAATCGGATGAAAATGGACAGGTGGATCCATTTTCATCCGATCTCCCATAGAGGACAGGTGAGCCGGACCTGTCATCCGCCTGCTCAGCGGATATCAACGGATCGTGTCCTGTGTGAAAAGGGCCTTAAGAAAAAAATGACAACTATGTCCTCTTCTGCAGAGACACCCACCACACTAAACAGGATGAAGCAACTATAACTGGATCCGGTTCTTCTATTCTGTACAGAATAAAGCAACATTTTTCTTTGCGTGGCATCCCTGCTTTTGTTATGTGCCGTTTGTGCTTATTGCCATAAGAATGGGAAAAGCCAAAATTTTTTGCACAAAATAATAAAAAATGTACCACCTTAAGGGCTCAGCAAAGAACTGTAAAATATCTAAAGCCATTTATTTATTTATTTTTTGGGTAGGATGGTCAGAATTTCATTTCTGTCGGCACCCCTGACATAGAGATTCACCCTATTTGTTCTGGTAACCATTGTTACCATCACTAAAGGTAAGTGAGAATCCAACATTTTGAATCTTCACCAGTACAAGTATTTTACAAGAGGGGTTAGAGGGGGTTAATTGGGTCTAAAGGATGCAGATAGCAAAAATACCTGAGAGGGTTTTTAACTATTACCTACTCCATCCACTACAAAACAAAAATTTTCTTTTACTACACAAAGATTTGGATATGAGTGGGTCATATTCTAAATTTTGTAATAGGCCCCTATGTTAGGTATCTAAGTGCAGAAATATTTTTCATAATTATTTATTAATGGTATTTAAAGTGTCACTAAACCCACATCATAAAAAAAAAGCATTAAATGCTGTATTACATGCTGTTCATACTCGCTCAGTCACTATGAGATTCATTTTCTGTATTCTGCAGAAAACCTAGTTGAGTCTGCTGCTCTCTATCTCCACCTTCTGTTCCCAATTCAGCTAGGGATTTTGCAGCTGTGGTGGCAACTCTGCACATGCTCAGTTTTTAGTGAGTTTCTAACTGAGCATTTCCTCCCTCTCACATCTGAGCAGCCTATGTGACTATAGACACACCGGTGAATGACAACCCACTCCTTCTCATCTCGCCTACTAACCAGCTAAACACAATGAGGCCGGGATATTACATGTGGTTTAATGAAGGCTTCACCTTCCTCGTATTCTAAGACAGGATGGAGTGGCATGACACAGCATGTGACTGGAAGATATCCGCCCCCACACCATGTTATTGCCAAAAAATAATAAGGGTTTTAAAATATATATTTGTATGACAATTTAAAACAGTTTACTGATATCAATTATTTACTTTTACTCTGTATTCTAAAGGCTGCTTTTTTTTTTAAACATGTGACCAGCAGCAGAGGACCAGAAGCTCTTCCTGCCTATGTTTCCCTGCAGACAGGCTGGGAAGGATCTGGGTCATGTGACAGCTGTATATCAATTAGGAAAAATGTACTTAGATTTTTTTTTTATTAACCCCTTTGCGCTGGCCCTGTAGCCTCCCTGACGGTATTCCCGAGTGTGGATCGGGGTTAAATTTCAGCACCATTAGTGGTAACCCCGAGCCACACTCGGGATTACATCTCAGGATCCTGGTGCGGTATATTTACCTTGTTCCCAGGATCCTGCGATGTCCCCCCGCGCTGTTTGTGGGCTCCGTCTTCTGCCCGAAGCCTCTCTGTGCCAGGCTCCGTTCCCTGCGTGCGTCGTGACGCAAGGGGGCGAAGCCTGGCGGCAAATTCAAAAAATGTAAAAATCATAACACATACAGTACTGTAATCTTACAGATTACAGTACTGTATGAAATCATTTCACATCCCTTTTGTCCCCGGTGCTTTGGCCCATGCCCTGCATGCAGTTTTATATTATATATACTGTTCTTTCTACCTGGAAACTTGAGATTGTCCATAGCAACCAAAAAGTGTCCCTTTACGTCAAAAGTGGCTTTAGACCAGCTAGAAAACAGCGATAATAAATTAGAACACTTGCAGAATTGAGCGATAGTGAATCGTCAGGAAATTTATTTTATTATTATAATATTTTTTTTTAACTTATTTATATTTATTTATTATATTATAATTTATGATTTTGTGTTTCAAACTTCATCATACCCGGGATATCTACTAGACTCTTGGTGGACAGATATAAGTGTGTTATTGCTAAGAATTACAGACCTACAATATAAAACGCCAGATTTCTATGCAAAATAATTGTACCGCTTTGAGACGCAAAAATCTGAAATAATCATACCGCCAGGGAGGTTATGGGGTTTGGCAAGTGACCGCCAGGATTGGCTGTCACATGTTTGGAAAACTCCAGATCGCAAGAAGAGATTGGGAGCTTTTCGTGAGCTGTTGGTCACTAATCCGGACACGTGCGCTCTGCACAGCTCTATCAGTGCTAATGCACGCAAATATGCAGGCCCTCTCGGTGCCAAGGCCCGGACTTGTGCAATCATCCACATACAGAAGTAGAAGGGACAATGGAAATTAAACCTTGTGTGTTTAGTATCACTTGAAATGTTATCTAACCCCCAAAACAAAAAGTGTATTTCAGATTATGAGTGATACGGTAGCTGCATTGGTTCTCTTTTTTTGCAGGTATTTTCCTTTGTTTTCACCTAATGATTCTGCCAGTAACGCTTCCTGTCCTAAAAGTGCCAACACTACCTCACTGTACTGTATCTATGGAGGGGCAGTGTTGTCACTCTAGATTGTTCTACTGATTTGGACTCCTATTACATGGTGGGGAGGTGGTTTGAATTTCACAGAAGACAGCTAGGAAGACTGAGAACCTTGTTTGAGATTTCAGTGTAAGGCCCCTTTCACACGATCGGGCCGTTTAGGTCTGCCTGTCAGTTTTGATGGCGGACCTGAACGGGCGCTCCATGTTAGCCTATGGAGCGACGGATGTCAGCAGAGACCTGCCTGCTGACATCCGACCTGGTCCGATCCGCTGAAAGCAGACAGATGGCCCTATGTCCAGATCCGTCGCTGTCCGTTTTCATCCGATCTCTCCATAGGCAGCAGCCGCGCCTCACAAGCCCCTCCCCGCTCAGTGAGCAGAGAGGGACCTGTCATCCGCCGGCTCAGCGGAGATCAACGGAGAGATCTCCCGCTGAGCCGGCGGACTGAGGCAGGCTCAGTTGAAACGGTGTCCGCCTCGTGTGAATGAGGCCTTAAGCACAGGAAGTTACATGGACACCAGCAGGATTTCTGTCAGGATCAACTGGTATTTTTCTTTACTTTTTTTACTACTGGGAAAAAAAAAAAACTGATGCAGCCACCACATCTACAGACTGGTAAGCTACAATATATTAGAGTTTTATCATAGGGTTTAGATATACTACAAAATATCACATACTTTATATTTGCTTTTCCTTTAAAAGCAATAAACAATAAAAGCTGTAAAAAGAAATGTTTCAGAATAATGGTTTCAGACTAACTTCATAGGAGTAATTATGGTTGACCCGTTGCTGTGCAATAAAGGCTAAAGCGTAGCACGGGGGTTATTTACGAAAGACAAATCCACTTTGCACTACAAGTGCACTTGGAAGTGCAGTCGCTGTAAATCTGAGGGGGACACACAAGGAAAATAAACAGCATTTTAGCTTGCACATGATTGAATGATAAAATCAGCAGAGCTTCGCCCTCATTTCAGATCTACCCCTTAGATTTACAGCGATTGCTCTTCCAAGTGCACTTGTAGTGCAAAGTGGAATTGCCTTTCGTAAATA
>JBBGZY010000874.1:767500-1060000 GCA_037952925.1 Lithobates clamitans | reverse complement strand
AAAAATGAGGAAAAAAATGAACTTAAATGATTTTAGCAAATAGCTGCAATATAACAAAGAGTGAAAAATTGAAGGGGGTCTGAATACTTTCCGTCCCCACTGTATATATATAATTTATATTTACACTATATTACTAAAAGCATTGGGACGCCTACCTTTACACACGCATGATCGCTCATCCATGCCATGACATTTTGGACAATTTCATGCTCCCAACTTTGTGGGGACAGTTTGAGGATGGCCCTTCTGGTTCCAACATGAGTGCGCTCCAGTGCACAAAACAAAGTCCATAAAGATATGGACTTAGCAAGGGTGGTGGAAAATGAACTTCAAGTGTAAAAATTCACATTATAATAATAATAACTAAAACATATAGAATTGAATGTAATAATCTAAAAAAATAAAAATTCCAATGTGCTATAATGGTTAATTTGTATTACAGTTATCTGTAGAGGGGTTTCCACCATCCTAAGTTTCATCCTTTTTTCAGTTTGATGTGTATTATATGTGACACTACATATCACTAGTATTGTGGTAATATTGAAGTTTATTGAGATTTCCACACATTAGAGATTCCACCATTATTGTTAAGTGGTTGATTAGTAAGTTAGCGCTACACTTTTTTTTTTTGTGGTGTGGGAACACATAACAGTGCTTAGCGGCAGGCCATTTACTGATACTTTTTTTATTTTACCTCCAGTAGTTTATTGTAAATAGTAGTGTGGTGATTACCTATTATACTAAAGATTGGCACATGGCATTAACATCCACAAATTCCAGGCTGCCCCCCCATGGACAATGTGCCTGTTTGATGAGTTCATCTCCCCATCCCTGCACTCAGTGCAATGATGGGCACTGATTGGCAGCATAGTGGCCATCAGTGCTGCCAATCGGTGGTACCTATCAGTGCCGCCTATCAGTGCTACCTATCAGTGCTGCCAGTGTTGCCAATCAGTGCCACCAATCAGTGTTGCATATCAGTGCCATTCAGTGCTGCCCATCGGTGCTGCCTATCAGTGCCCATCACTGCTGTCCATCAGGCGTTTAGTGGCACTGATTGGCAGCACTGATGGGCAGCATTGATAGGCAGTGTTTAGTGGCACTGATTGGCAGCACTCAGTGCCAATCAGTGCTGCCTATCAGTGCCACCCATCACTGCCACCCATCAGTGCTGCCTATCCGTGCTTCCAATTCGTGCCAATCAGTGCCACCTATCTGCGCCACCAAGCAGTGCTTATCAGTGCCCATCAGTGCTGCCAACCAGTGCTGCCAATCAGTGGCCATCAGTGCTGCCAATCAGTGGTCATCAGTGCTGCCAATCAGTGGTCATCAGTGCTGCCAATCAGTGGTCATCAGTGCTGCCAATCAGTGGTACCTGATTGGCAGCACTGATGGCCACTGATTGACAGCACTGATGGCCACTGATTGGCAGCACTGGTTGATTGCAATGATAGGCACTGCTTGGTGGCACTGATTGGCAAGAATTGGAAGCACGGATAGGCAGCACTGATGGGCACTGAGTGCTGCCAATCAGTGCCACTAAACGCTGCCTATCAGTGCTGCCCATCAGTGCCACTAAATGCTGCCTGATAGGCAGCACTGATGGGCACTGATAGGCAGCACCGATAGGCAGCACTGAAGGGTACTGATTGGCAGCACTGACGGGCACTGATAGGCAGCACTGATTGGCACTGATAGGCAGCACTGATTGGCACCACTGATGGGCACTGATGGGTGGCATTGGCTGGCACTGATTGGCAGCACTGATTGGCACTGAAAGGTGGCATTGGTTGGCACTGACCGGTGGTACTGATTGTCACTGATAGGTGGCTTTGATTGGCACTGACAGGTGGCACTGGTTGGCACTGATTGACATGGACAGGTGGCATTGGTTGGCACAGATTGGCACTGACAAGTGGCATTGATTGGCACTGATAAAGGAGAGGGGGAGTTTCACATTGAGCAGATCGCCAGGTTTGTAAGAGCCGCTCAGTGCCTTAAACTGTCATGTAATGTCCCTGCTTGCAGAGACTATCTGTCAAAACTCTGCGGTGATGTCGGGGTGTAGCTTTCATACACCAGCCAACGGGATAGGGGCTGGGCGGCCCGCTCGTGTATGTGGCTCCGCCCCTCTCAGCTATCAAACACCAGCCAATGATTGAACTGTTTAAAAAGGGCGGAGTCACATACACGGAGCCCAGCCCCTATCCCGTTGTCTGGTGTATGATAGCTGTTTGGCCCCGCCCACCCGACATAACCGCTGAGTTTTGACAGAGGGTCACTGCAAGCAGGGACATTACATGTCAGTTTAAGGCACTTAGTGGCTCTTACAAGCCTGGCGATCTGCTCAATGTGAAAGCGCTATACACTCTTGCAGCATTTCACAGGATAACTCGGGAGACAGCCGGCATGCAGCTACACTAACAGGGACGGGGGGTGATTAGGGTGCCCAGGCACACCCCGTGTGCACAACTATGATAAGGTCCCACAGTTAACAGTGCATGCCAGAGCACATACCAAGACATTAAGTCCAAGGAATTGTCTGTAGACCTCCAAGACAGGATCTGGGTAAGGGTATAGAAAAATATCTGCAGCATTGCAGGTCTCAATGAGCACAGTGGCCTCCATCATCTGTAAATGGAAGAAGTTTGGAACCACTAGGACTCTTCCTAGAGCAGGCCGCCTGGCCAAACTGAGCAATCAGGGGAGAAGGGCTTTAGCCAGGGAGTTGACCAATAACCCGATGGTCACTCTGACAGAGCTCCAGCATTTCTCTGTGGAGAGAGGAGAACCTTCCAGAAGAACAACCATCTCTGCAGCACTCCACCAGTCAAGCCTGTATGGTAGAGTGGCCAGACGAAAGCCACTACTTAAAGGACACATGACAGCCCACCTGGAGCTTGCCAAAAGGCACCTGAAGGACTCTCAGACCATGAGAAACAAAATTCTCTGGTCTGATGAAACAAAGATTGAACTCTTTGGCCTGAATGTCAAGCATTATGTCTGGAGGAAACCAGACACCACTCCTCACCTGGCCAAAACCTTCCCTACAGTGAAGCATGGTGGTGGCAGCATCATGCTGTGGTGATGTTTTTCAGCGGCAGGAACTGGGAGACTAGTCAGGAACGAGGGAAAGATGAATGCAGCAATGTACAGAGACATTCTTGATGAAAACCTGCTCCAGAGCACTCTGGACCTCAGACTGGGGCGAAGGATAACATAAAAGTTGCTATGAGACAACTCTGTGAATGCCCAGCCAGAGCCCAGACTTGAATCTGATTGAACATCTCTGGAGAGACCTGAAAATGGCTGCGCACCGACACTCCCCATCCAACCTGATGGGGCTTGAGAGGTCCTGCAAAGAAGAATGAGAGAAACTGCCCAAAAATAGGTGTGCCAAGCTTGTAGCATCATTCTCAAAAAGACTTGAGGCTGTATATGGCTTCCAGGATGAATATGCTAGGCATCATTCAACTTGAAAGACTGATGAAATTTTGTGGTAAAAAGGAATCAATGCAGGGGAACAGTGCCAGAGAAGAGTATTGCATCGAGAGCAGGTTCATATTTTACCTGTGGCTGGGGACCTTTTAATAAAACATTTACAGTTAAAAAAAATACATTGCATGTTGCAATTTTAAAAATGTGTAGCAATGGAAATGCAAGTCTAACATTAGTACAAAAATAAAAAAAAGGCCTGGGCAGTGCCTCCTAAGACTGCCGGAGGCTGCCATAAGTATAGCTCCTCAATGAGGCCACAGTAAGCATGCGCAGGTTGAAGTGGACATGGTGGGAGTCAAAAGGTACAGTTGTACTTAAAATAAGTATATACTATTAGTTATTATTGCAGAGTTTACATACATTTTTTAAATGACTCATGTTTTTATGTTTGCATCCATATTTTTCCTTTTGATATTACAAACAGAGATATATTGATTAGCCACTAGAGGGAGGTCATGGCGACAGACAGAATATGAGACTGATTTACTTTAAAACTTGTTTGCAAATTTCTTCTTATTTTGCTTTCAAATAGCATTGCAACAATTAAACATGGCCCTGACCACTTCTTAGCTGTGCAAGTTTTAAGTAAAAATCTGTCTCATCTAGAGTGCTACATCGGTCATAGACCTTTCCAAATCTGTCAGTTGGTTGCGCAAGTCTGGCCACTTGGTCAAATTATGTTTTTTTTTATTTTCTGAATTAAAAGTTAAAAACCTCTGCATTCAACTAACCTAAAGCATCTCTGTCATGACGCTAAAGTTTCAGAAGCAAATGTACAAGTAAAAAGAAGCAAAATATTTACCTTTCCTGGTGCATGAGTACCCAGAACCTTACTTTGCTCGGTAGGCCACTTTAAACACCCAGTGAAAGTCCTGCGTGAATGGGTCAAAAAATTGAAATGTTATAGGGCTATTTTCTGTGCTGGTCGAATGCTTGTACAATAAGCAGGCTAGCCAGTGCTTTGCATCATAATCTCTGTCCCTCCTCAGAAACAATCATGGAGCTCTGAAGCGCCTTTTCTCCTCCTGACCATTCAAACAAATGTACAGACCAGAGACATCTTCAGGAAGCAGTCCTGTCGCTATATTGTTGGTGGTTTATAGACCCAATTTATTGCTTGACTGGTGCCAATGGTAACTTTTTATATATTGACATCAGCTGCCAAAGCACCACACAATGTCAGATTCACTGCTTTAAAAATATTCCCATAGTGATTTTTTGCATCAAATATTTAAATGTTTTTCTAAGAAAACACTTCACTTTTTTTCCATTAGGGTAAAGAGCTTTTAGGGCATACAAAAAGGAAATGTGATATAGGACTTCACCTGAAGTAATTACCGAGGACCATGTAGCTTGAGATCAAGGGAATTTTAATTACACAAAGATATCAAATAGTAGTACAAAAAAAAAAATCACTGGATAAAATTCCCACCACCGACACCTCAGTCAAGATTAAAAATAGACTGCGACAGCTGCGTCATTCATATCCACACACATGCACATATCTACATAACATACCTGGGGTAATATACAGACTAACACTATGGCAGAGTGAATTCACTATTTGGACACCATAGATAAAAAATATAGTCCCGCAGATTAGGAGATGGTTGATCAAAAAATCTCTGCGAGTGCAGCAAAAGAAGGAGATCCTATGTATACCATGGATGGAAGCTCCAGGCACTAACGTGCCATATAAAGTGATGATATGTGTCCCAAATCCAGAGTTTTCCACTAATGCTGTGTACACACGATCAGAATTTCTGCCCGCAAAAGACCAATGATCGCTTTTCGTCGAAAAATGCGACCGTGTGTATGCTCCATCGGTCTTTTGCTGGCCGAATTCCAGACAGCAAAAGATTGAGAGCATGTTCTCAATTTTTCGGTCGGAAAAAGTTCTTATCGGAAATTCCGTTCAGGTGTATGCAATTCCAACGCGCAAAAAACCATGCATGCTCAGAATCAAGTAGGAGACGGAGCCGCTCATTCTGGTAAAACTACCGTTCGTAATGGAGATGGCACATTCGTCGCACAGATCATTTTTAAATCTTTTAATGCAGCGCATTCTCTTCTTTATAATGCTAGAAGAATAAAGTTGTTTTGCTGCTAATATTCACACAGAGTTCTCACAAACTTATTTCTTTATTATTTCTCGTGATCTCATGAATAATCTTATTTGTTTTTAAAGCCAGATCTCCATAATAATGTTTATTTTTTTTATAGTCATTTTTTTTTAATCAAGATCTCCTGTTTTTTTATTTTCATTATTTTATAGTCATCTTCATTTTTTTTATTTTGTATGTCACGTTTCCACAACACCATTATCTTGTATTTGTAAACCTCAAGGAGGTTGTTTGGTGTTGGTGTCCCTTGTTAATTTGAGATTGTATTTTTGAAATGTACCTGCCTACTTACAAACTGTCCTATTTTTATAAAAACACATAGGCAAGTATTTTCATAAATTAAAAATCCATTTATTCTGGCTCCTAATAACAAAATAAAGAGGAAGGCAACGCTGGATAAACTGCTGGAATTTGCAAAGCCTATGGCCCCCAGGGCAAACATCAACTCTGTGGATAAAAAAATTGGGAGCTTGAGAAGTCCATATAATAGGGAGCACAATCTGGTCCAGGACTCCCAGAGATCACGAACAGCAGCAGATGACATATATGTCCCCAGGCTGTGGTACTACAACAGGCTGCGTGTTCTGTCAGACCAGACTGAACCCAGGCAATCACTTTCTTCTCTTTGCTGCAACCTTCCCTCCACGCTGGCCTGCACCCTTCCCTGCAGGCTGTGGCTCTGTAGGTGGACTTGTGGCAGGAGGACGAGTAGGATGGGCGAGTGCACATAAGTGGACGTCATCCATCATTGGGCCACTCAACCCCTTATAGATGGTCTCAAAAATTAATTTTTCACATTTGCGGCGTGGGCCCTCCTCCATTTGCTGCAAATTTGAGGACATACACATGCCATAGGCCTCTAAAGCATCAAGGGGGGCTTTCAGGGCGTCATTAGCCTCCTTAATGAGGCCCAATGCTGCCTCCTCCACGTTCCTCCCCTTCCTGGGCCTTTTGGTTGTAAGGCAGAGGGGAGGGACCTGGGATTGGGTGTGACTGGGCCTGGCCACCTCCTGGCTGCCACTTGCCCCCACCTCTCCTGTGTGCCAAATTCCAGAGCCTCGTCCTGGCTGAGGTCTTCCTGTGTATGAGGAAGGGACATCAATCACACACAATTTTCAGCACATGACTGTTGTAAATTGAATGTCAATAAATAGAAAAGACTATCATTCTGAGCCCAGCATTTTTCTTTCTTGTCACAATCATTTTTGGCCCCTACTGTCTATTGCTATGTAAAACACTTTTTGTAAAATAATTCGTTAGCAATAATAACATCTAGTTAACAACAATCATTTTCCCACAAAAAATATTGTTTAACTGCTTGCCGCCCGCCGGCTGTCATATGACGGCCAGGCGGCGCAGCTCTTGTTCCAGGAGGGCGTCATATGACGCCCTCCCCTTCCTGGCCCACCCGGGGGCGCGCGTGCACCGCTGGCAGCAATCGCGCTTGCCCATTGTGTCACTGGGCACCCGATGCGCGGCCATGATGTCCGCCGGGCATGCGCGATTGCCTGGTAACACGGCAGGACCGTGGATCTGTGTGTGTAAACACACAGATCCACGGTCCTGTCAGAGGAGAGGAGACCGATGTGTGCTCTCAGTATAGAGCAACACCGATCGGTCTCCTCCCCTTGTAAATCCTCTTCCCCCTTCAGTTAGAAACACTTCGTAGGAACATAATTAACCCCTTGATCACCCCCTAGTGTTAACCCCTTCACAGCCAATGACATTTATACAGTAATCAGTGCATATTTATAGCACGGATCGCTGTATAAATGTGAATGGTCCCAAAAATGTGTCAAAGTGTCCGATATGTCTGTCACAATATCGCAGTCACGATAAAAATCGCAGAAAGCCGCCATTACTAGTAAAAAATAAATAAATCATAAAATAGCTATAAATCTTTCCCCTATTTTGTAGACGCTATAACTTTTGCTCAAACCAATCAATATACGCTTATTGCAATTTTTTTTACCAAAAATATGTAGAATACGTATCGGCCTAAACTGAGGAAAAAATGTGTTTAAAAAAAAAATTGGATATTTATTATAGCAAAAAGTAAAAAATATTGTGTTCAAACTTGTCACGCTTCTTTTGTTTATAGCGCAAAAAATAAAAACCGCAGAGGTGATCAAATACCACCAAAAGAAAGCTCTATTTGTGGGGAAAAAAATAATAAATTTCATTTGGGTACAGTGTTGCATGACTGCGCAATTGTCATTCAAAGTGTGACAGCATTGAAAGCTGAAAAATGGCTTGAGCAGGAAGGGGGTGAAAGTGCACTGTATTGAGATGTTAAACATACTATACCTGGCTCCATCTGGGCTCCTCAATTTCTTCTTGGATGGAAGGTCCAGGTTGGTCCTCAGAAGACTCAGCTGGGGTTGAGGGAAGGGTGGATGGAAGGCTGGATGGAAAACACATCTTGTTGTAGTACCACAGACTGGGTACATACACATCATCTGCTGCTGCTGCTCCTGACATCAGGGACTTCTGGACCTTCTGAAGCTCCTTCCTATATGTGCTTCTCAAGCTACCAATTTTATTTTCAACAAACATGATGTCTGCATTGGGGACCTGCGTCTTCACGAATTCCAGCAGTTTCAGCAGCGATGCCTTCCTTGCTGGTTTGTTTCTATATAAGGGGTTTTTCACCTCCCATAAATTCCTCATATCTCTGTATCGATCTACGAGTTGTCCCATAAAATCAGGATCTTTAAATTGTTTCATTTTTTCTGAAAGACCAAACACAAGACAAAAACACTAACTATCAGGCTAAACTCTCCTAATCTTATCCCAATATAGGCCTCAATCTAGAATCAGTATAGGCCACTCATGTCCCAAGTTAAAAAATGTTACCTTTGTTATTACGTTTGTCGCTTCAGTTCCTCCTTCTGCACACAGAACGTATGTACGACACATGCGTGTTAGCTTTATAGACACCGAGTATGCGTGAAACTCCACCTGCCCCTGACGTTCTTTCTAGAATATTCCCCGCCCCGTCTCTTTCATCACAGTAGGGGAGAAAAACATGGCGGAGACACAGCAGGTGCATAATAGCAGAAACGAGTAGGAGGAAAGCCCAGAGCCAGAAACGTCCGGATCCCAGAGGAGAAGATTTAAGGCCTCAAATATATCCTTTGTGAAGATGGTGGATATGGTGGACATATTGAAAAGGGCCAACTATGATGGTGATTATGGACCGTACACCAACCCTAATGAGAGAGAGGCCACTGGACACTGGTCAGACCTCAAATTAAGGGAGCAGGATCAGTACAGAAGGATCAAGAAGGTTCTTCGAAAAAGTAGGTAGTTGTCGTGTGTTCCTATTCATATTATTACTTGCATGCTGCTCCATGTGCTTTTCTTTACTGTTGGACATTTTAAAATGGCTACTTTCATGTTCATGGGCACGGTAATCGGTCGTAGTAAACATCGTTCGTTTGAAAAATATATACAATGTTTTTGCCAGATACAGGGTTAACTACATTTGGTCATGATAATTTGTATTAAAAGAAGTTTAGGACATTGCTGTCTAGATGTGTTTGAAACTAGAAGGAATTGCAAACTTGATTCAGTGTAATGTAAGGAGAGGACACTCAGCAGCTGTTTACACATCTGGACTCAGGAGCAATAGTGTGGGACACCAGAGCAAACTTTTTAGGGGGTCCCACACAGGTGCTCCAGTGGATACTTGGGGTGTCTACATGTGTGAAAATTATCCAAAAAAGGTAAGTATTCCAGCTTTGGTAAGGTAAAAAAATCATGTCTTCAGCTTGGAACGCTGCCAAAACAGACAATTGTACCCCACTTCCAAGCAATGTTTCATATTCCTATTTCTGGACTCAAATATCTGTGTGCTAAGTATACCTTTTGTTTCATTCTCATAGTGGAGCAAAGAATCGGGAAATATGAGAACACCAGGGACCCCCCACCTCCTGAAGAAGGGGAACAGAGGTCACAAGCTGAGGATGTGGGGAAAGGAGAGGTGGTGGAGATTGTCACCACAACAGGTGTCTGACACCACAGATTCAGGTAATAGATGTATGCCTGCATATTTTTAATACATGGTGTGTATTTTTGCTTTTAGGTGATGTACAGGTTGTGGAAGAACAATCACATCATTGAACCACTGACAGTGCCCAAAGGCTAATCCAGGACATCATGTTTTGTAGTCGGGATTTAGACTGTATAAAGCAAAAAACAAATGAGATAGACCAAAAACTGAAGAACATGATTGATGTACTAGGAAGAATCAAAATACACCAAAATGCCACCATTTTTTTTAAGCACAAATTTTTGACACATTTTAAAAGCCAAATTTTGAAGATGCACACAGTGTGTCAATATGTGCTATCTGCCATCAGGGGATATCAAGGTACGCGTTTTGTGGCTGCAACCCCTTCCTCAAAATTCTAGTAGGTGAGAGGAAGGGGTTGCACCCCCAAAACATGTCCATTGATCCCCCATGACGGGAGATAGCACATGTTGACATTAGGCATGGGATCAGGAGGGAAATCCCCAGTTTGACTCCCAATTTGTGTGCATCTTCAAAATTTGGCTTTTACAGGGGTAACATCACCTCATCTGATGAAGGCAATATCAACACATTTTGGACACTAATATGTCTGATATTGCCTTCAGTGTTTCAGTGTTGAACTTTGTAAGTTCCTGAGTTGTGTATGTTATGTTTTGAAACATGCCTATTTATGTACCCTAAAAATTAAAAAAAAAATAAAAAATTAAACCAATAATTGGTGTTTTTACCAAAAATATGTTTTACAACGCACATGTGAATGTGCACAGAATAAAAGATTTTATACTCAACAATGTGTGGCTTCTTCTTTCAATGATCAATGCCAGATTTTTGTGTAAAGCTGGTGTTTACAGTGACAATGAGTGTTATTTAATAATGGAAAAACCACTTGGCACTACAAGTGCACTAGTAGACAGCAAAAATAAACCCAACCAGTAAATGAAAATCAAGATTTTATCTGAGAAAAATGAAAATTTATTGAAAATTTGGTGGCAAAGCAATGGCCCCCTACCCGTAAAATATTGGACATAATTTTCTCTCACGTCACAGGCACTTTGGGGGGGCAAGCCGGGACGGCCCGCTTCCAGGGCCGTCATTGGAACTTCTGAAAGTACGACCTCAGGCCCAATAGAGGCAACATAACTAGGATTATGTTTTTTTAGAAAATTGTGCAGGATGCAGCAACTCAAAATTATATGGTTCTGTTTGTATTCCGCCATATTTATCACTGTTTGAAATAGGTGGAACCGGCTGGCCAGGATCCCAAAGGCATTCTCCACGACTCTTCTGGCTCTGGCCAGCCGGTAATTAAAAACCCTCTTCTCCGGGGTGAGGGTCCTATGGGGGAATGGCCTCATCACGTGGTCACCCAGACTGAATGCCTCATCTGCGACAAACACAAATGGCAGTCCTTCTACGTTCTCCTCCGGAGGTGGCAATCCCAATCCACCACTCTTGAGACGTTGGTAGAACTCGGTCCGGGCAAATACTCCACCATCCGACAATTCCTCCCCACGTCCACATATAGGAAATCATATGTCGCCGACACCACCGCCATCAACACAATACTATTAAACCCCTTGTAATTATAATAGTATGACCCCGAATGGGGTGGTGGGATGACGTGGACATGCTTCCCATCGATTACCCCTCCACAGTTGGGAAAGTCCCAACGGGTGGCAAAGTGGGAGGCCACAGTCTGCCATTCCTGTGGCGTTGAAGGAAACTGGAGTGAAACAAGGAAAAAAAAATAGTCATTTTGCACATAAACATTGCAAGCAGATTAGACACAAACATTCTTGGCCAACATCAGTATAACATTTATTTTAAGCAGGATTTAAAGGCAAAAATCTCAGGTCCACTTGTCAGATTCCTCCCCCCCCCCTCTGATGGCCCATTGTAAAAAATTTAAGGACAGGTAACCCTCTCCACTTCATTGAGAGCTGAATGCATAAGTAATGTGTGTTACTTTGGCCAGCCCCTCCTTACTTACACTATTGGCAGCCCACTGGACAGGTAAGAAGTGTCATAATATAAATATATAAATACACATTGTACAAATGGAAGCACATTTTTACTTTCTGCAATTACCTATCAAGATAATAATAGGAGAACAAAACTTTAAACAGTACCATTTGAAAGTATTCAGGCAGGCCCTTTCACTACATGCTTTGGGGAATTCATCCATAAATAGAGGTAGGTATAGTGTGTATGGGTATGGCAAAGTCAGTAGATAGAGGATTGGCATGGTTGATTTAGCGGTTGGGGGGGGGGGGGGGGGGTTCCAAAAAAAGCCTATGGCACTCTGCCTGAATTTTAGGACAGAAATAACATTTGTACACATCTTAGGGGGTGTTTAGGGTAAAGCACTACAATGGAGCTGACAAAATACATTGCTAAGTGACTAGGCTATAGGTGTGTATGGGCCCAGGATAGCATGCTGGGGAGGTTAGTGAAGGCAAATATGCATGAAGGACAAAAAAGGAGCATTAAAAGCTTCCAGCATGCATGAGAACAAAGGGACATTCACAGCATATTACAATCATAGTAAATAGGGAATGAGGAACGAAATACTATATATTAGCAAACATTAAATACATATAATGTGATGTTGAAGGAGAAATCTTACATTAATATAGTCCTTCTGCAGGACCTGAATGATGGCACAACAGGTCTCTGGAATAATGATCCCCAGAGCCTGGGGGAGATGCCTGTCGAGAACCTGAGGTCCTGCAGGCTTCTCCCAGTCGCCAAGTACTGCAACGTGGTGACTAGCCTCTGCTCTGGAGTGATGGTTTGCCACACGTTGAAAATGGGGTCCGTCATCCGGAGATAATTCCTGAAATCATCAGGATTATTCTCACAGATCTCACAGAGCAAAGGCATGTGATAGAATTGGTCATGCTGGAGCAACCAATTCTTGGTCCATGAACTCCTCCCCACCCTGTTCATGGACTGGGCTTGGGTCAAAGCTAGAACCCCAACACCAAGCTTGAGCGGAATTCCGTAGGAAAAACCATCATAGCTGTTTCCGACGAGAAGTCCGCTAATGTGTGCGCGACATAAGAGGTAAGCTGGGAGGTGGTAGTGCAGTGTGGTCAGGTATAGTAAACACAGTGACAGATGCTTAAATACCAACCCAGTGTATAGCATAGGAATTCATGCTGAGTCTAGCCAAAGTTCATTGCAATACAGGGAAACGCAGCATTAAGGTATAATGCATGGACCGACAGGTCCGCTCACCCAGGTTATGGACAGTGAAGACTTGCGTCGATAGTAGCTGTGACTTTCCCACTTGCTCATCCAGGAGGTATGCAGGGGATGAATGAAAAGTATAGCTGGTCAAGCTCTATGTCCGCGGCGGGTGCGGTAAGTTTGGTCTGGTCCCGTGGCAGTCTCAGCGTGCCTTTAGTCAAGATGGATGCCACGGTACCCACAGGTTCCACTGAGCAGCTATACGGCGGGTCAGCAAGCCCAGACCGTGATCTACCTGGCCACGATTCACTGGTAGATCACGATCTACAGGTTGTTGACACCCGCTGTTGGGTTACCGCTGATTTTTGCATTGTGTGTGGAACTGCCCTGATATCTCAGCTTTCTGGTCTGAGATATGCATATGCTGTGTGAGAGAAATAACCTGTTAGTATGACACCTTTGTGAAAAAAAAAAAGAAAGAATCTTCGTTTTGCAAAGAATTGTGGGAAAAAAATTACAACTGCAAAAACTCACCACGCCTCTTAGTAAATACCTTGGAATGTCGTCTACTTTCCAAAAAGGGGTCATTTGGGGGATACTTGCACTTTTTCTGGCTTGTTAGTTTCTCAAGAAATTAAATAAGCCTTCAGAACATCAGGTGTGATACATTTTTAGTGATTGGTACCATAGCTTGTAGACTCTATAACTTTCACAAAGACCAAATCATTTACACTGATTTGGGTTATTTTTAACAAAGATATGTAGCAGTATAAATTTTGGCCAAAATTTATGAAGAAAAATGATTTGTAAAATTAACAGGACTTTTGCGCTATAAAAATTTTTTGGTCTTTTTTCATTTATAGCACAAAAAATGTAAAAAGTGGTGATTAACCGCTTAAAGACCGGTCGCCGTTGTTTGACGGTGGCACAACGGCTCTCCTGCGCGAATTGACGTAGGTGTATGGCGGCTCGTGCAGACTCAGCTGCGGGCGGAGCGTGCCAGCAGATCAGGAGGAATCAATGTCTTCTGGTGGCCCGCGATTGCCTTGTACACAGGCAGAATGGGGAACAAGGCATTTCCATGTTCTGACAGGAGATATGACAGGGATCTACTGTTCCCAGTGGTCGGGAACAGTGATCGCTGTCATGTCCCAGTAAGCTTATGCCCCCACAGTTAAAAACACTCCTAGGGAACACAGTTAACCCCTTGATCGCCCCCTAGTGTTAACCCCTTTCCCTGCCAGTGACATTTACACAGTAATCAGTGGCTATTTATAGCTCTGATCGCTGTATGAATGTCAATGGTCCCCAAAAAAAGTGTCAAAAGTGTCTGATCTGTACACTGCAATGTCGCAGTCATGATAAAAAAAAATCGCTGATCACCGCTATTACTAGTAAAAAAAAAAAAATTATAATAATTAAAATGCCATAAATCTATTCCCTATTTTGTAGACGCTATAATTTTTGTGCAATCAATATATGCTTATTGCGATTTTTTTTAGCAAAAATATATAGACGAATATATATCAGTCTAAACTGATGAAGACATTAAAAAAAAATAAATGTGGGATATTTCAAAAAGAAAAAAAAGATATCCCCCTTGGGGTTTTAAAGCAGCAAAAAATTATGAAAATAATAAGTTGTTACTTAAAAGGGTTTTTTATTTAGTGGGACTTAACCGTAATGGTTAAAATAAGAGCTGTGCTACAGGAGATAACACAAATGAAGCTGGCACAAGTTTATACAATGATCAAGCACTATAATAGGATGATAAAATCCTGACGCGTTTCGACCCCGTTGGGTCATCTTCAGAGGATTGAGGCGCTGTGACAAAATTTACGTATTAGAGTTCATGGATGTGACCATAAAAATATAATATAATATATATATGTTTAACAGTATCATTACCAATCACATTGTGTTTGAGCAGTTTCTCCCGAGCTTATAATTCTCTGACGTCTCCCCCACGGGTCCCTACAGGGGTCCCCGGCTGTCCACCACGTCAGCAGGGGAAAAGGGGGGGGTTACTCGTCCATGCGTGTCTTACAAGGAGTCACACCAAGTGGATATTTCCCAAAACTGGGGAGGAGCGTGGGGGCAAGCGAGTGAGACCTGCAGCCAAAGCATCAAATAACAGACAACTGTACAATCAGTGCGTTCTGTTTAGCACGGATAGAGATATATGTATCATGTGTCACTTTTTGAAAAAAAGGATAACTCTGTTAATAATTTATTTAATATTTGTTTGATGTTGTCTGTACTTATTGGGGTCAGCAATGCATGAATATTCCCATAGTGGTGATGGTAACAAAGGGGGGGGGGGGGGGGGAGGTGTTAACAAGGGTAGATAGGACTGCATGTAGATATCAGTATGTCAGAGTATGTAATGTAATAAGTAAATAGTGGTATCTATGTGTTGGCCGTGAAATAAGTGACAAAGTAGGGTGAGAATATAGGAATGTAAAGAAAAAGGCAAGTGTGGGGAGAACATGTGAGGAAAGAAGGGGACGGGCAGACTAGTAGGGATAAAAGGGAAGGGAAAAAAAAAAAAAAACCAGGGGAAAGGAAGGGGATGGGAAAGAAAGAACGGGAAGGAAGGGGGATGGTTAAGGGGAGGATGGGAAAAAAGATTAGGGAGTGAAGGAAAAAAGCTTAAGAGAAAAAGATCCAGGGGAAAAAAGGAGACAGATCTATGCATTTTTCAGTACACTATCACACACACCCATCTCTCACATATACACGGTTGGATTGTGTTTTTTGTTGATGTTTTTGCTTTCACTGCTTTTTGATTGTTTTATTTGGCCCCTTGCACTGCACCTTCCCATTTCCCCACCCTCATGCTTCCCTTCCACTCACATGCATCACCCCACCTGCACTATCTTCACACTTCACCAATCTGTCTCCTTTTTTCCCCTGGATCTTTTCCTCTTAAGCTTTTTTCCTTCACTCCCTAATCTTTTTTCCCATTCTCCCCTTAACCATCCCCCCTCCTTCCCGTTCTTTCTTTCCCATCCCCTTCCTTTCCCCTGTTTTTTTTTTTTTTCTCTTCCCTTTTATCCCTACTAGTCTGCCCGTCCCCTTCTTTCCTCACATGTTCTCCCCACACTCTCCTTTTTCTTTACATTCCTATATTCTCACCCTACTTTGTCACTTATTTCACGGCCAACACATAGATACCACTAGTTACTTATTACATGACATACTCTGACATACTGATATCTACATGCAGTCCTATCTACCCTTGTTAACCCCCCCCCCCTTTGTTACCATCACCACTATGGGAATATTCATACATCGCTGACCCCAATAAGTACAGACAACATCAAACAAATATTAAATAAATTATTAACAGAGTTATCCTTTTTTTCAAAAAGTGACACATGATACATATATCTCTATCCGTGCTAAACAGAACGCACTGATGGTACAGTTGTCTGTTATTTGATGCTTTGGCTGCAGGTCTCGCTCGCTTGCCCCCACGCTCCTCCCCAGTTTTGGGAAATATCCACTTGGTGTGACTCCTTGTAAGACACGCATGGACGAGTAAAGCCCCCTTTTCCCCTGCTGACGTGGTGGATGGCCGGGGACCCCTGTCGGGACCCGGTGGGGGAGACGTCGGAGAATCCTATTATAGCGCTTGATCATTGTATAAACTTGTGCCAGCTTCATTTGTGTTATCTCCTGTAGCACAGCTCTTATTTTAACCATTACAGTTAAGTCCCACTAATTAAAAAAACCCTTTTAAGTAACAACTTATTATTTTCATAATTTTTTGCTGCTTTAAAACCCCACGGGGGATATCTTCTTTTTCTTTTTGACATTAATCGGGGTGTGCAGCACTCTATATCTTCTCAGTATGTGTCTCTCCCCTTTTCTCAAATGTGGGATATTTATTATAGCAAAAAGTAAAAAATAGTTTTTTTTTCAAAATTGTCGCTATTTTTTGTTTATAGCGCAAAAAATAAAAACCACAGGGGTGATCAAATACCACCAAAAGAAAGCTCTATTTGTGGGAAAAAAGGACATCAATTTTGTTTGGGTACAACATTGCACGACCGCGCAATTGTCAGTTAAAGAGACGCAGTGCCGAATCGCAAAAAATGCTCTGGTCATTAAGGGGGTAAAACCTTCCGGTGCTGAAGTGGTTAAATATCACCAAAAGAAAGCTATTTGTGTGACAAAAAGGACAAACATTTTCTATGGGTACAGTGTTGCATGACTAAGTATATGTCATTCAAAATGTGAGAGCATCAAAGCTGAAAATGGTTAGGAAGGGGGTTTAAATGCCCAGTGGGCAAGTGGTAAAAGTGACACTAAACTCTGTTTTTTTTTTTTTTTTAAATTATTCTAGTACAGTATAGTGTATATTGCTATCTCAAATAAATTACCTTACTCCCATCCTCCTCCAAATCCCATTTTTGGCTGCTGTGTTGCAAACTCCTGTTAAAGGGTGGCTATGTTAGTTCTCCATGGTCCCACCCTCTCTTGCTCCTGGGATTGACTATCGGATTTGTAGTGTTCATAGAACAGTGAATATGCCCACACTGCTCATGGAGGATGTTACAAAGAGGCAGAAAAACACAGTAAGAACCAAAAAAATGTCATGAAATATATATATTACATGCGTATCTGTCAGGACCTGGATCACCTGTTGGTGGCACTGTGGAGCGGAAGGCTGTAGTTCCGGTTGTATACCCCCCCAGCAGTTGTCTCCCAGCTGGGGGGGGTATTTGGTCCCTCCTCTACATTTCCCTCTTGCTTCAGTGATAGCCAGAATAGGCTTAATGACTTGTCCTGAACCTAGATCCTGCTCAGTTACATTAGGGGGAGCATATATCATTCATCTGTCCTGTATACAGCTATATACACCTACTTTCTTTTCTGTATTCCTCCACCATCATCGACTGCAAATATACATATGCCCTATATATATAGCTGTATACAGGACAGATGATGTATATCTGCAGTCAGTGATGATGGAGGAAGGTCTCCATATACAGGAAGGAAGGTAGGCGTGTGTGTGTGTGTGTGTGTGTGTGTGTGTATGTGTGTGTGTGTGTGTGTGTGTGTGTGTGTATGTATATATATATATATATATATATATATATATATATATATATATATATATATATATATATATATATATATATATATACACACACACACACACACATATATACACACCCAGCTTCCTTCCTGTATATACAGAGACCTTCCTCCATCATCACTGACTACAGATATACATAATTTGTCCTGTATACAGCTATATATTACACCCACCTTCCTTTCTGTATATACTAATACCATCCACACCTTCTATATACACATACTGTACAGGCTGCATTTGACGGGCACAGTGAGGTTGCATATGATGGGCACAGTGAGGCTACATATGATGGGCACAGTGAGGCTGCATATGATAAGCACAGTGAGACTGCATATGATAAGCACAGTGAGGCTGCAGTTTATGGCCACAGTGAAGCTGCAATTGATGACCACAGTGAAGCTGCAATTGATGGCTACAGTGAGGTCAAAATTGATTGGCACAGTGAGGCTGCAATTGATGACTAAGCCCGACATTGACATTGTTGAAAAGGGGTGGAGCATGCGTAACCTTAAAATGATGCCTCCCTCCAAAAAAGTTCTGCGGATGCCCATGGCCATGCCTCTTACTAAATACCTTGGGTACCTTGAACTGTCTATTTTACAAAAAGGGGTTATTTGTGTATTTGTACAGTCCTGGAATTTTAGGGCCTCAAGAAATGAGGCTGTCAGTACATCAGGACTGATCAATTTTCAAATATAAAAGTATATACCATAGTTTGTAGACTCTACAACTTTTACACAAACAAAATAATATACACTGATTTGGGTTATTTTTACCAATGAAAAGTAGCAGACTACATTTTGCCCTAAATTTATGAAGAATGATTATTTTATAGTAAGAAGTAAGAAAAATGTGTTTATTTTTTTCACATTGTCTGTATTTTTCGTTTTTTGTACAGCAAAAAAAAAAACAGTGGTAATTAAAAACCACCAAAATAAAGCTCTATTTGTGTAAAAAAAATAAATGTCATTACAGTGTGGCATGTCTGAGCAATTGTCAGTTAAATATAAAGTTAAAGTTTTGCTGAATAGCAAAAATTGCCCTGGTCAAGTAGTTAATTATTCACAGTCTGGTTTCAGTTTCTTGAGTGCAGCTACACAGACCTGGTCATCTATGATGCTGGATGCCTGCTCTCGGTATCCCTAGCAAAATTAAATGCATACACATCAAATTCAATTCATTTTTAGATAAATGATAGATTGCAAGCAGAAAATACAGTACTTGCTGAAAAATATGGAGTTTTTCCTTAAAGGATTCCCATTGCAAACTACTAGGATGTCAATGGAAACATACGTTTTTGTTGTACACAAATTGGCTTACTTCCGTTTGAATCTTGACCATGTGTGTAATAGGATAACTTACCCCTCCAGATAGAGAAAGTCTGCACTACCAGTCAATTCTATATTATGTACCATGCCTACCTTAACGATGCTATTAAGTTGTAATTTGTATCCTGTGGGAGAATCTAAAGGTGGAATTGTTTAAAATCTGAGATTTCAATTAAAGAGAAAATGTAGTGTATTCCCACTGATCTGGGTCACACGGCCGCATTGCACAGCCGCTCATCTTTACTTCACGAGCACCCACACTATGAATGCTAATGCTGCGGAGTACAACATGGCTGCAGTTTATTAGGAGACACTGCACAGCCACAGCATAGGTGAATCGCCCGGAATAGCCCAGCAATGACGTGGACATCCAGTCTCAGATCTTAGGCTGCAATACCGGAATCAACCACCGAGTCTCCAAGACCAACAACAGATGATCCTATATGTATGCACCCCTCCTACGGTGCTGAGAGCGCTGTGATGAGGAAGGATAAGCCCTAGAGTGAAGGACAATCTGCCCGCAAAGCCACACCACCTATGTAGTATTACACTACCCACCCAGCCTCCTCTATCTATTTTTATATATTTTAACACACAGATCAGATTTGGTTCTCTTATGCCTCATACACACGATCGGACATTCCTACAACAAAATCCATGTTTTTTTTTCCAACGGATGTTGGCTCAAACTTGTCTTGCATACACATGGTCACACAAAGATGGTCGGAAATTCCGAATGTCAAGAACGCGGTGACGTACAACACGTACGACGGCACTATAAAGAGGAAGTTCAATACCAAGTGCACCACCCTTTGGGCTCCTTCCGCTAATCTCGTGTTAGTAGAAGTTTGGTGACAGACAATTTTTACATTTTCAGCCTCATGCTTTTCCGATCGTTACTGTTCTTCGGTTTGTGCTTGTGGGTTCGTATTTCTATTACGTATTTTTTTTCAGTGCGTTGTTGTCCACCCATTTCTGATTTTCAGCTCTGGCCTTTCAGTTTTTCAGTGCTGTTAGTTCGTTCTGACCAGCCGACCGTTTTGAAGCCATGAGGACCCTCACCCCAGACCAGAGGGTTTATAACTACCGTCTGGCCAGAGCCAGAAGAGTGGTGGAGAGAGTTTTCGGGATAATGGCCAGCCGGTTCCGCCTATTCCTTACGCCAATCAACATGGCGGAATATAAACTTAACCATATAATCCTTGCATGCTGCATTCTACACAACTATTTAAGGAGAAATTCAATGAACTATGTGGCCTCAGTTGGTCCTGAGGCCGGACTTCAAGAAGAAACCCTGACAAGACTTGAAGCTGGCCGTCCTGACTTGCCCCCCCAAAGCGCCCGCGAAGTAAGACAGAAGTATGTTGAGTACTTTATGGGTAGGGGCGCCATTGATATGGCAGAAAATGTTTAAGAAACATTTTATCAACAATTTTTGAACTTAAACTGAAAGAAGATTTCCTTTGATTTACTGCCTGTGTTTCTTTTAGCTGTCTCTTAGGTTCTCCAATGGGCTTTTCTTTTTGGACATTTTCTTCAATAGCGCAAATATAATTTTTTTGATACATGAGGTGACAATCTCTTCTTCAGCGAACTATTATTATGTTCTGGGTCTGCTACACACACCTTGTTTTTGATGTCAATGTATGTGTAATGCATTACTGACAAAAATATTCATCATTTTCAGCACCATGAATGAATTTTGTGGAGTCATGAGAATGGCGTGATTGTGGCAAATTAGAAAGCACTGTGGAATTTATTTACTAAAGGCAAATACACTTTGCACTCCAAAACTTAAAAGTGCACATGAAACTGCACTGAAAGTGCACTTGTAGTGCAAAGTGGATTTGCCTTTAGTAAATAACGCTCATTGTCACTGTAAACACCAACTTACTACAATAATTGCTAGTGAGCATTGAAATAAGAAGCCACCTACTGTTGAGTAGAAACCATTTTATTCAAAGCACATTCACATGTGCGTTAGAAAACGTTTTTTGAACGAACCAACATCTTTGGTGTATATTTTTTTTTTTTCACATTGTAAAGATCCTTTTTTTGGTTAAATAGGCATGTTTCAAAGCATAACATACACAACTCAGGAACTTACAAAGTTCAACTTTGATAAAGTGAAGGCAATATACATTAGTATGTCCAAAATGTATTGATATTGCCTTCATCAGATGGGATGATGTCACCCCTGTAAAGACAAATTTTGAAGATGCACACAAATTGAGAGTAAAAATGGGGATTTCCCTCCTGATCCCATGCCTAATGTCAACATGTGCTAGCTCCCATCATGGGGGATTAATGGACGTGTTTTGGGGATGCAACCCCTTCCTCTCACCTAATTGAGTTGGGAGGAAGGGGTTGCACCCACAAAACGTGTACATTGATAGCCCCTGATGGCAGATGACACATGTTGACACATTGTGTGCATCTTTAAAATTTGGCTTTTCTAATACTTTACAATTTGACAATTTCGCCAACTTCATTAATGTCTCCCTCCACTTCCTCTGCTTGTGTTTTGGTGACTTACCCTTCTTTATGAGGTGGGGGGTTCCTGGTGTCCTCAGATATCCCAAGTCTTTTCTCCCCTATGTGAATAAAAAATAGGTATACTTAGCACACAGATATTTGATGCCAGAAATAGGAATATGAAACATTGCTTGGAAGTGTCGTACAATTGTCTGTTTTGGCAGAGTTCCAAGCTGAAGAACATTTTATTTCCTTTCTCAAGCTGGAATACTTCCCTTTTTTGTTAAAGTATCACACATGGAGTCACCCCTAGTATCCACTGGAGCACCTGTGTGGGACACCCAAAAAAGTTTGTTCTGGTGTCCCACACTAGTGCTCCTGCGTCCAGATGTGTAAACAGCTGCTGAGTGTCCTCTCCTTACACTGAATCAAGTTTACATTTCATTGTAGTTACAAACCCATCTAGACAACAAACTTCTTTTAATACAAATAGGCCAGAACAAATGTAGTTAACCTGTATCTGCCAAAAATATCTTAAAGTGGGCGAGCGAACGATGTTTCCTATGACCGATTACTGTAGCCATTTTAAAATGTACAGTAAAGAAAAGCACATGGGGCAGCACGAACGTTAAGAAGAATAGAAACACATGACAAAATACTTTTTTGCAGCACTCTCTTGAATCTTCTGTACTGATCCTGCTCCCTCAATTTGAGGTCTGACCAGCGTTTCCTCAGTAATCCTTGGATTGCCGTACCCCAAAATTCCTCTGTAGACTCTTCACAACCTTAGGCATGACATTGGCCTTGCTCACATTTGGGTTTGGGTAAGGTCCATGCTTCCCGTCATAGTCGGCCCTCTTCAAGATGTACACCATCTCTACAAAGGACATATTTGAGGCCTTCAATCTCTTCCGGGATCGTGAGGTTTGGGGCTCTGGCCTTTCGTCACTGCTGCTCTCCTCTACATGCACATGTTGTCTCTCCGCCATGTTCTCTCCCACTGCGCCGAAAGAGAAGGGGTGGGGAATAGACTACAAAGAACATCAGGGGCGGGCGGAGTTTCACTCATGCGCAATGTATATAAAGTGTAACACGCATGCGTTGTACATATGATCTGTGAGCGGAGGACAAAGTAATGGAAGCAACGATCGTTATAGCGAAGGTACAGTTTTAAGTTGGTGCATCAGTGGCCTCTTCTGCTTATAGATTGAGGCCTATATTGGGTCAAGATTAGTAGAGTTTTGCCTGACACTTCAGGGTTTGTCTTGTGTTGTGTCTTGCATAGAAAATGGATCTATTCAACAATGAGGGCTTTATCCCCATATTCATTGAAATGTACAGGGAGCTGCCCTGTCTGTGGCAGGTAAATCACCCGTTTTATAACAATAAACCAAAGAGGAAGGCAGCGCTGGATAAATTGCTGGAATTTGTGAAGCCGGTGATTCCCATGGCAGACATCCCCTATTTGAAGGCCCTAATTGGTGGCATGAGGAGCACTTATAATAGGGAGCGCAAGAAAGTCCAGGATTCCCTAAAATCAGGAGCTGCAGCAGATGACATTTATGTACCCAGGCTGTGGCACTATGACAGACTGCATTTTCTGGCAGGCCAGACTGAACCCAGGCCAGCACTCTCCAGTCTTCCTTCAAAGCTTGCTTCCCCCCTAGCTGAGGCTTCCGATGACCAACCTGGGCCTTCCAGGCAGCAACATGTGGAGGAGCCCAGCTTGAGTCAGGTATAGCATTCTTCTAAATATTTCTGTTTGTCAAATTAATGATGTTAAATATATGTTAGTTTTGATAACTAATTTCTGATTTCACAAAGTGTTTTACATATCAATAGACAGTAGTGGCCACAAATAATTGGGACAAGAATGAAAAATGCTGGGGTCAGAATGATAGTCTTTTCTATTTATTAACATTCAATTTGCAACAGTCATGAGCTGAAAATTGTGTGTAATTGATGAACAAAAAACTAAAACTATGTCCCTTTTTCATACACAGGAAAGTCTCAGCCAGGAGGAGGCCGTGGAAAGTGGCAGCCAGGAGGTAGCCGGGCCCAGTAGCCTGCCAGAATCCCAGGTCCCTCCCCTCGGCCTTCCACAAAAAAAAGTGTCAGGAAGAGGAGTACCTGAAGGAGGCAGCAATTGGCCTATTTCTGAAGGCTACTGCGGCCTTTAGAAACCCCCCCAGTGTTCAAGAGGACTATGCCTACATGACAGCCTGCAAAATGCTGGAAATGGAGGAGGGCCAACGCCTCTTACGTGAGGAAGTGATGTTACAAGCCCTGAATAAGGGGTTGAGGGGCGAACTTACAAGCCAAAGCCACGTTTGTGAGTTCAACCATGGTCTTCCTCCTCCTCCAGGTCCTCCTTCTCCTCCTCCAGGTCCACCTCCTGCCACAACTCCAACACCAGAGCCACAGCCTGGAAGGAAGCGTCTAAGGAAGACATGTGATGGCCTGGGTTCAGTCTGGTCTGCCAAAAGATGCAGGCTGTGGTATGACCACAGCCTGGGGACATAGATGTCATCTACTGCTGTTCCTGATCTCTTGTAGTCCTTGACTGGATTGTGCTCCCTATTATAATGACTCCTCAGGCCACCAATTTTGACTTTAAAATGATTGATGTCTGCCCTGGGGTACAAAGGCTTCGCAAATTTCACCAGTTTCTCCAGCGTTGCCTTCCTCCTTATTTTGTTATGACCCTGAATAAATGGCTATTCATACTTGCCTATGTGTTTTACTTCAAGGAGGACAGTTTGTGAGTAGGCAGGTACATTTCAAAAATACAAGGTCAACTTAACAAGGGACACCAACCAACCTCCTTGAGGTAAAAAAATACAAGATAAAAATGGTGTTGTGGTAACTTGACACACAAAACAAGAAATATTATGGAGAGCACTAGAAAAATAAAAAAATGCAGATCTTGATAAAAAAATAAATAAATAAAAATACATTATTATGGAGATGTGAAGAAAAACAACATTATTATTCATGAGATCACGAGAAATACTAAAGAAATCAGTTTGTGAGAACTCTGTGTGAATATGAGCAGCAAAACAACTTCATTCTTCTAGCATTCCAAAGAAGAAGAGAATGCGCTGCATTAAACTATTTAAAAAATTGCAGCGTGACGAATGTGCTATCTCCATTACGAATGCTAGTTTTACCAGACCGAGCGCTTCCGTCTCGTAATTTATTCTGAGCAGGGGTGGCACTTTGTGCGTCGGAATTGTGTACACGCGATCGGAATTTGCGCAAACAGATTTTGTTGTCAGAAAATTTGAGAACCAGATCTCAAATTTTGTGCGACAGAAATTCCGATGGAAACCGTCCGATGGAGCCTACACACGGTCGGAATTTCCGTCAAAAGGCTCCCATCAAACATTTTCTGTTGAAAAACCCGACCGTGTGTACGAGGCATTAGACTCTGATGAAGAAGAAAACCCTCAAAACGCGTTAAACGCCAATTATTGGAGTATCTCGTGTGGATATCACCTCATATCAATCTACCAAGTGTTTAACATAGCTTTTTATTCATATGTACGAATACGTAGTATTTCACTGTATATACCCATTTTGTTTGTAATAAACTCCTTTAACGATTCATGCATCAGGCCATGCGCCTTCCTTTTCCTTCTCTTTAAAACATATGCGTTATTGTTGTGACGTTTACTTTGGAACTTGTTTTGACTTGAAAGTCCGTTTAACACTCTTTCCCTTCTTTTGGTGCTATATTGAATATAGAAAATTGTAGATCTGCCATTCCATTAAGAACTGTTAGAGTGCACGTAAAGCCAAAAAGATTTTTCTTTTTAACATTTTGGATACAAAAGTGTATGGTCATGGTGACCACAGTCTGTGATACAGAAAGCAACGGGAAATTCAAAATGAAATTGTCACTTTTTAGAGCTCCCCTCTTACTTTCTGGTGTGTCTTTAGGACAGGAAGTGAAAGAAAAAAAAAACTGATAGGAGTGTCAAAATGAATCTAACCTGTAAATGGAAAGTCTGCGGTCTGCTTACTTGCACAGCTTCTAAAAAAGCCATACAAAAACTAAGTTTGACCAAAAAAGAAATGTAAGGAAACCAGCAAGGACCTTATTAACCCTGATCGCCCATGTATTGTCTCTGCAAACTTTCTTATAAGGCCTGAAGTTATAACTCATGGACTAGCCTTTTCAATATCTGTGATTTCCAGCTCCAAGTGTAACTCTGTGAAACAAAAATGTTTTTTGGGTAAGGTTCATGTCTTTGTAATAGTTAGATACTTTCCTATATGAAATATTAGATTTTTTGTCCCCATATATTATTTTGTAATTTCCAATATGGCTTATACTTTAATATACAAGTTTCTCTTGACTAATAATTATTAATATTTATATTTATATCTATCGCACTTTGTATTCAAATGATTGATCTTCTGTTTTCTCCTTTATTTACGCAATTTCCAGTATAATTAACGGTGCCACATACTAAGTCTCCTGAAGAAGCTCCATTGAGCGAAACATGTTGAGAAAAGTGGTATTCTTATCATGAATTGTTACTGTATTTTATGAATTTTTTGCAATTTTTTTGTACTGTACTTAGCCGTCTGGCTTTTTTTAAAAACATTGTTTAAATAAAATTTCTCTTTTTTAACTAAATGGTCATTTTGGATAAATTCCTGAATATTTT
Source organism: Lithobates clamitans (assembly GCA_037952925.1). NCBI lineage: Eukaryota > Metazoa > Chordata > Amphibia > Anura > Ranidae > Lithobates > Lithobates clamitans. The sequence continues at coordinate 1,033,565 of JBBGZY010000874.1, read as the reverse complement.
CTAATGCTGTACACCCTCAAAGTCCCAAGGCTTATTGCCTTAAGGTCCATTTTTCTTTATTAATGATTATCTGGTATGTGGTGTCATTAATTTTGTTTTTTCTTTGTTTTACTCTTTACTAAATTTGCCTAATCCTTACTAGCAGCCTATCTAGAAAGGTGCTTTGCTTGCAATAGGTTGGAGTGCCTTCTGGAATGTCGAACACCCAGCTTTCCAGAGAGACGGCGATGAAGCACAGTGACATTGTCAACTTTTAAAAGCATCAAAAGCCAGCAGCGAGGTTTTTTTTTTTTTCCTTTTTGGGCAAAACTTTTATCTTTGTATGGCTTTTTAAAGTCCTTTGTAAGGAAATCTCTCCTACATGGAGTCTCGTCACCCAACCAGATCACCTTCCTCTCCTGGCTGGAGCACACCTCTAGCTCCACACAAAGGCTCTGTCTGCAAATGGCAGCAGCCCTGAGCTCTCTTCAGGCCTAGCTTATAACGAGTGTGTGCACCTAGACACACACAAGCTGCAGGACTCCAGGAAAACCTGGATACAGGATTGAAGATTCCATCCCACACAAGAAACTTTGGAACCTTCAAACAGCAGGCCCTACTCCATGTGTACAAATGCCAAAGAAAGCTTAAAACATAGCTTTCTCCACTCCCAGTACACATGCAGGAGCTTCTCAAATTGGAACTTGAGAATCCTGTGTCATCCCTATACCATTTACTAAGCTCATACCATGGCAGGGCCTCACACTGTCACATGAGTTATGCATTTCTTTTCTCACTTTATACCATATAAGCAAAATTTGTTTGATTTTTTTGGTTTGTTTTTTTGGAACCAAACACTCTTTTTTAAAAACATTTCTTTAAAAATAAAAAATTAAAGCTTTGCCCTGCCTGAATGGTCTTCTCAAATAAATCAACCCCCCATCCGCTATCACTTACCTTTGGATCCCTCTCCTCACTACTCTGATTGCTTTGCCAGAGCCTTTGGGCAAATCAGCTGCCTAACACAGGGCTGATTTTTATAAATATGCTTAAAAAGTGAAAACAAGCAGAACACGCTAGGTTGTAACAATAATGAAAAGTAAATTGCATTTACACACACACACGGACAAGTAGCAGGTGAGCTCCTGACTGAACAGTGATGTCTACTCATCTCTGCTAAATTCACATAAAGCACTGAACTGGATGGAAGTTCTACTGCATGAATTTGTGTGTCTCCTGAAATAAATTTTATGTGATTATTTTACTCCATACATGCTGAGGTTGTCATAACTGCTATAAACACATTCCAAATACTGTATATGAGCTACTTATCTGTATGACCGACCTGGGGGCGCTGGTGCAGAGACATCTGCTGTGCCTCAATACCTCAGCAAAGTCTCAATGCATCCTATTGTAACTAAATAATTGTAGGGATCTGCTGCTCTCTGCTGTCTGTATTTGTGAATACCTGTGCTCTTAATTTTACAGAGTTAATTATGTATGCATTTCCTGGCTCTGGGAGGCTGGGTTACAAACCCCAGAGGAAGTAAGTGGCTAGAGAGGTTTTTGGAGATCACATGTCCACATACAGAAGCAGGCACTATTAAGTAAATTATTTCTGTGTTCTGTCTGTTTAACTGTAGCTGCCCATACCTTCTTGGTCTGAATCCTAGTGATGGATGAATCAATGTCCTTGTTATTATCTTTTTTTTTTTTTAACAATCAGGAGTGCTTTATTGAAAAGTATAAAATGCAGTACAGAAGAAAAAAGGAGTAAACAGACCATGTGTATAGAAGTACATACAAGTACGGATCATATATTTGACTAGAGGTAAACTCTTGCTCACATAATAGTTATCATACTGCTTCCAAAGTAACTACACAAATTCACTTAGTATTTACTTATAAACCATGCTAGATAATCCTATCAGGCACATCAATACATTGTCAGCTAATCCACGGTAACCAAACCTTATCGAACTTCCAAGGGCACCCCCGACTAATATACGCCAGTCTATAGAGGGGCAAAGCGTTATTAATTCTCTTTTCCCAGGAGGATAGGGTCAGGGGGCCAGCAGAGGTCCATCTAGCAAGGATCTCTTTTTTGGCGTAATAGAAGAGGAGCGAAATTAAAATTTTACTATGATGCGACCTGTGTTCATCCTCATGTATTCCCAATAGGGCTATCTCAGGTGTTTTTGGAACAGACAAGTCCATTCTAAGATTTAAATGATCATACACTCCCAGCCAGAACTTTGACAATGCAGGACAGTCACAAAACATGTGAAGATACGTGCCAATTTGGGTTTGGCATCTAGGGCAATGTGGATCCCTATCAGGGTATATTTTAGATAATCTCGCTGGCGTGAAATAGACCCTATGTAAAAATTTTGTTTGTGTCAGTTTATCTCCGGCCGATATTACCAGTTTGGGACCTTGCTCCAGACAGGTCTCCCAGTCCTCTCTATCCAAAGTGGGGATGTCTGATTTCCAAGTATTCCACAACCTGTCCATCTTGGGTATCTCCCTAGGCAGCAGTGTGTTATATATGGCTGATAGGGGTTTCACTAGATCATTACTGGACAACAGGTCCTCCAACGGGTCTAATTGTAGGAGAGGAGGGACAGGAAATTGTGCCTGAGTCGCATGGCGTAATTGAGCGTACCGGAAAAACATCCATCCCGGAAGCCTATACGTCCTTGACATAAGCGCAAAGGACATCAATTCCCCATTGGGCATAATATCTCTTAGGGTTTTGATTCCAAATCTTGCCCACAACTGAGGATCAGGAATTGTTCGATAATGGGGTAACTGAGGATTTCCCCAAAGAGGCTGGAAAGGCGCCCATCGTCCTACAAGGGAGAAACTCCTTCTAGCCATCCTCCATACCTGAAGTGTTGCTCTAGTCGGGGCAGGAAGCTCCGCATATGCTTTTACCCCCCTATAGACCAGATTTTGCAGATCTTGTAAAGAACCTAGCTTCGCCGCCTCTACACACACAGCAGCATTAGAGCGTTTCCCCTCAAACCACCAGTACGACGTTACTAGCATTGCCGCCCAATAATATAGTCTGAAATTGGGGAGAGCAAGCCCCCCCAGCTGTGTAGGAAGTTGTAATGTGGACTTGGCCAGACGCGGAACAGCTGCATTCCAGATAAAGGAGATAATTTGTTTGTCTATTTCCCGAAAAAAGGACGCCGGGAGCCAGACCGGGCTATTTCTAAAAAGGTAAGTGAACTTGGGTAGGAGCATCATTTTTAAGATGTTTATACGCCCCAGCAGATTCAGAGGTAGTCCAGACCATGCACGGTACCTTTCTTTAATGAAGTGGAGCAAAGGAAGCATATTTAGATTATAGTATTGGGCAACATCCCTGGATACTCGAACCCCGAGGTACTTGAACTCTGACACCCACCGGAGAGGCGTACCACCCGCCGCATCAGGGATCCCACTATCCAAAAGGGAAAAGGACTGATTTAGACCAATTTATTCGAATCCCTGATGCAGCACCAAATCTGTCAAAAATGGCCAGAGCAGCCAACAGAGATGGTCCGGCATCGTTCATGTAAAGTAATGCGTCGTCCGCGTACAATGAAATCTTCTCTTCAAGTCTACCAATCTGCATCCCTCTGACCTCCGAGGATTCTCTAACTAAAATCGCCAATGGCTCCAGGGCAAGAGCAAACAAATTAGGTGACAGCGGGCACCCTTGGTGAGTGCCTCTGTGAAGTGGGAAGGGATCCGAGATCCTATCATTGGTGCGCACCCTAGCCCTCGGTGTTCGATATAGCAATTTAATCCATTGGCGAAAGCCAGGGCCAAAACCAAATCTCTCTAGCACTTCCCCAAGATATTCCCACTGCACAGAGTCAAACACCTTTTCAGCGTCCAAGGAGGCAATCACTCTATCCCCACAGATATCATGGGCAATGGACAGGTTGAGGAAAAGACGCCTAATATTAATGTCTGTCCCCTTGCCCGGCATGAAACCGGTCTGATCAACGTGGATCAATGTAGATATAATTGAGGACAGGCGGGTGGCAAGGATTTTGGCCAAAATTTTGGTATCCACATTAAGTAATGAAATGGGCCGGTAGGACGCGCACTCCTGAGGATCCTTACCCTGCTTATGGATCAAAACAATGACCGCCTCCTCCATGGATTCCGGCAGAGCACCCCTTCCAGCCAGTCCAGCAAAGAGGGACGTGAGTTTAGGTGCAAGCAGCTCCATATTCTGAGAGTAGAACTCCGTAGGGAGTCCATCCACCCCCGGGGTCTTTCCCATCTGCAAACCCCCGATTGCAGTCTGTACCTCCTCCAGGGAGATATCCTTATCCAACATTGCCCTATGCTCATCAGATAATGTAGGGAAAGGGATATTATTCAAATACTCCTGCAATGCCAAAGAGTTACCACTAGTTCTGGAAGTGTATAGATCACTGAAAAAATGGGAAAATCTAGCATTAATATCCTCTGGAGAGGTCAGCAACCCCCCACTATCATCCCGCACCCCCGCTATGTGTGTGGTTCCCAGCTGTCCACGTGCCAGCCAAGCCAATAATCTTCCATTTTTATTGCCATATTCAAATATCCTTTGCGTTGAGTGTAGCATAGATTTCTTAGTTTGTTCTACATTGAATAAGGAAAGTTCCCTTAGAGCTCTCTGCCATATGTGGTAATTTGGTTCAGTAGGGGATCTTACATAAACAGCTTCAGTCTCCCCCGCCTCTCCCTCCAACCGCTCCAGGGACCGACCAGCCTCCCTCTGTAGTGAAGATATACAGGATATATATTCCCCCCTAACCCAGGCCTTAAAAGTATCCCAGAGGATCAGGGGGTCCGCAGACTATGTCGCAGCCAGAAATTACATATAGCTTCCGGCATTACCTCCTGAATCCTCTCGTCCAGCGCCCAAAATCTGGAGAGACGCCATAGCCTTGGGCCAGTAGGTCTACCCAAGGAGATGACAAGGTTTAGGGGAGCATGGTCTGAGATACCCCTCGTCAAGTGTTTTGCCTCCCTTGTCCAGCAGAGTGCACCCCCAGATACATATGCCAAATCTATATGTGATAGGGCTCTGTATGAAGCTGAGTGGCAGGTATACTCTCGGTCCCTAGGGTGGAAATGTCGCCATGCATCCGTCAGCGCAAAAGTACTCGCCCAGTTCTGCAGCTCTGACGAAATGCGGGCCCCGGGGTTGAGTCTATCCGCCTCCTGGGAGGGCACCAAATTAAAGTCTCCAAAAATAAAGACTTCTTGAGTATGCTACCCCATGACATTTTGCATAATGTCATAGAGAAGTTGAGCCCTCGCAGGAGGGGGAAGGTACAGACCCACCAATACCATTCGTCTAGAGTGTACGGTCATATGGATAATCACATATCTTCCCTCAGTGTCCGTCTTGACATCGAGAATCTGAAATGGGAGGGACCTGCGGATCAGAACGCTCACCCCCCTAGCATAGCCGGAGTAGGTAGAGTGGTAATGTGCTCCCACCCAGGCCTTTTTTAACCCAAGAATTTTAGAGCCAATCAGATGCGTCTCTTGTAGAATGCATATGTGAGGTATGTATTTTTGTATATATTTAAAAACAAGAGACCTCTTAACGGCTGAGTTTAATCCCCTGACATTCCATGAAATAATGGAGATGTCAGCCATCTAACAAATCGCCAAAAGGTATAGCTAGTCGGATCCGCAAGCCCCACCCATCCGCCAGCCCACTGAAGGGACAGCATGTCCTGGTATCATGTACTCTATACAAAAATAAAACTAACCACATATCTGCAATTAAATTGTACTGTAATGAAGGGCATAATATCCCACTTGTGTTATGAGCAACTCCTTTTTTTAAAAAACTACGAACACATCTAATTTCCTTGTGTCTGCAACGGCAGAAAACTTCCCCCCCTCCCCCACACTACCTTGAAACTAGTGATGTGTCAATACCCATAAATCCCAACTATTACAACAGTAGTAGGGGCGTGGACTTAAATACGATGAGGTTGTCTAGCCAGACAACAGAGATGCTGACAAGACATAAAATATAAAAACACATTTCTCCTGGACTAATGCAGGGGCACATATCTTAGTTACAGTATGGAGGCACTAGGCTCACTCTCACTTAACTCAGCCATTAGCAAAGATATCATGTGATGTAAAGAATCATTTCTCCTGGGCTGTTGCAGGGGTATATATCTTAGTTACAGTACGTAGGCACTAGGTACACTCTCTCTTAACTCGATTACTAACAAAAACAACTTGAGTTACGAATATCATTTCTCCTGGATTGATTGCAGGGGCACATATCTTAGTTACAATACTACCGCACTAGGTGCATTCACTTTTAACTGCAAGGCCAGCATAGAAAACGTAAGTTACAGTAAACCTTTCTCCTGGATTATCGCAGGGGCACTTATCTTAGTTGCTAGTCCAAAGATCTCGGCTCTCTACATCTTAACTCAGAGCCTAGCGTAAAGGCCTATTCAAAATGAAATATAAAACTAAAACCAAAAAATAGAAGATAGAACCCCCTCCCCCCCAGAAACCACCTGCAGGATAATTATTTCCCTGCACATGCCCTCAGCATTTGTAAGATATTAGCAGGCATCAGGATCTATAGTTCAATAGTTCACTACATCCAAATCCCTTGTGGCGAAGCACTGGATACTCGTTCCAAAGGCATCCTTATCTTACATGGCTATCAGAACAGCGTCTGGTGCAATTTAATAGATCCTAGAGGGTCTTCTGCGGATAAGAGGAGTCACCATGTCGTTGAGAAAACAGAAAAATAAATGAGAAAAAGAAAGAAGTAGATCCGTGCAGTGTCCCTCAACACACGACAGCATATCCAGGACCAGTCAGTCTGCACTAACGTTCTTACCGATAGGTTGATCTTCCTCTATCCCAGGTGCGCAGTAAAAGTTTTGTCAGCCAAGGCATCCAGTGCAGTGAAGTAGCACAACATCAGATGCTTGCACCAGAGTCGCCATCGCTTTACTGAGAGTAGTAGGTGGCAGCTTAGCAAATGAGGGGCTTATAAACAATAGTGTAGTTTCCAGGACAGTCTGAAGAAAAACGAAAGTAATCACTCATTTAACGGTGTTGTGGCAGAGTCTCGAGCCAGGTGGCAGCCTCTCGGGGAGATGTAAAGAATTTTACCGTCTCACCATCCTGTACCCTCAATCTGGCCGGAAAGAGTATGCTATACTTAATGTTCCGTGCCCTAAGCAACGCTTTAACTTGGTCAAAAGACCTACACAGTTTCTGTGTTTCCACAGAATAGTCTGGAAAAAAGAGCAAGTTTGCATTTTGGAACTTTACTTCACCTACCCTGCGCGCTTCTCTCAGTACTGCATCCCGGTCTCTGAAATTAAGCATACGGAAGATCAGGGTGCGGGGATTGGAACCAGGCGGTCCGGGAACAGGAGGGATCCGATGTGCTCGTTCCACAGTGTAAAAGGGGGAAAACTGCGCTGCTGGGAGCAGGGTTTTCAGTAGTTCCTCCACAAAGACCGTAGGATTTTTCCCCTCAGCTCCTTCTGGCATGACTACGATCCGAAGATTGTTTCTTCGGTTCCGGTTCTCGGAGTCATCCACCTTGTATTCTAGAGCCCGGACTTTAGTCTGCAGCCGGGTCTGCAGCCTCCGTCTGCGACGCCATATTGGAGAGCCGCCGGGGAGATTCTGCCACATGTGGGTCCACAATCGGGGCTGTATCTTCCAGGTTTTGCGGGAAACGTAACTTTTTGGCCCGCCGACGTGTTCGGTATGGCATTCAGGCTATTATGGGTAGTTTCCCTCACGGTAGAATAGCCAGGGATCAGGATATTAGGAAGTCCTTCAGCAGAGCTCCAAGAGACACGTCCTCCTAAGTTGCCATCTTGGCCACGCCCTCCTTGTTATTATCTTACATGCACAGTGCTGGATAGCTACAGTAGGTCTGTGCTATTACATGTATGTAGTGGTTACCTTCCATTATATTAGTAGGTGGCACGGTTTATCACAATAGAGTTTATATACAGCTCTGGATATTTCATTAACCCTGTCCCTTCTGGTTTGGGATTTTATAGTTCTTTTCAGCTCAGGGCTCAATAACCAGCATAGGCTAGAGCCAGGTGAGGCATCCATCGGCTTGCTAGGTAGTTAGAGATCCAGGTTGCATGACAGATTAGAAGTTACTAGGAACTAAAAAGAGTAGACCCTGAGTTCCAGTATCACACCACAGATTCTGCTGGTGAAAAGCTACGTTCCACACCGGTTGAAGGATCTCCCCATCATCACTGACTCTGACTTCAAGTCTTTGACAGCAGGATGGACGTCAGATTGTGATTTGCCTCAGGAGTCCCTGCAATTTGAACTATACTAAAATATTCATCAGGATATATGTTTATTAATATACTGTATATATTCAGGTATATGTGCACAATTCCACCAGGACTCCTGTCGGGCCCCTTGTTGCTACTAACCCATTTGTACATTGGATATATGTACTAATATAAAGTTATCAACCTTTTATTATATGAAGCTCATATTTTCCCATACTGTTGTGTATCTACAGTATGTACTTATGATTAATGTTATATGCTAGCTGCAGTAGTTCCTTTTCTCCCAATTACTTTGTTTAGATTGCTGGTTAATTTCTCAGGAAGGTAATCTCCTGCTCACAGGGGCCCTGTGGATGGAAGCACTGCCAACTTTATTATTAAACCCACCTAATGAAGGTTCTGGTTCTCTCATTTACCTACAGATTTAGCGCCTTATCCTGTTTGGGGAGGGCCATTTCTCATACCCATCCCCCAACAGAGGGCTACATAATAAAAAAAAAAGCTGAACTCCAGGCAATTTTTTTTGCCATGCAACGGGGCTGTGCCCCCACTACATGGGTAAAATTTTAATTTTGATCCAGGGGTTCAGAGACCCGAGATATTCTGACCTAATACTCCGATCCATCCAGTGCAAGACTGGTCCCTTCGTCTCCTGACACCCCCCCCCCCCCACGCTCCAGCGGTCTTGTGCGGTGGACTGTTCCTGACATCATTACACCCATAGACTGGCTCTGGGCGTGAAGACATCAAGAACAGTCCACCGTTGAATGTGGGGGTATGCCATTTTCCAGAGGATCGCAGGTTCGGGTTAGTATAGGCGTGGTGTTCACCTCTAGACAAAACGAGCAGTTACCCATGCCTGGAGTTGGGCTTAAACAAGTGGAATCTCCCATAGTCAAAGCACAGGCTGCAAACAGATCTACTGGGGCAATGATGGATTAAAAAATATAAATCAAGCCTTGTACCATTTGTATATTTTTTTTCTATTATTATTTTTATATTACAGATACAGAGCCTCTGGGCATACCCCTGCTCAAAACAAAAATGCAACCAGGAAAACCTAATCAAACATAACAGCAACAACATAAAACTGAACATCCCAAAAACTTGCTGCTTAAGTAAAAAGGATGAGAGATGCTCCCTCACACTTAACAGTATGGGTGTCGGGGGGAAAAAAAATCCCTGTTCAACAACACCCTAGACATTTACTCATCTCCGCTGTGCCAATCCCCCTACGTGCATAGGGAACTTACTGCGTGGCCACATTGCCATATTATGTTAATCCTTACCTCCACCTGTATAAGACTGATTAAGGTAGATTAGTGCCAGGGTCTTGCTGTTGAGTCACAGTGGTATCAGAGTCTAACCATAAATCCCGCAACTTAAATTTTTCGGGCAGCCCGTTTGTGTAGGTTTCTTTATACAGTGGGATGATCGAATTAACCAGTGACTTCCACGTATTGAAAGTAGGTGCAGAAGAGGCTCTCCACTTAATTAAAATGCTCTTCCGAGCGTAAAACAGGCGCAAACTGAGCAACGTGCGAACAGCTCTAGATGGGACCAGAGCATCTACCAGCACTAAAATATAGACATCCACCGTCTGGGGTATAGGGACAGTAGTTAAGCTGGTGATCAAAGTGAGAACATTGGTCCAAAAGACCTACAATAAAGGACAGAACCAAATCATGTGCAAGTAATTGGCCAAGTCAGTTTGGCAATGCCAAGAGCATAATGGGCAATCTGGGTAGATTTTATGTAAATCGGCATGGTGTATATTGAAACCTGTGTATGATTTTAAACTGATTAAATGGTCTCTAGAGAATATGAGGTGAGAGAAGGGAATCTCCCACACATCCTCCCAGTCTTCCGTATCCAGCTCGGGCAGCTCCGCAACCCAGAAGGAATAAAGTCTTTCAGTCCATGATGTACAGTCGGCTGTAATGCCCTGTAAATGGACGATAATGTTTTTTTAAGGGGGTCATCCCGGAGGAGTAATCTCCTCCATATAAGTGCAGGCAACTGAGTCAAATGCTTTTTCTAAATCCAAAGCTACTAACACCCTAGTACCCTGATTGTCAAAAGGAAGCTGTAATTAGCTGTGAGTAAAGACTCTACGAATATTGATCTCCGTAGACTTACCCTGCATAAACCCTGTTTGGTCAATGTTCACTAAAAACTGGAGGATTTTCATCAATCTGATAACAAGGATTTTCATTAAGATTTTTATTTTTTAAGTAATTTAAAAGGGATATGGGATGGTTTGCAGAACAGTTAGAGAATCAGAGAGTTGCTCCTCTTTTAGGCAAATGGCAGATAATTGTTGGAGTCTTGGAGCTAATTCGGCTATATACATTTTGTACCAGTCTCCTGGAAGGCCACCTGGGCCCGGAGTTTGAGTGGGGAGAGCACGAATTGCATTCTCAATTTCCTCCACTGAAATCGGTGCATCGAGGGACGACATCCTCCACTGCCAATTGATCTACTGAATGTCCGGTACATACACATTCATGAAAATAAACAATTGAGCTTCAATTACCAAAATGAGGATGACCTATTGTCCCTTGGGGTCAGTTATGACATGCTCAACCTGACACTAAGGATTTGTGCAGTAGAATAGAGACTCCCCTGGCGTAGTTGGAATAGGCGGCATGAAAAGATTGCTTAACCCAGTGTCTCCGTAGAGACAATGGCTTGCTGCCCATCATATGGGTCTCTTGAATTAAAAGAATGTGAGGTTTATGGGCCTGTAGGTATTTGAAAATTAAGGCTCGTTTGAATCTATTGTTCAGCCCCGCACATTCCATGATATCATTTTGAGCTCCATATCCACCTGACTTTAGATATCTGACTAGGATGGGAGGCGGAGAGTGGGCTAACCATGCTACATACTCCAACAACCAGAAGGTATAATATACCAGTGAAATATACTGAGCATCCCAAAAAGACATGAGTAAGTGCAGAATCATATCCTGAGCATATTAATAAGAAGAAAACAGAAGCATCAAGATAACCATACCCTACTGACAAGCAAGGGGAACTGATGCTGGTTAGTTTCATCCCAAAACCAAGAAAAAACTTTGAGCCTGTTACTTCTATATTTGTGACATAAAGTGTTTGACCGGTACAGTCACAGTTCCTTTAATCAAAGACAGACTCACAGGGTTCCTCCAAACCGTGGAGAAGAAAGAAGAAAAGCCAAAAGGGTTCATTCTGGTCCTAGCTCCTCTTTCAGAGGAAAAATGTGGATGAAAATTTAAGTCTTGGATGATGTACATAAAAAAGAATGTTATTCCATCTAGTCCAATGCAGGACCAAGGCTTGGTGATGAGCCAGGATAGACATGTGAGCCCCACAATGAGGCTGTATAACATAGCTCAAGCCCGATATTCTAGTCGGGGAGCAAAACAGGTTGCCAAACAGTAACAGTAGGCAGAAAAATATAATGGATAAACCAGAACAAACCAGCAACCCTCAATGGCTTCGCAACGCGGCTGCTTCATGCGACTACTTTGCAGGGATCACTGTAGTGTGGATAGCCAAGGCTCGGCATCTGCTGGAGACATGAAGAATTTAGCTCCAGCCTGGACCACCCTCAGGTGACTTGGATATAGCGTACCATATGGCAACCCTTTTTTCACAAAGACGTCTACGTACATCTTGGAATGTTTTCCTTTTTTTCCTGTAGGTCTGCGGAAAAATCGGGGTAAAAGTGTACAGCTGTATTTTCATATTTGAGAGTAGGATGTTTCCTGGCTTCACTCAGAATGCAATCTCTATCCTGAAAGTTGAGAAACTTCACCAGGAATGGACGTGGCGGGGCCCCAACGATCCGGCGAACCCTAGGAACCTGATGTACTCGTTTGACCACATAAGTTGATGAGACTGATGGTAAGTCAAGGAGATCTTTAAAGACATTTTCAGAAAATTCAGCAGGGTGGTCACCCTCTGCACCCTCCGGCAATCCGAGCACTCTTCGTTTCATCTGAGGCATTCTCTGCATCAGACTTCGCCACCAATGCCTTGACAGTGAGCTCCAGCTCTGTGATACATTGGGTATATCCAGTAGTTAAATCTTCAGTGGCTGAGACCCGATTTTCAGATTCAGTAAGGCAACTGAGGATCTTGTCCAGGTCTGGTCTAATAAGGTTGCATTCCTCAGTCAGCTTGTCCATACGGGAAAGCAGGGAAGATCTACTAAGCTCTATAGCAGAGAGAATGGCTGCAGTATCCCCCGCAGGTGCAGGCACTAAGGATGATGCAGGATGTTCTTGGGGTTCAGCCATATTTAAACTCTGCCAACAGCGTGTGCAGTCTCCCTGCTAAGACAGTGTCTGGACACGGGGCCCGGACAGGAGGAGGCTTTTTATTTGGTGTAGAGGCAGATGATTTGCCCCAAGATCTCATGCCCAGATTCCCCACAGGATCACAGTCAGTATAGGATGTTGAAGACAGACCAAGTAGCCCAACAAAGTGTTAAACAGCACCCTGACATTCAGTGAGGTTCCTGTGTTAACTGGGGGAGGTGAGGCTGTCACCGAGGAGCAGGGAAGCAGAGGGTGAAAACCAGTGGCACTGTGTTGTAAAATGGCCACCACAGGAGCTAATGCTGTGCCCCTGGCCCGCCTCCCATGTGGCCGTTACTGCTGATAACACCGGCAGGATGTCCCAAAACAGCGCACTGACAAGCTGGGTCACTATGCAGGAGGAGAGCTGGGCTCGGAGGATCAATAGAACCTCGGTGGTGTGCAGATACCTTCACTGTAGGAGCGAAGATGGCCGACGCACGTGCGGCTTGGATAGAAGCTGAGAGTAGCTCCACAGTTTTCTGTGTGAAGGATCACCACTGCGGCAGCTCTGACAGTCCGGAAGGCTCCGGTGTTAGTCTGGGAGATGAGTCGGGTCTGGAGGATGAGAGAATCCACAGGATTTTAAAAGGATGGCAGGGGCTCTGAACGATCACTTCTCCTCAGGTTTCCATCCGGCCAGCCAAGCCATTTGTATTAATTTTTTAATGGGAAAATTTATGATAGAACCAAAAGACAGCATAGGTTTGGATCAACTTATTAAAGCCTAATTCCAGATTTCATTTAACTTGAAATAGTTTGGACCAATACAAGTGAATGGCTATACATGGCTGTGCCCTGGTAAATGCCAATAGCTTCGGTATCAGCTGTTATCCACACATTCGCATACGGCACTTGTTCCCAAACACAGTGGTGTGGCTCCCCTGGTGCCAGAAAGTGGTGGGGATTTTGCACCTCAGCACACACAGGAGCTGCTAAGTGTCCGTGTGCATTAGGCCCAAGGATGAGTTGTTCAAGCAAACACAGTTACTTCAATTATTGTTACAGCATCCCAACATCTTTCCATCAGCATATGTAGGACAAGTATGCCCTACATTTAAATGACTGTAAAAATGTTAACCGTGGCCAAATCTTCCATTTAAATAATCAGCAATGACGCACAGAAATCTTTACAGTCATGCCAATTTGACTTGTACAAAACCTTCATAAAGCTCCGCAGTTATTAAAGCTAAACTCTGAGGTAAACAAATATTGTCTAAATACTAGAGACATGTATCATTGGTAAATCTCTGTGTGCTTTGTGTATTTCCTCCAGATCTGTACAGTAATCCAGTGTGAAGCTTTGCCTCTGTGCTGGAGTCTCCTGTAATAAAGACCAGTCACTGCTGCTGTCTCTGCTTGTACAGGGTGACTGATCTTGTATCCGCCCCCCTCCTGTATTTTTCTGCAGGCAGCCTGTAGTGGGTGGAGCCTGCTGGGCCCCTTCTACAGCTCTGCTTTCTGCACAGGATATGTACAGCACAGCAGTGATGTCACCACTACTTTTACAAAGTAACATCTGCGTTACTAAAGGCTTTTGGTACACACAAATAAGATCTACGTATATCCTTTGTGGCTATTGAGGAATATATTTAGATGAACATTTTGTGGCTTGAGTTTAGCCTTAAAATGGTTGAAAACCTCAGACTTCAAATATGAACAAAGCATATCCCTCTAAAGTGTGTACCTGTTTGAATTAAAAGTGTAATTTCTGTCTGCTGCCTCCTTCTGCTATCAGCATGAGTCATTTCTGACAGATGACAGGTTTTCCTGACACCAAAGGCGACAGGGGAGGGATCTCCAGCTGATTGACAGTCTCAGCTCTGTTCCTGTGTACTGTGTGAAGGGGGTGTGTCCCTTCCCTCCAATCAGCTCTCAGAACTCTCCTCACTGAGCTCTGCAGAGTGTACCTTTAGCTCTCCGTCCCCTTTTTTCTGACAGCTCAGACAAGTTTTATAATTTCTGCACTTTGAATGGATGTAGAGAAGATTGCAGATAAACAGGTTCAACTTATGTAGGAGAATTGGTTTAATCTCTCTGTATCACCTGAGACCAGTCACTTCCAGTGGCGGTGCGTCCATACGGGTGCCGCCCCCTCTCTCCAGCCACCCCCTCTATGTAAAATGGATAGATTCATGCATTGCATGAATGCATTGCATGAATCTATCCATGGCCGCTGTAGATACCCCCTATTCAGGCGTTCGGCCCCTTTTCGGATGCCGGGTGCCTGAATTCCAGCGGCAGGGGGGTGTTTTTGAAGCACTGGATTAGAGCCATAGGCTCCAATAGGCTTTAAAAAAGGTTAACTGCGAGCGCAAAGCATTGTGCTCGCAGTTCACCCAGGTGGGTTAGCAAAACAAATGAATATTTGCTTTGCTAACACTGAACAGCCTCGCAGCCAATCAGGAGGCGTGGATCTAATACCTGTCACCTGAATGGCTGAAGGCAAAGGCCTCCTGATTGGAAGCCTAAAGGTATGGAAGACCAGGAGGACAGAGAGCCATGGAGGACACAGGAGCACGCTGCAGTCACCTGCTGCATGTCCCGCAGCTCGCCGTCACCCGCCACCAGGATGGGGTAAGTGTGTGCCAGTCAGACGACGAGCGGGGGGGGGCACAGAGGCTGCATATGATGGGCACATAGGCTACATATGATGGGCACACAGGCTACATATGATGGGCACAGTGGCTGCAATTGATGGAGCACAGTGGCTGCAATTGATGGGAGCAGTGGCTGCATTTGATGGGCGCAGTGGCTGCATTTTATGGGCGCAGTGAGACTGCACCTGATGGGCGCAGTGAGGTTGCAACTGATGGGCGCAGTGAGGCTGCAACTGATGGGTGCAATGAGGTTGCAACTGATGGCGCAATGAGGTTGCAACTGATGGCGCAGTGAGGCTGCAACTGATGGCGCAGTGAGGCTGCAACTGATGTTTTTTTTTAGTTTGTTTGCGCCCCCCCAAAAAATTTTGAGTACCAGCCACCACTGGTCACTTCACAGGTTTGCAAACACTTTAAGTCATCCTTCCTCATTAACTAAAGTAGAACACCATAACAGCACAGTACTACACATCTTATGGGCCCTGTTGACAGGCTTTTTTTCACTTTAAGACCCCTTTCACACTGGGGCGTTTTTCAGGCGCTTTAGCATTAAAAAAGCTTTTATATTACTATACTCCATGCAATTTCTGCATACATTGATCTTTCTGAACTCACAGATGGTCACATTGTCTCAGGACCATTATGGCTATTCTTTTGTTGCACTGGATGAAACCAGCTTATTCGCGCCTTCTTTCAAACATATAAAAGTTTAGACAATAGAGAATAGCTCAGAACTTCTTCCAGGACATGGCATGAATGTGCCTGGAGATTGGAGAGACTGTCGACTTCCAGAACTTTCTGATGACTTCAGAAGTTGAGGGGTTCCCTGGATTGAATGCTGTATTGATCTTTATTTTATCATCTGTAACACATCCTTAATCAAAGTTAAGTAAATCTCTTTTATTACTATACTACTTGTGTGTTGTTTTAATCAGTGTACTTACTTCCACAAATCTGAAGAGTAAATATATGAATGAACCTGTCAATAAATGCATAAATGTAACACAGAATTTAACCCCTTGTTACAAACGCCATATAGTTCTGTGTGCGTTACTGCCAGTTTAATGCCATATAGTTCTGTGTGCATTACAGCCAGTTTAACGCCATATAGTTTTGTGCATTACTGCAAGTTTAACGCCATTTATTTCTGTGTGCGTTATTGCAAGTTTAATGCCATATAGCTCTGTGCATCACTATACATTTGGCACATTATATTGCAGTATACTATAGTATATCCGTGGAGTGTGTCTGTGTAGTTTGAGTATTTAAATTAAAGTGCACCAAACACCACTTAACATTAATTAAAATGCATCCATGTACAGATTTCAACTTCTTTACATTTGCTTATAAGCACTGCCCCTTCCCTCCCAATAATGTCTGGGAGGACAACAAGGAGAGGCAGACGTTCCCTTGGCACTGTAAAGCAACAAATGTGTCCACAGGCAAAGGTGGACGTGGCGGTCAGTCCTCAGGCAGGGTATCATTTCCTCTGTTTAGCAAGTTTGCCTGTGCTATCCAGCCACAGCATGCAGAGGAGGTGGTGGACTGGCTTACTAAACCTTCCTCATCCTCTGTAACGCAAGCAGATACAAGTGTGCAGTCCCCTGCAGTTGCCAGAGTGGATAAACCTGCCTCCTTGTCCACATCTATTCCTGCCATAGCCCCAACATCAGCCATGGAGGAGTCACCTGAGTTATTTGACCACAGCATCAGCCACTTGCTCCTTGATGATGCCCAACCATTACTGGACTCAGATGTTGGTTCTGAGGTTGAGGATGACAGAAATGTGAGCCTAGAGAGGGGAGAACACTGGTAGATAAATTGGCATTTATGTTTTGCCAGCTGCAGCGCATTGCCAAGTTGTCTCCAGTGGTAATGATGGAGATGATGATGATGAGGTCACTGATGCGACTTGGGTGCCAGATAGAGCAGAGGAGGAAACTGAAGGTGAGGCGGCACAACCCCAAAGAGGCCGACATCAAGAAAGCGTAGAGAGCAGCCACCCTATTCCATCACATTCTGCAGCTGTTATCTCCTGGTCCACTCCCCAAAGCTCAGCTGTCTGGGCCTTTTTCAGCACATCTGCAACAGATCGCACTGTTGCTATCTGCAAACTATGTCTCGGCACATCAAACGTGGCAAAAACATCAGCCATTAACCAGAGACTAAGAATAAGTCTCTGGTTAAGCGAGCCTATTCTATGGAGAGGGCAAATATGATGTGACAACCGTCTTTTATGGTTATGATAGATGTATAAACAATTATGACTGCACATCACATCATGCATGATTGTAACTTGTCTTTTGATGTATCTATAGAAATATGAGAACCCCCTGAGGAAGACTGTAGACATTTAGGTTGAAATGCATTGGGGCTTTTTTCATACAGACAGTACAACCAATTCTATTATTGCAAGCTGAGAATTCCTAAGTGATTTTTAAATTTGTACTGCGTTTGGTATTGTCAACCATTTTTCCCCCTTCTCCATATCCCATGGTCTCGCACAATGTATACCAGAGCTCATGTTTTACCTTTTGTACAGTCTTGTCCTATTGCTTTTTGATAATAAAAAATACAATTTTTTTCTAACCTTTTTGTGACTCTCAATTGCTGCTAAAAAAACTAAACGGGGAACCCTTTCTTTCTTTTTACGATTTGCTATACGGGGTGCGCAGCCTTTCAGACTCTATATATGTGCCATATCATCCTATAGTTTAGACAGGGAAAGCTGACACATGTGCCATGCCTGGCACATGTCCTCAATTTGGTGGTGCAGCATTTCCTAAATATGTACCAAGGGTTGCAAGATGTGCTAAAGCTGGCCAGAAGAGTCTGTAGCCATTTCAGGCAGTCATACACAGCCAGTGCTCGGTTGGCTGAAATTCAGCGGGAAATCTACCTGCCCATAAACCGCCTGATTTGTGACATGCCCACCAGGTGGAACTCGACTTTGTCAATCCTGCAGCGGCTATACATGCAGCAGAGGGCCGTCTACGAGTACCTGTGTGAATACGGCACAACGACAGGCTCAGGCCGCCTCTGCTTTTTTTTCCCCACGCCAATGGCTGATCATTAAGGATGCATGCACTGTATTGTCACAATTTGAGGAGGCCACAAGGATGGTGAGCCGTGACAGTTCATGCATCGTGACACAATCCCTGTTGTGTTCCTGCTGGAGCAGACTCTACGTGGCATTATGGACAGGGCACTGGAGGCAGAGAAGCAGGAGGTAGAGGGGGACTTTTTTTCCTCTCAAAGCTCACTTTATCCAGACACCATCGTTCCTATGTCACAGAACACACTGGAGGAGAAAGGGGAGGAGGATGATTCTGGCACTTTCATAGGCTTCGAAGAAGAGGAAGACATGGTCAATCTGTAAGCTATGGCTTTCCAACCCCAGGACCCTTGGGAGTAGTACGTGGCTGGGAGGAGGAAGTTCCAGATGCTGTCATCCTGAGTGACCCCGAGGAGTCTGCTTCTCAAGCCTCTGCAAATTTGAGGCACATGGGCAACCTCATGCTTCAAAGCCTGCGAAAGGACCCAAGAATACATGGCATAAAGGAGGATGATTACTGGTTGGTAACCCTCCTTGACCACCGTTATAAGGGGAAAGTCTCAGAACTCATCTCATCCCCACAGAGAGTGCAGAAGATAAAATCTCTTGAGGATATGTTAAAGAGGATTTTATTGAATGTTTTTCCTGACTCCAGTAGGTTACAGTGTCTTGGAAAACGTAGTTTTGAGTCTTCTGTTGGTCAAGAGAGGAGCGTTGGAGAAGGCGTCCGCCTAAGTGAGGCATTTCTGAATTTTTTTAATCCTCGCCGCCCAGGGCTGTCAGCTTTCACATTCCATCGGCAGCGTCTGCATCACATGGTGGACGATTACCTCGGGGCCAAAACAGAGCTGGAGAGCTTTCCAGCTGATGATCCACTGACTTACTGGGTCATGAGAATAGACCACTGGCCAGAACTTGCCCAGTATGCTATTGAGTTGTTGGGCTGCCCTGCATCCAGCGTGCTTTCAGAACGGGCATTCAGTGCTGCACGAGGTTTCATCACTGATGATAGAATGCGTCTGTCCACAGACTCCGTGGACTGTTTGACTTTTATAAAAATGAATTAGTCCTGGATTACCATTATGAAGCCCCTAATGCCGATGTCACTGATTAAGTCTTTTTGGGATGTGGAATCTCTGCAGGACGTCGAGGCTGAGTAGCTTTGAGGGTGTTCAATCATTTCATCTGGAAGAATGTTTTTGGTATAGGTTTCATGGGCACAATTAAGACCCAAAGACCAATTTTTCAGCACCTGTTTGACAGGTGCATATCATTGCAATTTTTTACAGCAAGGCCAATTTTTGCTTTCATCAAGAGTACTACTATAGAGTTACAGTGGGAAGGCGCCACGACTCCCAAAGACCAATTTTTCCAAACCCGTTACTTCTATCCAAAGTCAGTGACACCAGAATGTATCCAAAAAAATCTCTAATCTTATTCCCAGTGCACTACATTGTGGCCTCATCATACACACTGGCTTCCCAGCTGTTGCAGAGGAAAATAAAGAAAGCTTGCAGGGAAAATGTCATTTTTTTGGCTTTATAAATGCAATTATTGCTGCAGCAGATTCTAGACATGGTGCAGATCTGCCACTTTACAGATAGACTAAGGGGACCCCGCAGGCACTATATTAGAAGGAATTTTTCATTTTTATGCTTTCACTTTAAAAATCACTGCTCATTTAAAAATGACATTTTTCACAAACTTTTTTTTTTTATTGATACATGTCCCCCAGGGCAGGACCCAGACCCCTAAAATCATTGTATGCCCAATTACTTGCATATAAGCCTTCAAAATGGGCACTTATGATTTTTGAAGTTCGGGTCCCATATACTTTAATGAGGTTCGTTATTAGGGTCCAAACTTTTACGGTGTTCGAAAGTTCTGGTGTGAACCGAACAGGGGTCCATTTGGCCCATCCCTAGTGCTAGATACTGTAAGTGTGTGTGTGCAGCTGCTGCAGGCTTGGAGGATTGAAAATTGGTGAGTCCACAGTCCAAATGGCTGTATGTAGTGGCTGACTGTTTAATTTATTCAATTTCAAATCTAATCAATTTATTTTACAATGCTTGTATCAACATTGAAATTTCATTCAAGTTAAATTCAAAAGATATCCCTATTTAATTTTGTTTGAAACCCCACCCTCAACTTGACAAATGCATATGTATGTCCCTCATCTCTCCTATTCTAAGTCTCTGACTGCAAAACATTGCCACTCCTCTGAAAAGCAATACACACAAATATTGCTTTTCAGAGGTGTTTGACAGGTGGTGAGGTTATAAGTTGCCTCCTCACCACCTATTTTAACCCCCTAAATGCTGTATCACCCCAACCATGTGCATTTCACACGGTTGTGGAGAAGTTGCAGCAGGGACCCTTTTTTTTTTTATTGGGTTGCATTTGGTGAGTGGTAGTGCCCGCCAAATGCAACTGGGGATAGAATTCTTGCCGCAGTCATGAAGTAAAGCATTGTGGCTGCAGCATGTGTACACTGCCAGCTGCTGCCTTGTCAGCTTAGGCCCCTTTCACACTTGTGTGACCTGAAAGTCACGCGATTTTGCTGTGACTTGAAGCAATACCTGTGTCTATGGACATCAAGTCGCATCAAAGTCGGACCAAAGTAGTACAGGGACTACTTTGAAGTCGCACAGATATGAATGGTACTCATTGGAAATCATGTGATACGATCTGTCATGCGACTTTGCAGTCCCAGGTCACAGGACAAGTCGCACAAGTGTGAAAGGGGACTAAGGGTTTATTCATGCAACATGCTGTGCTTTTTTTTTTAACAAATTTTATTGAAATGTCACGCCGTGCTGTGAACTGGACATACCAGAGACAAGGCATTTTGCCTTGTAATTAGGTGGTACTGCGCTGGAATAGCCACCCAACACAGTCCCACCACACCTGGTATGAATATGCCTTAACCACTTGCCACCCACCCACAGTAGTTTTATTGAAGGTGGGCGGCACAAACCAGACAACATACCCATACATCGCCACCTGGCTTCTGAGTTTTTGGGGCATGCATGCATGCCCCTGGCCAACCAGTGCTGTGATTGGATGCAGCACAAGTTAATCAACAGGTTTCAACCAATGATTTTGGCAGAAACCTGATGATCAGCTGTGTCCAATCACAGCACAGAGTTCTGTGTTTACAAACAAACAAAACTCTGTACACAGTGATTTGGCTTCTCCCTGAAATCAACTCTGAGTTCAGGGAGAAAAAGCTGCCAAATCTGTTCATAAAAGCAGCACATATTACACATATTACATTTGATAGGCACACAGTTAACCCCCTGATGTCAACCTCTTCCCAGCCAGTGTCCTTACTACAGTGTCAGTTTATAGTATTATAGCTGATCACTGTATTAGTGTCACTAGTTATGTCAGTGTCAGTTAGTTAGTGTACCTTCCTGCGAGGGTCTGTTAGCACCAGGTTGTCTGAAAGCCAATCACAGTCCCACTTCAAGTCGCTGATCACTGCCATTACTAGTATAGCTTCTATAGCTGCATAAATTCTTACTTTGGTCCGACTTTGATCCGACTTCACTGATATTCAATGGGCTGAAGTAGGATCAAAGACGTATTGCTGTCTTAACTGATCCGACTTTGGCATGCGACTTGTGCTTTGATGATCTTGAAGGTTGAACTCCACTCCAAATAAGAAAAAAAATGCCATGGGTTTCCCCTCCAAGACCATACCAGGTCCTTCAGTCTGGCATGGATTTTAAGGGGAACCCCCCCCCACGGCAAAAAAATGGCGTGGTGTTCCCCCCCCAAAATCCATACCAGACCCTTATCCGAGCAAGCAGTCCGGCATGTCAGGAAAGGGGGTGAGGACGAGCGAGCGCCGCCCCCCCTCCTAAACCTAACCAGGCCACATGCCTTCAACATAGGGACAAGGTGATTTGGGGTGGGGGGCCCATGTTGAGGACATGCGGCCTGTTATGGTTTAAGAGGGGGGGCCGCCCGCTCGTCCCCACCCCCTTTCCTGACCTGTCGGGGTGTGTGCTCAGATAAGGGTCTGGTATGGATTTTGGGGGGACCCCTATGCAGTTTTTTCATTGTGGGGGTTACCCTTAAAATCCATACTAGACCAAAGGGCCTGGTATGCTCTAGGAGGGGGAACTCATGCCTTTTTTTACATTTTGCGTGGAGTTCCCCCTAAAGATTCATACCAGACACAGTGCCTGGTATTGTCGGAGATCAAAGTCGGATCCCTGTTCATTGGAGTCAGACGCATGTCGCAGGGCAAAGTTGGATCCACAGTCGTACAACTGTCGTGTTGTACCAGTGTGAATCTGGCCTAAAGGGACATTGTTATGAGAGGCTGCTATTACTGAACTCTTATTTGAGAATGTCAGTTGGCTGTCTGAGGCTTTGACACCCAATGCTCTCCGAGTCACTGACCCAGTGGAATGGCATGCTCCGATTTTTATAGCACTCATATATGGCATGCACACTGGCTATGGAATTGTGACTTAAACATATTTAGGTCAGACACAGCCAGGCAACTAGCATTTTCAAAAGAAGTCCTGTAATGGCAACCCCCATACTTTTTCATGACATGTATCCAACCACCTCCCTGGAGAAGAAACACTTAAGATAGGATATGACTGCAATTTACAAATATCTAAACATGCAATTCTAGCATAGAGAGAAAACTATTCAGTTTCAGGTCACTTAAGAAAACATGCAGCCACTCAGTGAATTTGGTTGAGAAGCAGTTTAATCTTAAACTGTGAGAGGAGTTTTTTACTGTTAGAGCATTGAGGATGTGGAACTCCCTTCCACAATTGGTGGTGTCAGAAGAGAGAGTGACATAAATCTCTTAAGTGGGCATCTCAGCAAGAACAACATACAGGAATATGGGAAATGGTATTGACAAAAAAATGCACACACACCCACACAGGTTGAACTGGATGGACTGATTTCTTTATTCAACCTTACCAACTATGTAACCTACCCAAAGCATTAGTGCAATGTGCTGAAGTCTGCATGATCAGCTTCAACAATGGAAAACTGCATGCCCCTCTGCAGCTGTACCAACAAGTTACAGCTATACCAGGAGCAAAGATGGTATAATGCAAAATGAAAAGGCTTTTTCTATTTTTCTGCAAGCATGAGTGTGAAATTGTGAAATAAATATATCATTCTATTTATAGATGGATACTTAAAAAATCCTGCAGCAAATATCATTTTTTTTTTTTTTATTTGACCGTGAAGATCGATGGTTAAATGAAAGTTAAAAAACAAAAAGAAAAAAACTGTTGGATTGCAAGCTGCAGACTTTTTTTTTTCTTGTGCCTCTGCTGTGGGAAACTGAACTTCTTTCTCAGTCACCCATGACATCTGACCGTTCAGCTGATCACGAGAACATTGCGGTCAACCACAACTCCACTTGATATCATCATTTTGAGCACAGTTCCTGCCATTGCATGGCGCCACTTACATCACCTGCTCTCTTGCTGTAAAAAAAATCCTGCCTTTTACATCTTTGATAACCCTGTGGTCATAGTTTAACACGCATATGTCGTAAAGGTGTGCCACAGGACTTTCTGTAAATTTAATTTACATATTTGTCAGAGCTCACCACAAATTACAATGTGGAAGCAGCTGCACTTAGTTTAGTTACTTCAATGACAGCAAACATCTGTAGCCCTATAACAATGTATACAGCGCCAAACTAATACAGCTCAAAATGCAATATAAAATCCATTTAACCATTGACAGTAATGCATCTGATTTTGTACTATATTTAGCATGAATGTAAAACATGTATAAATGATTAAGCTATGATGATTTTTAATTTTTAAATAATGTCCTGGCTGTATTATGGGGGCTTAATGGAGTCCTTGTTGATAATATTACTGTACAGTGTGTTTTCCACAAAGAAAGCAATGGATTTACAAGCAATGTGTAGGCAAGTTAAAGTATGTAAGCTACAGCTAGCCCAGGCTGGGGGAAGGGTTAAGTGTTTCTTGCTTAGTTCCCAGGCTTTTGGTCCTAGCCAGACCACTTGTGCTATAAAAAAGATTGGCAGTTGAGGTCCAAAAGAGGCAGGTTGTAGTGGGTCCAGTGAGTTTCAGCATCACCTGTGAGCACAGTAGTTGGCGCTACTGAAGAAACCAGGGTGTTCGGAAGACATCCAAGCCATGGGCAATGTAGTAATAGACTCTCACCTCATGGAAGTATGGCTGGGCCACTACATTATTCTAGTCAGGATTAGTGGAAGGATGTTGTTCATATTGACCAGGTTGATAAAGAAACTGTATTGCTCTGAAACGCGTTCCTGTTACCAGGGGAGCATTGCGGTATACAAAAGGTGGTTTTCTGGATGGTTCCTGGACCCCGGCAGCTCCTGTTATCTTTTCCTGCAACGTCTGTATCTCCAGCAGCAGCCATCACTTCTCCCCAGCCAGTGGCCAAGGCGGGGAGTCAGATGTCCCTTGCACAGACTTCACATCAGCTTCAGCATTTTGCTTCCCACCGCACCCATTCTCATTGTTTGTGAGTGTAATATTTAATTGGTTTTCATTATTAAATCTTGCTCACGGTACTCACAGTACTGCATGGGATGTGCGCTCTCTTTTTCTTTTGTCGTGTTCTTCATATTGAGTGTTTATGCTGGATCTCCCCAGTAAAGTTTCATTAACCATTCTGAGCTTGGTCTGAAGTTATTCAAAGGGGTGCACATGGGTTCTGGTGTATCCAAAAGAACCAGGGTCTGTAACGCACTACAGGGTGTGAGGTGACATCGTTACATAAGGGTTAACTCGGCCAGACAAGATGAGTGTAGTTGAGTGTAATTGTCAAGAGTAACCAAGCACTAGTCAAGACACAAGCAACCAGTCGTTAGGTGTGGTACATGGTAAAGGTGACCGGTCCTCTGGTAATGAAGGGTGGTAATATTCTGGCTCCTTTCCTAGAGGTCGGTATCCAACAGCAATCGGATCTGAACCAGAGCTACCGAGATCTATGGCCTGATTATGAGGTACGGGAAGGAAGGAGTTAAGTGAAAGCACACAAGGTTTGCGCTATATGCTCAGGAAGGACCCCGTTCTGTTACTGGGAGTGAGGTACACTTGACTGGGGGAGTGGGTGCATGCTCAGCCCCTCCTAATGCAACCATACAAGTTAAAGTGTGTGGTGACCTGGAACGAGTCACTTTTCAGAGGAATTCTGCACTTTATTACTGCACACAGTGAAGGCTAATCTCTAAGTTGGGAAACTGCCTTAATGTTAGATTTTTCACATGACCACAGTTTATTTTTAGTGGATGCTGGAGAGATAAACCACCTGACAATGTCTTATATCTTTCATTGCCTCTGTTAACAAGATCTTTCCCTATTGAACATATTCTTTATTTTATATTTTAGAAAATGTAACAGGGGAAACTGAACATGCAAAATGGGTGAGAACTCCCCAAACACCCCTGATGAAAAGGAGTAGAGTCAAATTAAAGCAAGTTGGGAAATCTAAGACATATCAAATGTCTTGGGCTGATGCAACCCATCAGACTCCACCTAAAACTAAACAAAAAAACCCCCAAAAAACCTTATTTCACGTGCACTTGTGTTTTACATCCATCCAACGGTTAAGGTTGTCTTCTGCATTGTTTTACTTCATTGCATAAAATAAATGCGCATACCAGTATTCTTCGCCGAAAGAATGGTTCAGTGACAAACACGTGCTGAGCTTCCGTTTGTGTTTATTAAGGGTTTAATAAGGGTTTTTAATCTGGATCACTTTTACCCCCCGATTCATTGACGTTTTGAGTGCAGAAAGCGTAAGGAAGCCAAATGGAAAAAAAAGCCAGAAAAGCAGAAGAGTGCCCTTTTTCTGTAATATCCCCCCCCCCCCTTATTTTTTTCTTCTTCTTCTTCCCAACACAATTTCCCCGTCATATCTATGCCCTCCTCTGGGATTGAAAATGACCCAGATTTTGGTGCAGCAACCTGTATTTTATTCCCATCCCTTTTTCCCCCCATCCCTTCACCTATAACTAGCTGTGAAAAATTCTCAGCCTGGTTATCTCTTTTTAAGATCATCTCATATGTGCTACTGTTATTGTACAAGAGCAATGGGTATGAGGCAAAATGTTCCTTTTTTGTAATATGGTAAAATATGATATGTACCTGTATTTTCCCCATGCAACTATGTTATTTTCTGAAAATCTCAATAAAAAGATATCGAAAAGAGCAGGTGATTAAGCCAATTATGACTATGATAGTTTGCCATACAACCATGCAGTGATCCCAAGGTCTACATGGGACCAACAAGTATTAAAAGGCATACAGCTTTGTTCTATATCACAAAAGTATTAATTCAAATATTTTATTACATTATATTACTGCTACAAGGCAAAGCAAGAACCACACTTGGAATCTGGAAATAAGAGAGAGCAGCTGGTCCATCTATTCTGACAATTACTTAGACAGAACTCTGTTCTATATTATTGTGCATTCTATAGCAGGTTCTAGTAGTAGGACAGCAACTGAAATGTATATACTTCACCTACAGGCATATGGAGTCAACTGTTGGTTAATCCTGAATATTGCTTACTTACCCTGAAGGTGAGCAGGTGGTGATTAGGTTAATGGATAATTAATTACAAAAGGCCAGGGAATCAGGGTGGAAGCCGAAAGTAAATAAAAGTGTCTTTTAAATTGTTCATTTATTTTTCATGTATAAAAAAGGTTTATAATATTTGTTATCAAATATACCTTAAAAACAATACAAAGTCCTACATCCATCACAAAAGTATTCTGTATCTTGCAATATTGGCAGTGAATAAAGTAATAAAAGGGTGAAAACTGCTGTCAGGTTTCTTTCTGCCCTCTGTGTCTCATTAGGAAGATTTCCCTTCACTTCCTGTTCTGTATCCTCAATAGGTGAGGGCATAAAACAGGTACACAGAGCACATTAAAAACGTGACAATGGGAAAACAAAAACAAAAAATGAATTGACAAAGATATCCACTTCTTGGGCCCTCTCTGCCTCTCTACCCCCTTTTTTGTTTATTATTTTTTTTTACAATTCTTATTGTTACCTTGCATTTTTGCAGCATACTCAACATTGTAACCATTTCTTTTTAAACAAATATCAATACACATTCAACTTAAATCCTGAAAGTTCTAGCCCCTATTAACTATCCAAATCTAAAAAAATGCCTTTAGTTGTACTTTGAGAACACAGTTGTTTTATAGCTGCGAGGTTGGTCCTGTAAGGGCTCGGTAGACTTTTTCGATTTCGAAGAAGACCCATAAACCCCTGGATACCATGACAAAAATGAAGTAAAGCAGTTATCTCCCATATCTATATTTGCTTGGCATACCTTGGCCTTGCTCTTTTTCTCAGTTTCCCCTTCTTTCTGCACTTCCTTGCCATTACTGTACTGACCTTGCAGAAAGAGGACCCATACCAAGGAAGAGCCTTTAAAACCCAACTCTGGGCACAAGAAAAAAAAACATTTAGACTTGCAGTGGGAATGCTCTACATGCAAGGGTTAATTTCTCATTAAGGCTAGGGATACACGGATAAGGAGTACTACTTGCCCCTTGCCATATTTATTGCTTGTTCAGGCTTTATTTTTCTGTGCAACCACTGCTGTGAAGCATCCCCTCTAAGGCACTCCCACCACAGGTGCTCACCTGCCACCTCCACATATAATGCGGGGTTATTAGCCCTGTACTCTATGTGATGATGCCAAGGGACCACCTACAGCCTGGAGCTTTAGGGAGAAGAGAAAAGCGCCAGACCTGCGAAGCGGGGATTACGATAAGCAATACCAGCTCTTCCTCTACCATTTACACTTAAAGTGGTTGTGAACCCCATTCATAAAATTTGACCTAGGCACATATCTGTAGTGTTTACTTATCTTTCTCCAAAGCTCTGAGTGCCGTTTCTCTCTGGTGCTGTCAGGGCTGGGCTCAGCCCTTCCTTCTCTGAGCTGGCCGCTCAGCTGTTGGCTAATTGCCAGCTCCCATCTCTCTCCACAGTTACCCAGCTGTTGATGATCCTGCTCGTCAGTCCTGCCTACTTAAGCTGTCCAGTCCAGAGGCGCTCTGCCTTCGCCTTGGTCACATTACAAGAAACTATCTCCTGCGTTCCTGTTTAAAGACTGGCTTTGTTGACATCCCTTCTGGCTCCAGATCCTGCTTGCTGTTCCACTACTTTGATCCCTGCCTTCTGCTTGGCTTACTATCCGTTCCGGTTACTGAACATTGGCTATGTTTTGACTACGTTTGTTCTTTTTACTTTTATTATTAAACAAGTGTGATTTAACTGTACTTCTGTCTCGGTCTGAATTGATGGTTTCTGACAGTAGGCGAAGGCCATGAATTCAGAAGATACAGTAAATCCACTTGTTGGTAATATTTTTTCCAGATTGGATGAGCAAGATTACCGCATGGATCAGTTTGCCATAGCGTTACAAACACTGAGTCGCACAGCTCACCTGGAATCTCCCACTGTGGCTGCCCCCGTACAACCCGAGTTGCAGGCTGTCCCTGCTGCTGCGCCAGTCTCTGTGCAGGCACCCCCCTCGAGTATTACCTCTATAAGAGGTATGTCT
Source organism: Lithobates clamitans (assembly GCA_037952925.1). Lineage (NCBI taxonomy): Eukaryota > Metazoa > Chordata > Amphibia > Anura > Ranidae > Lithobates > Lithobates clamitans. The sequence continues at coordinate 1,004,685 of JBBGZY010000874.1, read as the reverse complement.
GGTTCCGCTCCGCTTCCCCAGCGATTTGGGGACAATCCAGTTCAATGCAGAGAGTTTCTCAACTAGGTTGAGATATACTTTGAGATGCTGCCCCAGGCGTTTCCCACGAACAGAAGCAAAATAGGTTTCGTGATATCTTTGCTTTCTGAGAGCGCCTTGGCCTGGGCAAACCCTCTATGGGAGATGCAAAAACCTGTTGCCTTGAGTTACCCTGAGTTTGTGGCCTCCTTTAAAAGGGTATTTGACGTTCCTGCACGCTCCGCTTCTGCTGCCAAGTGCCTCATGTCCATCAAACAGAGCATGAGAACTGTTGCTGACTACGCCATTGAATCTTGTACTCTGGCAGCAGAGGTCACTTGGAACAATGAGGCCCTCATGGCTGCTTTTTATCATGGTCTCTCAGATTCCATCAAGGATGAGATAGCAGCCCGAGATATACCCACTGAGCTGGAGAAGTTGATCACGTTTGCTATCCTCATTGACTCCAGACTCAGAGAAACATTGTCTCATTCTTACTCTGTACTAAGTATGTAAGGGCTGACACCTTGTCACAACAATTTTCCTCCACTTCCAAGTTGGAGTCGGTTCCTGTGATTCCTCCTGATCGTATTCTGGCTACGGTTCGCACCAGTCTCACTTCTCCTTTGGGTGACAAAATTCTTGCTGCTCAGATCGATGCTCCTGTTGAGAAACCTTGTGACTGCTGCTTTGTCCCAGAGAATCTCCCGTACTGCCTGCTTACCATTCTCCCAAGGCAGCTGGCCACCCTGGGAAGAATCAACTCGTTTAGGCCATATCCCAACAATTCTGGCGGCCTAGTCTACGTGCTGATGTAACTGCCTTCGTAGCTGCCTGTTCCATGTGTGCTCAGAGTAAGACTCCACGACAACTTTCAGTGGGCCTCCTACAACCTATACCCAATAGAGAGAGGCCCTGGACCCACCTGTCTTTGGTGGAGTTACCCAACTCTCAAGGCAACACTGTTATCTTCTATGGTGGTTGACCGGTTCTCAAAGATGTGTCATTGTATTTCACTTAAGAAGTTGCCCACTTCTAAGGAACTGGCTTCAATTTTTGCTCGGGAGATCTTTTGGTTACATGGGCTACCCAAGGTGATTGTCTCTGACAGGGGTAGTTAGTTTGTGTCCCGGTTCTGGCGAGCCCTTTGTGCATAGTTGGGAATTCAGCTTCCTTTCTCCTCTGCGTATCACCCGCAGTCTAATGGGGCTGCAGAACGAGCCAATCAGTCCTTGGAGCAATTCATACGTTGCTATATTTCTGACCATCATAACAACTGGTCAGACCTATTAACGTGGGCAGAGTTTGCTTACAACAGTGCCTTGAATTCTGCTTCTCGATTGTCCCCATTTATGACGAAATATGGTTTCCAACCCTCCATGTTGCCTGACTCGTTTGTTCCACAGAGTATTCCTGCATTAGAGGAGCATCTCCGTGGTCTTAGTTCCACTTGGGCACAAGTCCAGGAGGCTTTGCGTCATGCTAATGATAGATACAGACTCCATGCTGACTGCAAACGCCTGCCTGCACCTTCCTACCAGGTTGGGGACAGGGTCTGGCTGTCATCTCGCAACTCCGACTTTGTGTTCCCTCACTGAAGTTCGCACCTTGGTTTATTGAGCCTTTCTGTATTCTTCACAGGATTAACCCAGTGGCTTACGCATTAGACCTTCCTTCTAATATGGGTATTTCAAATGTATTTCATGTCTTCTTATTAAAACCTTTGGTCTGCAACCGCTTTACCACCTCGGTGCCATGTCCTCACCCGGTACAGGTTGAGAACCATGAAGGGCCCGGCTCAGCCCTTCCTTCTCTGAGCTGGCCGCTCAGCTGTCGGCTAATTGCCAGCTCCCATCTCTCTCCACAGTTACCCAGCTGTTGATGATCCTGCTCGTTTGTCCTGCCTACTTAAGCCGTCCAGTCAAGAGGAGCTCTGCCTTCGCCTTGGTCACATCACAAGAAACTATCTCCTTCGTTCCTGTTTAAAGACTGGCTTTGCTGACATCCCTTCTGGCTCCAGATCCTGCTTGCTGTTCCACTACTTTGATGCTTGACTTCCCCTTCTTGTTGGTGACTCGGATACAACACGTTTGACGTCACCACCTGTCAGTCCACCTGTCCATATACCTGGCCAGCATGGCTAGAAAATAACGTAATGTAATGTGATCAGCATTGCATTCAATTCCATGGAGTACAGGGGAGACATCCAGGGTCTGAAGGTCTCATTGAAGAGAACCTGTAACCCAAAAATGTGATGACAAAAGTAAAAAAAAAAAAAAACTTTTTAAATTGTAAAAAATTAAAGTCACACCCAAGCACAATCCCCCCCCCCCCCGAGCTTTTTTGAGGCCCTCCCAACCCCACATATACACATGTAAACACACACATCAGGGGTGCCCAAGCATGAAAAAGATGTTTGCAATACATACGTTACATATCGCTGCGCACACTGGAATGTGAGCAATATTTCTAGTTTGGATGGGCCAAACAGACCCCTGTTTGGTTCTCACCAGAACCGAACACCGCGAAAGTTTGGACCCGAATAACGAACCCCATTAAAGTCAATGGGACACGAACGTCAAAAATCAAAAGTGCCCATTTTGAAGCCTTATATGCAAGTAATTGGGCATACAATGGTTATAGGGGTCCGGGTCCTGCCCTGGGGAACATGTATTAATAAAAAAAAGTTTGTGAAAAACGTCATTTTTAAATGAGCAGTGATTTTTTGATTTTTAAAGTGAAAGCATAAAAATGAAAAATTCCTTCTTATATTGTGCCTGGGGGTCCCCTTAGTCTACCTGTAAAGTGGCAGATCTGTACCATGTCTAGAATCTGCTGCAGCAATAATTGCATTTATAAAGCCAAAAAAAAAATACATTTTCCCTGCAAACTGCCTTTATTTTGCTCAGCAACAACTGGGGAGCCAGTCTGTATGATGAGGTCACAATGTAGTGCACTGGGAACAGGATTAGAGATTTTTTGGATACATTCTGGTGTCACTTTGGATAGAAATAACGGGTGCATAAAAATTGGTCTTTGGGTGTCTTGGCGGCTTCCCACCGTAACCCTATAGAGGAAATCTTGATAAAAGCAAGAATTGGCCTTGCTGTAAAAAATTGCAAAGGTAATGCACCTGTCAAACAGGTGCAGAAAAATTGGGGCGTGGCCGCGATGTGAACGAGGAAGGACGGGCTCAGCTCAGGCTCCCACCAGCCGTCTTCCTAATCCGCCTCAATCCTACCTTTTCCCCGGCTATCCTGCTGAGCAAACATCTCATTGTGGTCTGGGTGGCAACTGGGTCCTTTCCATGACAGGCAAGCACAGATTCAGCAAGAAGGCGGCTGTCCAGACATCCCAGCACTCAACCGCCGAACACTCGTGCGGTGGCCATCACTATCTCTGTGCCTCCATCATCTGTTGCAGTGCAGATGGACCCAGCTCTTGGCTCACCGGCTTGGGAGGGGGCCTCTGCACCACCTCAGGCGGACCCAGAGCAATTGCGGGAACAGTCCACCGCGATGATCCTGGCGGCCATAGCTGACAGTAAGTCCTCTGTGGAGGGTAAAATTGACACTCTGACTATTGAATGCAGACTAATAAGACAGGACATGGATAAACTTAGAGGCCGCCTCACTGAAGCGGAACACTGCATCTCAGCGGTGGAAGATTCAGCTGCCTCCACTGTGCAATCCGTGATTGAATTGCAGCAACAGGTTAAAATTCTCATGGCCCATTTAGAGGACACCAACAACCGCCTCAGGCGGGTGGTTGGGCTACCTGAGGGTGCGGAAGGCCAGAATCCTGTTGTGTTTGCTGAAGCTTTTTTCAAACAACTCCTGGGCCTGCAGCTATTATCACCTGTATATGTTGTGGAGCGTGCACACAGGGTCGGAGGCCTGCTAGTGCGTGGCCACACGCCTTTCTAGTTCGCCTGCTCAATTTCAGGGATAGGGACCTCATCCTGGCAGAGGCTCGTAAACACCCTGAACTGAAACATGATAATGCTGTCATACATTTATAGCCTGACTTCTCTCCGGAGTTACAGAAAGAGGTGCTCTTTTACTGATGTTTGCAGGCGCCTGAGGGAGAAAAATCTGGTATACATTATGCTATATCCCAGTCGCCTGAAGGTTATCCATCATGGGGACAGCAAATTCTTTGACTCCCCTGCGGAAGCGGCAGACTGGCTTGACGCCATTGCATAGAGAGGTGAGAGGAGCGTTGAATGTGTACTGTGTGATGCCTGAGACCTAGTAACACTGGAATACTCACCCATCTGCTGGATGATTTACCGGAGTAATATTACTTGATGTCAAAGCCATCCGTTAATACCCTGCTCTACTGCTGTGACTGTACTCTCGGATGTGGGGAATGTGCCATATCACCCGAAAACACCTATCCGTTAGTTGCGGAAAGTTCTTGTTCTGTTTTGGATGCACTGAACTACACGTCTATTTTTGAGACCCCTCACTGAGTGGATGAACTCTAGGAACTATCCACTAATGTTTTTTTTTGTTTCTGGGATCAAGGTTTCTTCTGCAGTTTTTTTGGTTCGGTTTGCCTGGAGCAAACAGGGCGTTCGGTTCTTAAACTGTTATCTTTTTTGGACTGTTTTGTTAGTCCTTTTTTTTTTCTGCTTCCCTTCCCCCCTTTTTTTTCAATTTTTGTTTTGGCTTTTTTTCTATGCTCCGCCTGCGCCATGCTGATAAATCTGGTACAGATGGAGGTTTTGCTTGCCCAGTATGGCACATGTAATTTAACTACTATTATTTGGTGGCCAGTAGCTCTCTGTGTTCAGGTTCCGCCCCCCCCCCCCCCCCCCCCCCAGGTCTTCTCCCTTCGGAGTCCCTCCCCTGTCCTCATGATATACACTACCCTACCTAATGAGTGATCTCAGACTTCTTTCATGGAACGTCCATGGATTAAATTCCAAATTTAAAAGGTCACTGGTCCTGCAATACCTTAAATCTCTGAACCCACACATTATCCTTTTACAGGAGACGCATCTAATGGGTAACAGGATATTGTCCCTCAATCGGAACTGGATACAGAGAGCCATACACTCAACCTACTCCTCTTATGCCAGAGGGGTGGCTATTTTGATCCACAAAAAGCTCACATTTACTATTGTGGACCCTTGAAGCTGCGCGTGGCGGGTGACTAACAACATCCTGGATTACTCCTTGGACACCTCGAATCCGACCAGGGTGCAGAATCTGGAACTCGGGCATTGGGCAGAGTCTGTGGCTCTGGAGGAGGTCTGGCGGTGGAAACATCCTGGTGAGAGAGGTTACTCCTATCTTTCCCATGTCAGTACCTCCTCCTCCCACATAGATTTGGCATTTGCAAATCCAGCATTGTTGCCCCAGATTGCAGAGGTCCGTTACCTGGCTGGGATCTGTTTGACCACACCCCCTTGTAGGTGGCATTGACTCTTGCCACGGGTGGCCGAAACAGGTCCTGGAGGCTGCACCCTGGGTGGGTAAGTGAGTCCTCGGTCGAGGCCCTGGTTTCACCTCATCTACAGGAATATTGGGAACACAATGATGGCTCGACAGGGGGGCCTGTAGTATGGGATGCGTTCAAAGCATCCACTAGAGGGGCATATGTGTCGGCCATTAAAGCTGCACGAGCTGAGAAAAATTCCAAGTCTGATGAGCTCCAGGCTCATGAAACACACTTTGCTAAGGCACATGCGGAGGCATCCTCCCCATCCTCCCTAACCGAATTGCAGATGGCTAGAAGGGCCCTATTGGTACATTTCCAAAACCTTACCCAATGCAACTACAGAAATAGGGCTGAAGAACTTTTTGAGAAGGGTGACAAAAATGGGAAGCTGTTGGCGTACCTGACTTCAGATACACGGGCGCACCCGGCCATACCCTGTGTTTTTTCCTCGGAAGGTAACATGGTAAGAGAAAGAAGGTATCATGCAGGCTTTTGTGGCATATTACTCAGACCTATACTCTGCTACCCCACCTTATGACCATCAGGTACTGACTGACCTGCTGGACCCCCTTCAGATCCCGGTTTTGCCCGATGAGGTGGCGCCCAGTCTCGAGGCTCCCTTCACAGGCAAAGAATTGGCGACTGCTATTGCATCCTTTTCTAATGGTAAATCGCCGGGACCTGACGGACTCCAGGCATGGCACATGTGTCAACTTTCCCTGTCTAAGGGCGGATAGGAGGTTTGAGCCATTATTGGACACCACCATTCCTGGCTCCAGCTGGCGTGATGTGAACCACCTCTGGGACTGTCCCTGCAGAGCTGAAAGAATCTCTGCTCCGGTGTGGTTCCTGTCCCCTAAACACACCAGCTGAAGCACTGCATGGCACCTTTTAGCCTGACTCTGGGAATAGCCCTCTGAACACTTAGGGGGAACCTAATGTTCATAGGACAGTTCTGCAGAGGAGGGCATGGAGGTGGCGGAGGAGGAGGGGGTAGAGCTCACAGGTCTGGCATCACCACCATCTGTATGGAGATGTGTGGGCACAACAAGCTGCAGCACCAAGCCCTGTCCTGCATCCTTTCGAGTTGCCAGCAGCGTTACCCAGTGTGCTGTGAACAAAATATTTTGTCACTGTCCATGCTTGCTGGACCACGTGTCAGCAGTAAGGTGGATTTTACGGCTGACTGCCTTGCCCAATGATGCCAGAACATTCCCTTCCACGTGATGGTAGAGAGATAGAATGGCCTTACGTGAAAAGTAGTAGCGACTGAGAACCTGCTATTGTGGTACAGCACATTGTGCAAATTTAACGGAAGGGGGCAGAATCCACCAGGCTGCAAGGCAGAAGTTGGAGAGCCAACTGCTTTTGACAAGCTTGCATTCAGACACTGGGCATGTGGGTGGCAGGGACTGTATTTTTTTTCCTGCTACAGCAGATGGGGCAGAGAAATTTCCTGGCTACAGTCTATAACTGGTAGTGTGCTGCTGGCAGATGTGCTGCTAGGACCTGGGACACCCTGTGCTATACCATCATCCCTGTCAGTGGAGGCTGCTGAGAGGTAATGACTCGATATCGCACGGGCAGACTGAAGTGGGTAAGGAGGAGGAGGAGGGACAGATTTGTGCCCCTTTTGTGTGGCTTTTAGGTGCTCTTGCCAATGGGCTGAGTGGTTGGGCGTTAAATGCCTTTTTAAGCATGTAGTACCCAAATGGTTGGTGTTTTTGCCACGTTTGGTGTGCCTGAGACACAATTTGCAGATAGCAACAGTGCGATCTGCTGCAGATGTGCTGAAAAAGGAACAGACAGCTAAGCTTTGGGGAGTGGGCTGGGAGATAACAGCTGCAGAATGTGATGGAATAGGGTGGCTGCTCTCTACTCTTTCTTGATGTCGGCCTCCTTGGGGTTGTGCCCCCTCACCTTCAGTTTACTTCTCTGCTCTATCTGGCACCCAAGTCACATCAGTGACCTCATCATCATCTCTATCTCCTCCATCTTAATCATTACCATCGGAGACAACTTGGCAATATGCTGCCTTTTGGGGAACATGAATGCAAATTTGTCTACAAGTGTTCCTCCCTCTCTCTAGGCTTATGTTCCTGTCATGCTCAACCTCAGAACCAACATCTGAATCCACTAATGGCTGGGCATCATCAAAGAGCAAGTGGCTGTGGTCAAATAACTCAGCTGACTCTGCTTGCATGACAGAGGATGAGGAGGATGAGGAAGGCCTAGTAAGCCAGTCCACCACCTCCTCTGCATGCTGTGGCTGGATAGCACAGGCAAACTCATTAAACAGAGGAAATGATGCCCTGCCTGAGGACTGACCACCATGTCCACCTTTGCCTGTGAACACATTTGTTGCTGGCCCCCTTACAGTGCCAAGGGAACATCTGCCTTTCTTTGTTGTCCTCCCAAACATTATTGGGAGGGAGGGGGCGGTGCTTATAAGCAAATATAAAGAAGAAGTTGAAATCTGTACGTAGATGCACTTTAATCAATGTAAAGAGGTGTTTGGTGCACTTAAATTTGAGTACTACACAGACTCACTCCACGGATACACTATAATATACTGCATATATATATATATATATATATATATATATATATATATATATATATATATATATATAGCGCCAAACGTGCAGTGGTGCACAGAACTATATGGCGTTAAACTGACAGTAACGCAAACAAATAGACGGTGTTCAACCGTCACTACACTGACACTATCTGAACTGTCCCTACTCTAGCTATACACTAATGTAAAGATTACTGACACGGTCTCACTACACTACACTGAAACTATATGAGCTGTCCCTAATCTACACTAATGTATGTAGGAATGACACGGTTTTACTACACTACAGTGAAACTATCTGAGCTGTCCCTACTCTAGCTGCACACTATGCAAAGCTGAATGATGGTCCTCCTCACTAAACAAACACTATTGCTAGACCGACACTAAACTAATATTCTACACTGACAATTGAAGCAAAATAGCACACTATAGCACACTAACTAATAGCACTGAACAGAGCCCTGTTCTATCTATCTCTCTCCACGGCGAAATCACACTGAAAATGGCTGCCATTGAAAGAATACTTTTATACTGTGGGGTGGGAATAAGCCATGATTGGATAAAGTCATGATGACAGTGTCCAATCATGACTCTGACAGTGCTCTGTGCCCTGATTGGCTGAAGCTTTCAATGCTTCAGCCAACTGGGGCTTGCAATGCACTGTTCAGCGCCACAATGCATTGTGATCAGTTCGGGGGGCCGAACAAATGGTCGAACGATCAGTTTGTTCAGCTGTTCGCTGAACTTATGCCCAGGCTGAACCATTCACCCATCCCTAATTTCTATCTAGCACCAGACCTCCACCATAATGCTAAACCGATGACCTATAGGGGGCTTTTAAAGCATTGCCTATAGAAAATATAGGGTACTGAAGTTTGCTGCCATTTCATGGGTGCATGCAAATTTAAGTTTGACATGTTGGGTTTCTATTTACGCAGTGCAACCTCATCTTTTTTATTTTACCAAAAAAAAAATTGGGTAATTGATTGCGTTTGTGTGCCCAAAAATTAGTTTTAGTGTAGTTTTACTGAAATTTTGCGTTTCCTAAACCTTTGCGGTAATATCGTGTAACATAAAAAATTTGGACTACCACTATTTTATTCTCCAGGGTGTCTGCTTTTAGAAAATATATGTTTTTGGGTTTTTTTTGCAATCTTCAGGCCTAAAATTATTTTTTAAACATGTGCAAAATGCAAAAAATGGCTCTGGCAGGGAAAGGGCTAGATGTTCTGGTAGAGAAGAGTAAATGTTTAGGTGGGTGCTTAAATACTTAGTTGCAGTAACTTTCTCATTGTTATTTGTTGCCAACACAGAGATCCCTACCTAAAAACTGAAGCTCCATACTTCAGTGCAAAGAGCCAATGTGCTGCTTAGATGAGACCTATACAATTGTTAACCTCTAGTGAGATTACTGCTTGTGTTTAGCTTTAGTACTTTGAGTCACTGACCAAAAAACAATCTTAAACTGGAGTAAAGTCAAAACTCTTGATATACAGTACATAGGCTGCATGTAAATGTAGCGGTACAAGTGAATACATGGGGAAAATGGAATGCCAAGATCCCACCACCCAAATCCATGAGAGACACTGAAACCATTTAGGTGGTTTAACTGTCTAACATTTACTGAATATTAAAATATTGTTTTTGGGTGGACTGACCATTTAGTTCAATTGAATAATTTAATTTAAGTTTTTAATAAGATTAAACAGGAGCTAGAAGAAAGCTTTCAGCTGTCCGTATGACACAACTGTTAGTCATGATTTGTTGGGAATAATGCTGCTAAGGGCTGGCAGGCAGAAAATTAGCAGTAATGTGATCACATGACCAGGATGGGTACAGAGGAGACAATGCTCATTATGACAGCATTGCTCATAATTTGGCCTTGAAGGGGACAGCAGAACAAAGATTCCCACACATGCCTCTGGTTTTATGACATCTGTACTACCCAGTAAATCAAGTCTGCACAAGAGTAGTTTTGTGTCTAAGTGGATTTTGAGGTCACAGAAAATTCATCCAGGACACTGCGTACAATGCTGTAAAATAATAGAATAGATACTTACACATGATTTGCATTGCAGTTTCTTCCCAAATACAACAGCTTGTTGTAAGATAAGACTAAAATAAGAAAAGAAAAAAATGGCCATCAGACCTGGATATGTGCTTGTAATTTATGAGATTTCAAAAATAGATAAACATACACAAAGTTCATAAAAATACTCTTTTCTAGTGTTCTTCCCGAAGAAATGTTCATGCACGTCAGTGGGGGAAGAGGGTTCTTTTGAAATGCAGTTCTAGTTTTCGTATTAACCAAGAACAATAGAGTATCAGACCTACTTGATTTTTTATTTTTTTTATGTTGGGATCTTGAGGTTATTTTTCACCAATAAAATTCTGAAAAGTTATTCTGTGCTTAGTGTAAAAATTACCTACAAATTGTGACAATGTAAAGTAATTCCACAGCTGCACTCACTGTATTGCACATTAATACAAGGACAATTAGAAAATCATCAAAAAGTGTATTTATTTTAGTAATTCAATTCAAAAAGTGAAACTCATATTTTATATAGATACATTACACACCGAGTAATATATTTCAAACATTTCTTTCTTTTAATTTTGAAAAGCCAAAATTCAGTATCTCAGAAAATTTGAATATTATACAAGACCAATAAAAAAAGAATTTTTAATATAGAAATGTTGGCTTACTGAAAAGTATGTCCATGTACAGTATAGTATGCGCTTAATACTTATTCAGGGCTCCTTTTGCATGAATTACTGCATCAATGGGGGGGTGGCATGGAGGCCATCAGCCTGTGGCACTGCGGAGGTGTTATGGAAGCCCAGGTTGCTTTGATAGCGGCCTTCAGTTTGTCTGCATTGTTGGGTCTGGTGTCTCTTATCTTCCTCTTGACAACACCCCACAAATTCTCTATGGGGTTGAGATCAGGCGAGTTTGCTGGGCAATCAAGAATGGTGATACCATAATCATTAAACCAGGTATTGGTATTTTTGGCAGTGTGGGCAGGTGCCAAGTCCTGCTGGAAAAGGAAATCAACATCTCCATAAAGCTGGTCTGCAGAGGGAAGCATGAAGTTCTCTAGAATTTCCTGGTAGAGGGCTGCGCTGACTTTGGACTTGGACTTGATAAAACACAGTGGACCAACACCAGCAGATGATATGGCTCCCCAAATCATCACTAGCTGTGGAAACTTCACAACTGGACCTCATGCAACTTGGATTCTGTGCCTCTCCACTCTTCCTCCAGACTCTGGGACTTTGATCTCTAAATGAAATGCAAAATTTTCCATAGTCCGTGATGATTTGGGGAGCCATGTAATTTACTGGCGTTGGTCCACTGTGTTTTATAAAGTCAAAAGTCAGCACAGCCCTCTACCAGGAAACTCTAGAGCACTTCATGCTTCCCTCTACTGACCAGCTTTATGGAGATGCCGATTTCATGTCATTCAGTACTTGGCACCTGACCACACTGCCAAAAATACCAATACCTGGTTTAATCATCTCACTGTGCTTGTTTTGCAAGCAAACTCACCTGACCTAAACCCTGTAGAGAATCTGCGGGATATTGTCAAGAGGAAGCTGAGAGACTCCAGACCCAACAATGCAGACAAGCTGAAGGCTGCTATCAAAGCAACCTGGGCTTCCATAACACCTCAGCAGTGCCACAGTCTGATCGCCTCCATGCCACGCCACATTGATGCAGTAATTCATGCAAAAGGATCCCCAACCAAGTATTGAGTACATACTATACTGTACATGGACATATTTTTCAGTAAGCCAACATTTCTATATTAAAAAATCTTTTTTTTTTTTGTTTACAAAAGTTTTATTTGGAAGTTTAAGTAACAAAAATACAAAGGTTATTCAGGTTACAAAATACCGTATTTATCGGCGTATAACACGCACTTTTTTCCCCTTAAAATAAGGGGAAAATCGTGGGTGCGTGTTATACGCCGATCCCTGCTATTTTGTGATCTGTCGGAGCGATCGCCGCAATCGCCGCCGACATTCACATAGCTTGTATTTTTAAACATGGCGCCGCCATGTTCGGAGGGACTCGGGGGCGCTCGTTCAGCTGAACGAGCGCCGCCGAGGACACAGTGACTGGGCGGAGCCGAGATACACATAGCCGAGGCTTCTCGGCTATTCTCGGCGCCATTCACAGTCACGCCCAGTCCCGCCATTGGACCTGTGTTATGTCCATCATAGGGACTGGGCGTGACTGTGAACAGCGTCGAGAATAGCCGAGAAGCCTCGGCTATGTGTATCTCGGCTCTGCCCAGTCACTGTGTCCTCGGCGGCGCTCGTTCAGCTGAACGAGCGCCCCCGAGTCCCTCCGAACTCCGCGGCGCCATGTTTAAAAATACAAACTAAACGTTTGTATGTCGGCGGCGACAAGGCTGTACGGACCACTGGGGACAAGGCTGCACTGGGGCAAAGCTGAACTGGGGCAAAGCTGCACTGGGGACAAGGCTGCACTGGGGACAAGGCTGCACTGGGGCAAAGCTGCACTGGGGACAAGGCTGCACTGGGGCAAAGCTGCACTGGGGACAAGGCTGCACTGGGGCAAAGCTGCACTGGGGACAAGGCTGCACTGGGCAAAGCTGCACTGACAAGACTGCACTGGGGCAAAGCTGCACTGACAAGGCTGCACTGGGGCAAAGCTGCACTGGGGACAAGGCTGCACTGGGGCAAAGCTGCACTGACAAGACTGCACTGGGGCAAAGCTGCACTGGGGCAAAGCTGCACTCACAAGGCTGCACTGGGGCAAAGCTGCACTCACAAGGCTGCACTGGACACTGGGGAAAGGCTGCAGATGAACACTGATGAGGCTGCATTGATGGGCATTTAAATGTAAGTTTTTTTTCCTTAAACTTCCCTCCTAAAAGTTTTTTTCCTTAAAATTCCCTCCTAAACTTGGGGTGCGTGTTATACGCCGGTGCGTGTTATACGCCGATAAATACGGTATATATATAAAACATTAATATACAGTGACAAGTGGAAGAGAGGTATGATGACGAGTCAAATACATATACGTAGCAATAGTCATACATTTTGCAGTTTCACATGTAGTTTTGCATTAAAATCAGTTAAATAGTATTCCAGTAGGACCATTTCTTTTTATGAATGTGTGTTGAATCATTTAGAGTGTGGTAAATCCATTCAGAAATTTTAATTGATTCCATTCTCGTGGTGACTTGTTGCCATGGTAAATTTTTTGTTTTCCAGTTGTATGCAATCATCCAATGGATGGAACTGCACAATGAGTGGAATAATCTCATGCATGGTGTGGGAATAATTGGTATTTTTGCGTATAAGAGACATATTTGGGGGGTGGGTGTAATTATTTGTTGGGAAGAGCATTCAATAAAGTCAGTGGCTTTGAGCCAAATTTGTTTGATGTATTTGCATTCCCAGAAAGTGTGCAAAAGGGTACCTGGTTCTGAACATCCCCTGAAACAATTTGGGGAGACAGAAGGGTAATATGTATGAAGTTTAGAGGGGGTTAGATACCATCTAGAGAATAATTTAAGTGGGGTTTCTCTGAAAGAGATGGCTTTATTACATTTACGAAGATTTTCAGACATGGAGGACCACTCCTCAGTACTGAATGGAGTCGCCATGTCCGACTTCCATTTAAGCATCGGTGTTGATTTGTCTGGTGCATCCAATTATTGAGGTAATGGTAGAGTCTTGAAATGAGACCTCTATCACTGGATAAAGAAATGCAGACATGTTCAAATGTGGTGTTGATATGAGATGTTGTGAGTGCAAAAAAAATTTCATAAAAGGATTTAATAAGATGGTAGTTATGAAGCTCAGAGGCAGGTAGACCATGTGAGGATTGTAAAGCTGAAAATGGGGGAAAAAAAAATTCTTTTTTTTTATTGGTCTTATGTAATATTCAAATTTTCAGAGATACTGAATTTTGGGTTTTTACTAGCTGTAAGCCATAATCATCAAAATTAAAAGAAATGCTTCAAATATATTACTCTGTGTGTAACGCATCTATATAAAATATGGAGAGTTTAACTTTTTGAATTGATTTACTGAAATAAATTAACTTTTTGACGATATTCTAATTTTATGAGATGCACCTGTAGGTGCCTAAAAATCATATGTTACAACTTATATATCATATTATACACATGTGCCCAACGTACATTTCGTCATAATAGACGTTGTCAATGGGGCAACGGAGATAGTGACAGCGCAACACCTCTTATTTTCACTGATAATAGTATCCCATATACGAATTGTCACAAACATATAGTACATTTTTTATCCTGTGTAAGGATCCTTGTGTAGTACGGGTTGAAAAATGAAGGAGATCTCTGTTAAAACGTGCTACTGTGCCTCTCAATTTACCATAATCCGAGTTATGTATAAGATTTTCCTTATATCTCACATAATGAAGGTTTAGTAACCTACATTACAATGGTTATTGTGGAGTATCCATCTAGGTTTAGCTCTAGGTATATGGACTCAAAGTACAATATTCCATCAAGAAAGATTAAAATGTGTAGGACAGCAGCAATGTGAACATAGCCAGATTGAACTGGCAGGCAGGACTGGAACCTTTTTTTATTTATGCAAATGTGTAATTGACAGTCAGCCACATGGTGTGTGGGGCTGTGTGCCACCCCTGGAAGCCCTACCACCCTTGGCCACAGTTTATGTTGGCTATGCTGAAATCCAGGCCTGATTATCATATAAGTCAAGAAGGCATTTTTATAAATATTATAGTGCAACAGAACCTGCAAACCAGTCTCAGTAATTGCTTTATTTATGCTTTATTGCTTTAATGCCATTATTGGTGTCAATTTATTCCAAATGGCTTCAGCTGATTTAACCACTTCAGCCCCGGAAGGATTTACCCCATTAATGACCATGCCATTTTTTTTGCAATATGGCACTACGTCGCTTTAACTGATGGTGTACCCAAACAAAATTGATGTCCCTTTTTTTTCCACAAATAGAGCTTTCTTTTGGTGGTAATGGATCACCTCTGCGGTTTTTATTTTTTGAGCTATAAACAAGAAAAGTGACAATTTTGAAAAAAACCCAAAATGTTTTACTTTCTGCTATAATACATATCCAAAAAAAAAAAAAGTAAAAAAACAAATGTATTCATCAGTTTAGACCAATATGTATTCTTCTACATATTCTTTGTCAAAGAAAATCCCAATAAGCGTATATTGATCGGTTTGCGTAAAAGTTATAGCATCTACAAAATAGGGGATAGATTTAGGGACTTATAATTTTTTTAAATTCTTTTTACTTGTAATGGTGGTGATCTGCAATTTTTAGCAGGAGTGCGACATTGCGGCGGACAAATCTGACCCCAAGTGACACTTTTTGGGGACCAGTGACACCAATACAGTGATCAGTGGAAAAAAAAATACACTGATCAATGTATAAATGACACTGGCAGGGAAGGGGTTAACACTAGGGGCGATCAAAGGATTAACTGTGTTCCCTGAGTGTGTTATAACTGTTTGGGGGTTGGGCTCACTGGGACAACACAGAGATCGCTGTTCCTGATTACTAGGAATAGCCGATCTCAGTGTTGTTCCATGTCAGAATGGGGATCCGCCTTGTTTACATAGGCAGATCGCCATTCTGCCTCTCCGTGGAGCGATTGTGGGTTGCGATCGGCACGTGTACGCCCATAGTATCTCATGCATGAAACGACATACAGGTACGTAGTCTTGTGCAGCCGGGTTGCCCTGCCACAGTATATGTACGATGGGCGGTCTGGAAGGGGTTAAAGTCATAATGTGTACAATCTCCTATTATATCAGATTAAAATATTACATCTCCTACCATTTTGAACAATGTGGAGGAGATGGTTATTAAAGCAATAAAACATTTCTTGGCTCTTTAGTATTTTCTCCTATCCCGAGTTCCCCCTCAGGACTTTACAAACAAAATATAGGTAGCTAATTGACTAACAAAGCAAAGCAGCATCTGGGATATTTAAAAGTTATTACAAATTGCATTAATTAATTGCATCATTAATATGATAACGTTTGTGATTCACTTACAAAATCGACATTTCTTGCCAAAGCTACCTCATGTAAGGCAATATGCATTAACTTTTCTCTTCAGAGTGGAGTAGTATCTTACCTGTATTCCAGACAACCATGGTTGTCAGGCTGTTGCTTTGGTCTCAGTAAAACAAATGTGGAAATAAGAAATTCTGACACTTTTCTCACATTCATTACAATATGGTTGTTCTTGGTCTGCGACTCAAAAATATTGAGGCAAGACTCAGGAAGACTGCTACTTTTATAAAGCGGGTCAGCATTGTCGGGCCCTGTCTTTTTCTCATTCAATTGCCTGATAACCAGAGTACTAATATGGCTGCCTATACAATTCTCTTTAAAAAAGGAATGTTTTATGATCCAGCCTCCTTCTTTTTCTATATATTTCAGTGGTTGGCACAACTGCATTTGTCAATCAATTATAATTAAAACATCCAAAAAAAAAAATTCAAAAAACCTACTTTGTACCCATTCGCCTTAATGCAATCAACAATGAAACATACCTCAAATATTTTAGAGGGTGTGATATGAAAGGTGCTAAGATCAATGCTTTGTGTTTCTGTAGTGGCCACTTTTTAGTGAACATTAACCTAGCCCCAAAATATAAAGCTTCTAAAAATATATAGCCAAACCTTTTTTTTGGTAGAACAGTGAAAGTTACGTCACCTAGATTTTTAGTGCCATTTGTGGGAGAGTCACTCTATTTGTCCTGGTGACCATAATCACGAGCAAAATAATTAATGAAACATCCAACGTTTTAAAATTGTGACAGGAACATGAGGTGATAGTAAGTTGTTTAATAGGGACACCTGTTGTGTCTCCAGAATGTGAAGGGAAATTCTCAAAAGAGGAAAAAGGCAGTGCAAAAACATAATAGAAGTAAAGTATAAAAATAAATAAGTAAATAAATAATTGTAGCTTTGCACGTTCTGTTTGCAAAACTAAAAAGTGACACCAGGGACATTTTCAAAAACATGCGCCTAAAAGCAAGATACATTTGCCCATCAACACAAGCACAAAGACTCTCAGCTCTCCACAAATGATATAATAGAAACAAAGAAACATCCAGTTGGCTTTCTGTATGGTAAATATTTTATGTATGAACGTTGGTAAAACTAAACAAAAAAAAAAAAAAAAAAAACACCTATCAGGGGCGATTACAGTCTTTAAAATTTATAAGACATAAATATGCTATTGAGTCCAATAGCTCAATGCATTAGCTCTTTATTATTTATTTATGTCTTTATATTTATCTTTTATGTCTTTTTATTTATATTTATATTATATCTCTTTATATTTATTAGCATTTGCTCTGTTGCACACTTGCAAGAAAGGAATCCATGACCAAACAGATATTGCTGCATGGAACAGCCTCTCTTGACCATGGTTATGTGTAACCCTAGGGTTCCTCCAGAGATTGCAAAGGATTCCTTGAGCAATGAGAGAAGAAGCCATTGACAACAATGATGTATTTAGCTATCTGTAAGTGGGATATTTTTCCCAATGACAACAAATGTAAGGATTGGTCTTCCCACTGACCATCATGCTAATGTAGCAGTTGTAAATCTTTTAATTACTAGCAGGGGTTTCCTGAGACGGGAATGTTATTTTAAGGGTTCCTCCTATGTTAAAAGGTTGGGAAAGGCATCTAAAATAGGTACTCAGATTTAAGGTGTACTCAGTCTATCACATGTTGTGTATATAAAACATTTTTGTGAGCCAATAGGATTACAAACTAATTGTTACAAGTCATTTTAGCCAGTATATAAAATGCTGATTACGTGGCTGATTTCTAATTAGATTATAAAGGAAAAGGGAAAAAATGATAACCAAAGCAAAGAACAAAGTACTGCCGGAGGAGGATCCAGCAATGCAAAAATCATGAACAAAATTGTGATGATCCGATGTATTAGCAGGATGTACTTTGTTTATGTGTAATTATGGTTTTATATTTATTCCATAAGCCACCTTTCAGTGTGAATAATATCTCAACAGTCTTTCATTTTATTTTTATTTTTGAAGGATTTTTTTTAAATGAAGGAATGTGAACCTTCTTTCGAAGTCTTGGTATTGGCTAACAATAGGTTTGGTAACACTCATTATATATACAATGGTAAAGCCGCAGATAAGACAACCTGGCTAGGCACAAGGTTTAGTCCACTTAAATGTTCTGAACTTTATATTAACCACTTAAGCCCCGGACCATTTGGCTGCAAAAGACCAAAGCACTTTTTACGATTCGGCACTGCATCGCTTTAACTGACAATTGCGTGGTCGTGCGATGTGGCTCCCAAACTAAATTGACGTCCTTTTTTTCCCACAAATGGAGCTTTCTTTTGGTGGTATTTGATCACCTCTGCGGTTTTTATTTTTTGCGCTAAAAAAAAAAAGCGACAATTTTGAAAAAAACGCATTATGTTTTACTTTGTGCTATAATAAAAATCCCCAAAAAATACAGTGGGGACGGAAAGTATTCAGACCCCCTTAAAAATTTCACTCTTTGTTATATTGCAGTCATTTGCTAAAATCATTTAAGTTCATTTTTTTCCTCATTAATGTACACACAGCACCCCTTATTGACAGAAAAACACAGAATTGTTGACATGTTTGCAGATTTATTAAAAAAGAAAAACTGAAATATCACATGGTCCTAAGTATTCAGACCCTTTGCTCAGTATTTAGTAGAAGCACCCTTTTGATCTAATACAGCCATGAGTCTTTTTGGGAAAGATGCAACAAGTTTTTCACACCTGGATTTGGGATCCTCTGCCATTCCTCCTTGCAGATCCTCTCCAGTTTTGTCAGGTTGGATGGTAAACAGCCTTTTTTAGGTCTCTCCAGAGATGCTCAATTGGGTTTAAGTTAGGGCTCTGGCTGGGCCATTCAAGAACAGTCATGGAGTTGTTGAGAAGCCACTCCTTCATTATTTTAGCTGTGTGCTTAGGGTCATTGTCTTGTTGGAAGGTAAACCTTCGGCCCAGTCTGAGGTCCTGAGCACTCTGGAGAAGGTTTTCGTCAAGGATATCCCTGTACTTGGCCGCATTCATCTTTCCCTCGATTGCAACCAGTCGTCCTGTCCCTGCAGCTGAAAAACACCCCCACAGCATGATGCTGCCACCACCATGCTTCACTGTTGGGACTGTATTGGACAGGTGATGAGCAGTGCCTGGTTTTCTCCACACATACCGCTTAGAATTAAGGCCTTGCTTGTTTACATTAGCATCTCCCCATTCTTCCTCTCCGTAAGATGATCGTGGGTATCCCCGTGGACATAGAGTCCGCAGGACCCGTGATCCAACTCACGGAGCTTGCGACGGGCGCACGTGATGGCACGGCGGCAAATTCAAAGGGACATACAGGTACGCCCATTTGCCTGTCTGTGTCATTCTGCCGACGTACATCGGCGTGCGCCGGTCGCTAGGTGATTAATGAGATATTCTTGCCCTTATTCCATCTTTTTACCTGGGAGCTTTGTGTGCTCCTGCCTATCTCCACGTTTGATACTCTAGTCACATTCTTCATAGTATATAAAAATATATTAATATTCAATAGTGGGAGTGGAACCCCTCAGAATGCCCACGGTTGGTTTGCAGACTCAAACTCACTGCATACATCTCACCAATACAGTTAGCTACTTTTGACAAAATTATTTTAAAGCTTCTATGAGATTCAGCATATAAGTAAAACCTTACTAAAGTAAATATTGTTATGATGTACAATTTTATATCTAATCACAATTGATATAGCTGTATTCCAAAATCTTTACAATGAAGAGACTTTAACAAATTTTATTTTATTTTTACATTTTTGTGTACTTTTAATAGATTTTCTATATTAACTATTAGACTTGACAATTAAAACATATCTGAAAACTTGTTCTCTAAGGATGGAGGAACAACCCCTATTTTGCATTTATCTCATGAACTTCTTTATTTGAAGTAAATGCTGTTTGTCTTTTTTCCTGTGGCAGATAATTCTTTCTCTGTCTGTTCCTTTAATATCCCTCCCCTTGCATTAAAAACAGATAGACTGCAATTGTCCTGAGAGAGTAAAACATTCCTCCCTTACTCCTACACTTCCCCATAACAAAATCAATATGATTTGGGCCCATGGAATCTGCCCTTGGGTAATTCCATTTTTCCATGCTGCATGTTTAGAAGTTCTGAATTTCTTTAGTGCTAATTGTTTACAGACAAAACCCGAAGTGACATCTGTTGATTTATCTATCTGCCAGTCAGCACTCTAAGTTCAAAGAGTGTTATCTGATGTCCAATAAACCCAATTTTACAAGGCTACATCTGTTAGGTTGATTTTAACCAAGGTCCCCTCTATACATGCATGCAATGGAGCAAACACTGAGAACACCAAACAACAAAGTGCAATTATAGTAGTAAAAGTGTCAGTGTAATCTAAAGTACATTAAGGTTCTGAACATTTTTCATAATAAAAGCAAAACTTTGACTACTTGCTTTGAGCATTGGGCCAGTGGTTAACTAAGGTAACCACTGGAAATATGTGAATGTCCTGAATAGCCACAATGTAATAATAATGCTTTTTGTACAATCTGTGTTTCTTGTTTCATGTGATAATTTTAATAAAAATTACTAATTAAATCAGTAAAATATACTACTTAAAGCAGCATATGGCACGGTTTATTTGTACACAGGAGGCTAAACTGCTACAGGGCCCAGAAGCACAACGGCCCCAGCACCATCTGGATACAGTAATTTATGCAGATAACAACACAGCAATATAGATTATAGTTAGGGATCTATATGACTGCATGTGAAATTGCCTTTGAGATTAGAGAAGTGATGGCCCTTAAAGGGTAACTCCACTTTCGTGGGGGAAAAAATAGCAGATAAAGAAAAAATAATATAGCGCATATGATTGCGATACTAATCATGTTGTAATTGAATGTTAAAAATTACCTTTCCTTTTCAATCTGCAGCTCTGTAATTTTCTGGGAATACATTGCAATATGGCTACCTGAAGTTTTCTGTACACAGGGTGTGTACTGACCACTCCCCAGAAACATAATTTCCTGCTTGTGTGATTAGCTCACCAATTTTCCCAGAAATCTTCCCAAGATACAAGTCAGATTTCAGGCATCCCCTGCAAAAAAAAAAGTCATTTTTGGAGAGATACTTTCAATAGGAACCCGTCTAAAGGGATGCAGGCCCAGCAGATTTCCTCATTAGTGCCCTGTAGCTCCACACCAGACAGTTAATTATGAAACCACTCCCATTAGACCTACTCAGAACAGAGGCACAGAAACACACATGGATTAACTCAGAATAACAAAAGTTAGTTATCTGTAATGCCCCGTACACACGGGGCACACGGACATTCCGACATCAAAATCCTAGGATTTTTTCCGACGGATGTTGGCCTTAAACTTGTCTTGCATACACACGGTCACACAAAGTTGTCGGAAAATCCGGTCGTTCTAAACGCGGTGACGTAAAACACGTACGTCGGGATTATAAACGGGGCAGTGGCCAATAGCTTTCATCTCTTTATTTATTCTGAGCATGCGTGGCACTTTGTCCGTCGGATTGGTGTACACACGATCGGAATTTCCGACAACGGATTTTGTTGTCGGAAAATTTTATATCCTGCTCTCAAACATTGTGTGTCGGAAAGTCCGATGGAAAATGTGTGATGGAGCCTACACACGGTCGGAATTTCTGACAACAAGGTCCTATCACACATTTTCCGTCGGAAAATCTGACCGTGTGTACGGGGCATAACAGTTTGTTATATTCCTTGCAATGTATATCACCCAGAGGGGAATGTTTTTTTCTCAACAAAAGTGGAGTTACACTTTAATGGTTTTGCTACGGAGCCCCGTAATACATACTTCTGTTTGCAGAACTACCTTTCAGCTTTACAGGTCACCATGAGTTAGAAAATAATGATTTTAGGTTTCTTGTCCTGGAATACACCTTCTGACTCCTTTCAACATCCCCTTACAGTTTTCCTGCAAAAAGCCACAAATTACTAGAGGGATAGAAGAAGGAAAACCTTGTGAGTAGCATTACACCTTTCTGCCTGCTTTATGTGTGGTGCGCTCAATGCAATATACAGTAGAAAGCATCACACACACCGCAGCAAAAAGGGCATGCTGTGCATTGTGGTGCTCTGAATTGCCTAAAAAAGGTCATGTGCATTTTTTGATCTCTAATGGTCTATTGGCAGCCCATTCATAGTAAAAAGGACTGCATTAGTGCAGTACACATTAATGCGCAAAGTGATGTGCATTAACGTGTGTCGCACCGCAACAGATGGCTAAAATTTAAATGGGCCCTAAGCGTACAAATGATAATTTACAAATTTTCAGGCTTGGTGTTGCCCCTCTTTATCCTGCTGCTCTACCCACTGGCCCATGAATGCCATTGGGATAAATACAGTGCTGGTTCAACCCTTCCAATGGTACACTTGCACACATGCCTTTATGCTTCAATTTACCCAGTTTAACTAATGGCATCCGGTCCCCTACCCACCCACCTGTAATTTAAGATTCCTCTTTTCTTTCATAATACAGACACAAAGGAAGACTCCTGTCTCACAGCAAAAAGTATTCTCTAAGACAGGTATATCCAAACTATGGCCCCCTAGCTGTTGCGATATTACACATCCCATGAGGCATTGTAAAACTCTGATATTCACAGACATGACTAGGCATGCTGGGAATTGTAGTTGCTGATCAACTGGAGGGCCGTAGTTTGGAGATCCCTGCTCTAAGATATTGGCTCTAAAATAGCCAAGATGAAAAGTGCGCTGTACTCTCCCATTTTCTTATTGGCTCTGAATAGCTTTACTTAATGTATGGGAGGTAAAAACTGGCACTCAGAAATTAAGGATTTCTGAATAGCTGGTCAGCCATTACCCATTTATACAGAATGTTTAGTATTTATTATAAAGATTTTTAATTCATTGTTTTAAGATTTGCAGTATTATACATGTTTTTAATGTAGTTAACAGAAAAAAAATACATATTAAGACTTTATATGTACCACTTTCAGCCATACAGTGGCAATGTTCAAATATGATCAACAACTTTCCAGAGGAAAATTTACGTTTGTTCTGTGAAACAGACACCGAGAGCAGAGAGATTAGATAGGCAGCAGAATTTAACATAAAGAAGAGAGCACAGCCCATCCCTTTCTCCTGGCAAAGGCTGGACAAACTGACTTTAGCCAGTACACACAGGCCGAATGTTGTGAGGTATCGGCCAGTTCAATATAAACTGGCTGACATTTGGCCCATGTGTATGTCAGCCGATGGAAAACCAGCAGCCGATCCGCTCCCGATTAGCGCTCTCTGCCAATGGCAGAGAGCGCTAACCGAAGTGTTCTGACGGGGGGGGAGGCATCCCCCTGTCAGAACACAATAGCTCGGAGGGGGAGATCGCTGTACTAACATCAGATCGTTATTACAGCGACTCTGACCTGAGCTGTCAGTTTTTTTCCGTTCAACCTGTAAAAAAAGTATTGGTGTGTACCAAGCCTTAATCATTTTTTTACAGGCTGCCAACAAACATGTAGGTACTGCATGCTTTAAAATCTGAGCTAAATGTCCATATAGTTCTGAGTACAGGCAAGAACTGCTCAGTGAAACATGCAGCCTTTCAGTTACAACTAGGCACTCTCACAAAATGCAAGACACTGATACTGGTTAGAATAACATTGGTACCACCACTGGAGTGGTCGCACATGTTAAAAATGTTCTCCCCAAGCACTTGTTTTCTGGTAAAGGAATACAGTGGATAGTGGCGCAAGTTATAGTATATATCATGAAATATGATTCCATACAAGAGTGCGCATGCTTGGAAACGAGTCGCAATTACGTCCGTGACGCCACCACGCCACATGCTGTGTTTCAGCGCTCTACTGTGATCCACCAGCTACCCTCCAAGCCTCACTTTGGACTCTGCTTGAATGCCGACAGTCTCCTACTGGTCAGGACGCCGGCCATACACGGACCCACAGATTGTGACCCCTGCTGAAATCTGTGATGGAGACTGGTGTAATCAGACTGTACTGTGCCCGATTAACGATACTAAAATGTGAATGTTTTTAATGCGCTTGGTTTATTAAATACTACAGTCTTATCTAAGAGGCGCCTGCTTCCTATCTTACTCTTTACTTGTTTTCTGGTGTTCACAGCTCCTTCTACAAAGCCTCCCTACTGCTCACAGTGCACACTGAGTGTGCCATTCTAACCAAATCCAACCTAAAGCCTCATACACACAATGAGAATATTGGACGAATGTTTTTTTCCATATCGAAAATGAAGAGGCAACTAAACTTAAGAAAATTCTAGTATGACAGAATACAACTTCAGAAGTGATGTAATGCATTCTCTCATGTCTGAGCATGCGTGGTCTTGCTCTTCCGATTGTTTTTAGACGAATACTGTACCAATTTGAAAATCGTATATTCTGGTATTGTACTAGAAAAATGTTCTTGTTTGTCCCTTCGAATAATTTCAGATGAACTGTTATGATCGGTTCTCAAAAGCTGTGTATTAACAATCAGATTTTTGTACGATCCCTTCGAAAGCTGTATTTTTTGGTCCAATTTTCTGATTGTGTAAACTAGGCATAAAGCTTTACCTGCACCTATTAGAACTTTCCGCCAGCTAATCATACTAAGGGTCGATATCTTGATCGCCATGGATTGCCCTCATTACCTACCTCATATCTTAAAGACTAAAGTTTCCCATTAAAACTTCATTAGCAATACCCAGAATTTAATACCCATTTTACACATATTATATAATGCATTTTGTATCACCCCTTCCTACAACCTGTAATAAACACTTTTTGATGGTGAAGTTTATTTATTCTGTCTGTTAGGAGGTCCTGCAGGGAGGTGAAAAGAAACAAGAAGAAAAAGACTGAACACCTAATTCTCTGGAATACTACACCAGCGGTAAATTCTGCCATCCCTTCCCCCATTCAGAATATTGAATTTACTTACTTATCCCAATCTCTATATCTTGACAGAACAATACTTGCTGTGCTCCCAATGTAGCTGCACTCAGGGTGAACTTTGCTCCACACATCTGCTTATAGGAAAGCAGCTCCCATTCCCAAATTACAAGCTCCAAGACCGCTTCCAACACTTGTGTTGTAGCTGGGATGTTTGCAGAATGTGTTTCAAGGCTGCCGGCATAATAGATTAGACAGTTTCTATTAATATAGCTTGTTAAAGAGAATTTGACCATAAGCATTACTGTTCCATTACAGCAAACACCAAGGGATTATTTTTCTCTTTTTTAACTGGAGGGTTCAGCCTCATTAAATAATAAATGAACAGAAGAGAGAAAAGAGGAGTTAAAGATTTTCTTAGAGCCATTCACTATATAGCAAACTGTGAAATTTGTATATTTTCTGTTGTGATAAAAAGACACAAATATTACAAGTAAACCTTTAAGTTTTTTTTTTTTTAATGAGGGCTGGTAATGTTCCCCCTCCACTCAGAATTACCTACTCAAAATGCTATGAAAGCAATGACTTTTTTTAAAGTCACTATAAACGCATATCTATAGAGACACTAGCTGAAGAATCATTCGGATCCAGGCATTGTAATGTGGGCATGGGGTGTATACAGTACACTTCACTATCACAAAATGGAGGAACCCTAGTAGGGGGTACTCAAGACACTGAGAAAAGGTATAATACACCACTCAAATAACACTTTCAGGGCTCAGTGTTCATGTTTAGATACCCATAGGTTTGCTTTAAAGGCCTGAAAAATTCATCTAAAAATCACCTGGAAATTTTATATGCTTTTTGTATATTTCATTCTCTTTGATGAATTTTGGTAAAAGAAAAATGCAACCATATGGAATGGAAATGTCATCGTATACAATAGTGCAACAATAAAAAACAAAACAAAAAAAAAATTGCTCCTCAGTGTGTCATCCTTCATGGGAATGCCTTTATACACTTCTGAAAGCACATGCAGCTGACATTAATTAGAGTATTATGGGAAATAGTCTTCATCTCTAGGCCAGATCAAATCCCTAAGCCTAGGTAGACATACAATTAATGATATGGTAAAAGGCGGAAGAAGACTTGGCCATTTCCCCTCTAGGCTGTTACAAGGGTTAGCCAAACAGATTAAAGGAAATAAAAAAAAAAGATGAAAAGAAATAAAGAATACAACTAAAAATGTTGGGAAAGGGGGTTGTTCCTTTCGGGTCTCATGAATTCATCAAGAATAATGTAATAATGGATCCTGTGTTTTATTAAATTTGTTTTGGGTACTTTGCTACGTGCAGTTGAATTTATTGTTCACCATAAACCAATTAAACTTGTGCTTGACAAAGTCTAAAGATACTAGACCATTTTCAATTTTTTGCTATCGCTATCCTGATGGCTAACAATATACATATTTCAAGTTGCATATTTAGGAAGTTTTCTATCAAACTTATGAAACAAAGCTTGTTTTCGTAGGTTAACCTGGATTATTGAATACATAAGGTTGTAAATTCTAAGAGAAATGTACACATTTGGCATTGACATATAGCGCTCTGGTGATACATGAGGGTACAGTTTAAATAATCAAATGGGGACCACATACTAGCTCTTCAATGTTTTATAAAAAGATTTTATGAAAGAAGACTTAACTTAGATACACATTTGCAACTTTATGTTTGTCTAGAAATCCATAGAATTGTAAAGATCTTGCTCCCATTGTAGCATATACAGTAGTGTTTGAATGGATGTTGTGACGAGTGTGGGTCAGGCCACTGCCCTTCTCACCAACTGGTGACAACTGACTAGTAAACCTCACACTGCGCTGTCACTTGATACGCAACAATGACCCTATTAGCCTCACCCTGCACAAAGATTCTCCAGCTGGCTGGATCGCAATCTAGGTGCTAGCAGCCTGAGAGCGATTATCACTGGGTTAAGGTAACTAAAGAGTTAACCCTTTAAACTGCCACCACCGACTTTTGCTGAAAGATTCAGAAACCTTTACAAGATTAGCAATACAATTATGATTTTAAAGTAAACGTCTGTACACACACACTGTCATCACAAAT
Source organism: Lithobates clamitans (assembly GCA_037952925.1). Lineage (NCBI taxonomy): Eukaryota > Metazoa > Chordata > Amphibia > Anura > Ranidae > Lithobates > Lithobates clamitans. The sequence goes on along the minus strand of JBBGZY010000874.1, from coordinate 977,514 downwards.
GGGTATATTCAGAAATGTATCATGTGGTAGTGCTTTTCAAGTGACAGAGATTCTTTTAGTTAGCCTTAGAGACCATTTTCAACACTTTTCAAAATAAGCTTTAATAATGAAAAGGTCAAAATGCTGCAAAATAAAAAATATTTAGAAGAAAAAGATTTTACAAAGAAACAAAGACAGCTATCAACAGAAAGAAAATGTGTGAAAAACGAAGACTACTTGCAAATCCTGTTTCAGCATCCAATCAATGAGCAAGAGTGTACATTGGTTCTCACATGACTTGACAGATGTTCCTTGGTTTGATGGTACATGAGAGCTCCCAAAATGTGGTTGCATTCCCACTTTCTTTCACATCAAGGTGGGTGTTAACAGAGACCATCTGACCAATCACCCAATCTAAGTGGTGGTTGCTGGGATGTCACTACCTTTATGACCAAGTCTCAGATGCAGTTTTTTATAGTTTTTAATATCTCTGAATGCCTATAGGTTACAGTCTGCTAATGTGCATATTATTGTCCAGAGTAAAATTCACTTCAGAATGAATATAAATATGACAGGTTTCAGATGTCAACTTTACCTAGGAGGCTAAGGGTTTTCATTGGTCTGACATACCGATGTTTGGACTTGAAACATTACAAATTAACTAAGTAAATATGTTCTTACTATGGCTGTGCTGTTAATATTTCATGAGTTATGACATATACTGAAGGTTTAGAATCTTTGCTAATAAACAGTTAATCAGGAATGGGTATTGGCCATTCCCCCCAGCTGAACTTTTTGCGACATGGTATTTGTTACAACTTAAGGTACTCAGGCCTGTTTAGTCTGACATTTTTATTAGAGTTTCCAGAAGAAAATGTGGATTGGGGTAATGAGCATGAGAGGGTCTGCATTTTTTCCTCTCAAGGACCTGATAAGAATGTTCTGGTATTGCTAACAGTTTGTGTATTGCATGAACTGGAGGAGAAGAGAGGGGGGAGGTCACTGCAGCTGTGTCTCTGGTTCAACAGAGAAAAGACAGTGACAAATAAAAAGTAATGGGATAGCTCTTCCTCAACTGTGCATTCAAAATGCGTTTTGATTGGCCAGACAGCGTGTGGGCGACTCCTCAGTTTGACAGCCCTGGACCACTCCCACCCAGAGACACACAGCCGTCTCCATGAGGCTTATCAAGGCTCCAGCTGCGGCTAACGTACGGCGCTCGTAAATCCCTCAATAGGAGACTTTCCGGTGGTCATCCTGTGCTCCTGTGACACTGCACGTGGAAGTTCCCACCCGCTCTAGCACTCTGCAAGTGCGCCAACATTTTTCACGCAAGTTTTTAGTGTTGTTTTATACTTATATACTGAATAAATTCCTAAGCAGTTTAAAGGATTGGCTTGGCGCTTCTCTCTCCTCCTTTTGCTTCCCTTTGTTCACAGTAATCGGGTTCCCCAGCCCGCGCCTGAAGCAGCCTCACTCCCTTTACAGCCTCCATTTAGAGACTTTTTTTAGAGACTAATTTTTAGGGGTTCATCCCTCAGAACTTTCAATCCACTCACCATTCACATGATTGCACCTTCATGTATCAGCATGCAGATGCATGCCTTTTCATTTAAGTTTTAAACTTTATTGTGTAGGTGTTTCCTGCTATTGGGGCACCACAATCTAATCTGGCAGCCACGTGGCAAGATCGCCACCTCATCCCTCTATTTAAAGCTGCATATGAATAACACATGTTCTGTAGCCAATTAAATGCAGGTAAGACAAGGAGTAAAAATACCATACCATAAATCAGCAACAGAACCTACGTAATTCAGGAGTGTTGGATTTTGAAAAAGGATTGAGATGTTAATCCTGACTCTTAGTAATGATGCCAATGCCACAGCCTAAATTAGCGATAATAACCAATGGTCACCCTGTATTATAACAAAATAATATGTCAGGATGAGTTTGAGGGTAACAATGGAAATACAAAAATGCTTTTATTTACAGGCTTACAGCTGTACAAGTTGTTACAGAATAGCATGATTTTCCTGGACAAATTCAGACACAGTGTGCTATGCAGTGCATATTTGGCTGTGGATTTTTTTCTTGTACAGCGAACTTGGATTTTACACAGAAATCTGATTTATTTCGGTTTAGAAAAAAATGGGTAGTTTTAGCAGTAACTTATGCTTTTTCATCTGGCTTTGTTATTTTTGTTGATTTTGACCAGCCAAAGTAGCAGATCTCTTATGCCCTGTACACACGACCGTTTTTTCCGTCGGAATAAACTCTGAAGGTTTTTCCAACGGAGTTCCAACGGAATTCCGCTCAAGCTATCTTGCATACACATGGCCACACCAAATTCCAACCATCCAGAACGCGGTGACGTACAACATGTACGACGTGACTAAAAAACGGAAGTTTAATAGCCTGTAGCCAATAGCTTCCGTCTCGTACTTGCTCCAGAGCATGCGTTGTTTTTGGTACGTCGGAACAGCATACAGAGACGAGCGGTTTTCCGATAGGAATTGGTTCCTTTGGAAAAATTTAGAACATGCTCTCTTTCTAGGTCTGTCAGAATTTTCGACGTAAAAAGTCCGATGGGACACACGATCGGAATATACGATGAAAAGCTCCCGTCTGACTTTTTCTGTCGGACATACTGCTCGTGTGTACACAGCATAACAGTCATAGGAAGGAGTCTTCTTAATAAAAAAAATAAAAATAATAATGGTGAAAACAGGTAAAACCTGCCTATTGTCAATAGTTGGATAGTATAGTTTGCTGGTTTTCATTTATCTGGGCCCTTCATTGTCTTAAAGGTTTTTTTAAAAAAATGTCTAAAGTGCACAAAACATGTCATACCCCCCCATAATGCCCCATACCCATATTCTAAAATTTTCCACAAATATTTAAGTTATAGCCCTCAAATACACTTTAGTAGACATTAGTAGACATTGGCCAGGAGCAGAACAGCAAGCAGAACAGGCCAAAATAGGTAGAGAAAAGGCAGGTTTTATCCTGCATGGAAATTAAATGGTAGCACCTGAAACACAATTGTCAGATGTTTTTTCCAGCTGGAGTTCTGCTTGCAGAAAAGACACTATGAAAAAAGTTCCAAGTGACACAAAGGGGGTTATTTACGAAAGGCAAATCAACTTTGCACTACAAGTGCAAACTACAAGTGCAAAGTGCACTTGAAATTGCAATGAAAGTGCACTTGGAAGTGCAGTCGCTGTAAATCTGAGGGGTAGATCTGAAATGAGGGGGCGCTTTGCCAATTTCATCATCCAATCATGTGCAAGCTAAAATGCTGTTTTTTTTATTTTGCTTGCATGTCCCCCTCAGATCTACAGTGACTGCACTTCCAAGTGAACTTTCAGTCATGTGCACTTTGCACTTGTAGTTTGCACTTGTAGTGAAAAGTGGATTTGCCCTTCGTAAATAACCCCCAAAATGCTTTTAGACTGAATAGTCTTCAAATTCTGGGATAGGAGTTTTTTTGCTACTGAAAGCATTAAAATGAGAAGTATTAGAAAGGTCATAATGGCTGCAGCTGCAAGCAGCATTACAATTAAAGATGCATTTATTGGTATCTGCAGCATTTTTTCAGTCTTCTATAGTCCAGACCGGATTTATTTTTATAGGGAATGTATACATTTCCCCAGTCCAAATGCAGACCACGAATTTGTGCCTTAATCACACATGAACTTGACTATTTCCAACTGCTGTGGGGTCAGCCTGGAGAAATGACAGTATCTCTGCCTTCTTTCCCACAGGCACACAAGCTGCAGCACTGCATAGCTGCAAATTGCCTGGGATGTTGAAAAGGTTTTCAGACTCATGGCAGAACCTGGCCACCCTAATGCTGAGGATGACTCTGAGGATGAGGCCATTGAGGGGGAAGGGGTGATCTCACACATGCTCTGTGCTAGATCTATCCCATTTTTAGGCATAAGATTAACCCAGTGTGCAGAGAATGATATATAATGTTGCTGCCTGTGTTTAATGGACCAAGGGTCTGCAGTCATGCGCCAAATGACAGAGACGTGTTTTCCTTCATGTGTAGGTAGAGAATAAGAGAATGACCTTCTTTGAAAAGTAATGGTGGTACTTGCCATCTTGGGGCTGCAAAGGCCATGAACTGGCAGGAGGCTGCAGTTTCTAAAAAATGGAATGGAAGCAGTTTTAGTGCCTGCAGCTGTGCTGCGCTGGCATTGAGATGCTGGGCATACTTGAGTAACATATTTTTTTCCACAACAGGAACTGGACAAGGGAAACCGAACATGTCTACCTTGCCCCAATGACGTGCTGCTTTCACCAAGTTCAGTTTTGAGGAGTCACAATGCTAATGTCAGCAGCAGACAACAGGCCCATACGGTATAGGTGGTTGGACTAACCTTGGGGTTACAGCTACCTTCGGGAGAGCTTAGACAAAAGGCTTTGGATGGCTGCTGCCTCTGTTCTCTGCAAGTTTGCCCTTCCCATCACCAGCCTTTTCCCTGCTCTTCAACCTCTCCCTCTAAGCGTTTCTTCTCTTCCTGCAATGGCACTCATGTGCCCTTTGCCATCCCATCTTCCACAGCCTTTTCCTCACTGTAGACTAGTTTGCATTGAACATGCCCTACCACTAGTTTGTGCAGCCCTACCACCACTTTCTTCTGCAAGACCTGCTCGCCCATTACTGGCTGAACATGCAAAACTTCTGCCGCTTATTACATCTTTTGGAGATAATTGGAATGCATAGTTTTTCCTGAACTGTTGGCGATAGCGGGTGAATGTGAAAAAAAATAAAAAAATAAAAAAAATGTATTTATATATATATATATATATGTATATACACACACACATACATAGTGGGGACGGAAAGTATTCAGACCCCCTTACATTTTTCACTCTTTGTTATATTGCAGCCATTTGCTAAAATCATTCAATCAAGTTCATTTTTTTTCCCTAATGTACACACAGCACCCCATATTGACAGAAAAACACAGAATTGTTGACATTTTTGCAGATTTATTAAAAAAGAAAAACTGAAATATCACATGGTCCTAAATATTCAGACCCTTTGCTGTGACACTCATATATTTAACTTAGGTGTTGTCCATTTCTTATGATCATCCTTGAGATGGTTCTACACCTTCATTTGAGTCCAGCTGTGTTTGATTATACTGATTGGACTTGATTAGGAAAGCCACACACACCTGTCTATATAAGACCTTACAGCTCACAGTGCATGTCAGAGCAAATGAGAATCATGAGGTCAAAGGAACTGCCTGAAGAACTCAGAAACAGAATTGTGGCAAGGCACAGATCTAGCCAAGGTTACAAAAAAATCTCTGCTGCACTTAAGGTTCCTAAGAGCACAGTGGCCTCCATAATCCTTAAATGGCAGACGCTTGGGACGACCAGAACCCTTCCTAGAACTGGCCATCCGGCCAAACTGAGCTATCGGGGAGAACAGCCTTGGTGAGAGAGGTAAAGAAGAACCCAAAGACCACTGTGGCTGAGCGCCAGAGATGCAGTCGGGAGAAAGTTGTAGAAAGTCAACCTTCACTACAGCCCTCCACCAGTCGGGGCTTTATGGCAAAGTGGCCTGACAGAAGCCTCTCAGTGCAAGACACATGAAAGCCCACATGGAATTTGCATAAAAAATGCCTGAAGGACTCCAAGATGGTAAGAAATAAGATTCTCTGGTCTGATGAGACCAAGATAGAACTTTTTGGCCTTAATTCTAAGCTGTATGTGTGGAGAAAACCAGGCACTGCTCATCACCTGTCCAATACAGTCCCGACAGTGAAGCATGGTGGTGGCAGCATCATGCTGTGGGGGTGTTTTTCAGCTGCAGGGACAGGACGACTGGTTGCAATCAAGAGAAAGATGAATGCGGCCAAGTACAGGGTTATCCTGGATGAGAACCTTCTCCAGAGTGCTCAGGTCCTCAGACTGGCCTGAAGGTTTACCTTCCAACAAGACAATGACCCTAAGCACACAGCTAAAATAAGGAAGGAGTGGCTTCACAACAACTCTGTGACTGTTCTTGAATGGCCCAGCCAGAGCCCTGACTTAAACCCAATTGAGCATCTCTGGAGAGACCTAAAAATGGCTGTCCACCAACGTTTACCATCCAACCTGACAGAACTGGAGAGGATATGCAAGGAGGAATGGCAGAGGATCCCAAATCCAGGTGCGAAAAACTTGTTACATCTTTCCCAAAAAGACTCATGGCTGTATTAGATCAAAAAGGTGCTTATACTAAATACTGAGCAAAGGGTCTGAATACTTAGGACCATGTGATATTTCAGTTTTTCTTTGTTATTAAATCTGCAAAAATGTCAACAATTGTGTGTTTTTCTGTCAATATGGGGTGCTGTGTGTACATTAATGGGGAAAAAAATGAACTTAAAGAGGAGTTCCACCCGAGGTCCAGTAAAAAAAGAAAAAAAAAATTAAAAGTCAGCAGCTACAAATACTGCAGCTGCTGACTTTTAATTGGACACTTACCTGTCCCAGGGTCCAGCAATGGGGGAGATCGAAGCCCCGTTCGTCTCCCCCTCCGTTCAGCGGCGCTGGCATTGCAACTGTGGGCGCTGGGCTGTGGCTTCACAGCCTGGCACCCACTGCGCATGCGTGAGCGGCGCCGTGCACCGTGATTGGCCACTCAGTCACCTGGGACCTGTAATGGGTCCCAGATGATTGACAGGAGGAGCAGAGCTGAGCCCTTCCTGTGCCGAGAAGGAAGTGATGTCACCAGCCCAGGCACTGGAAGAGGCAGACTACGAGGGACCACCTAGCAACAGGCATTTAGAGGTAAGTAAAAAAAAATAAAATATCCAAATTTCTTTTGTATTTTTTTTTTACATTTTTCATATAGTTTTTTAGCAAATGGCTGCATTATAACAAAGAGTGAAAAATGTAAGGGGGTCTAAATACTTTCCGTCTCCACTGTGTGTGTGTGTATATATATATATATATATATATATATATATATATATATATATATATGCATTTTTATTAACCATAGCAGAATTTAAACTAGAGAAAGGTTAAATGAATGTACTCAATAGAACTCCAGATAATACTGGGATGCTTTGTTGCGGCCTCCATTGTGTGCAAACGAAACCCCTGTTTTTGATTAGAGTATTTCATATCACCACAGAGTGGTACTGTGGATACTATTAAGGTACATTGTGCCACGTGCTATAATTTGAGACAAGAAATTGGAATGAAAGGATTGGACTTTTTAGGCATGACCACAAAGGGTATTTAGTATATAAAAAGGATTTTTTTTATTGAACATAGAAAATACATATAAAAACACTATATCATCAAAAAAGAAAGTCAATATAACAGGGTTTCACAGTATATCCTGTACATAGCCATAGGAGATAGCGTAAATAGTTTGGAGGTGAAATACCACTCATTCCATTGTCAGTTTGTTGGACTCCGGATATAGGCTATGTAACAGATTAGGATGGTAATGGTGTCTAGGGCTCTACATGTTAAACGATTTGCGCTTCTTCAGGAGCATCAGAAAGACTTACTAGATGGAAGACAAAATATACAATGAAATCAATCATAATATATATAAAACCTAAAAAATATATTTATATATTAAAAGATTGATATAACACTGCGTCCATATGATGCTCTGGTGGGAGAAATCATACCGGTCAACATGAAGGACAATAGCAATATTCGTGAACTATGGGGACATGCGTAACATAGTGCAAAAAATGTTAGGAGCCTCATATTTGGGTATAAAATAATATGCAAATGGTGAAAAAGGTGCAACAGTGTGATAAAGGGAAAGGGGCAATAGAAAGGGGAAGGAAAAGAAAAGAAAAGAAAAAGAAAAAGAAAACTCAAGCATCCCTCACGAGCAGGGCATCAGGATGATCCGTACCTTCTTATGAGCGCAGGATAACCATTGTTGGAGCTACTGCGAATTCATTTTGGAATTGCTGAGATTTATACTCACCTGTAATTGTTTTAAATTTAGGGAGTCCCACTTCCTCCAGGTACAGGGGGTGGCCATGGGCACATGTGTACGCCAACCTGTACCTGGGGGGGTGGAAACATTTTCTCTTTTCCGATGAATCCTTGGCACCTCTTCTCAACCACTCCCTCTGTTAGTTACGTTATATTGATGACGTGTTCATCGTGTGGACAGGGACTCCTGCCCTATTTGCTACGTTTGTCGAGACCGCCAATCAGAACCAATTTGATTTAAAATTTACAGTTTCTAGCAATCCCCAGCAAATAACTTTTTTGGATCTAATGATTTTTAAAGATCAAGATAATTGTTTGACCTCTACGTTGTTTAGGAAAGAAACTGCAGGCAACACCCTGCTACATGCAGACAGTGCCCATCCTAGAGCACTTATCAAGAGCATTCCATATGCCCAATATTTAAGACTACATCGTAATTGTACCCACTTGGATGAATTCAAAACCCAAGTGAACGCACTTTGTACTCGACTACGGGCAAGAGGCTATAGTAAGACTGTACTTCGCAGTGCTTTCAACAAAGCCCTACGTCAATCACATAACTCTTTACTTTATAAAGCTAAACAAACAAATAACAACCATACTGTTAAGTACATCACCAGATACTCATAACAGATTAAAGAATTGCATAATATCTTGGCTAACCATTGGCCAACTCTCCAAGAGGATCCTATCCTCAACAAATATATTGGTCCTTTCCTAGAAATCATATTCAGACGAGCAAGGTCCCTAGGTGACAAAATGACATCCAGTCACTATTCGTTAATTCCAAGAATCAACAGCTCAATCATAACATGACACGGTGTGGAAAATGCTCATTTTGCCTGTGGATTAATATAGGTACTAAGTTCACACTTCCTAATGGAGAAATTTTGTTCCAAAATTTCATGCCAACTGTGATACCCAAGGGGTTGTCTACCTAATGTCTTGCCAGTGTGGTGCCTTTTATGTGGGGAAGACGGCCAGACATTTACGGTCTAGGACCACATATATTACTCTGCAGGTGGTAAAATGGTTACTGCCCTCAGCAGACATCTAGATTTATATCATAAATTTGATGTTTCCTTGGTAGCCTTTATCGTATTGGCCGTCGTCCCCAAGGATCCCAGAGGCGGGGAATGGGACAAATACATTCTCCAAAGGGAAACTACTTGGATGGAACGCCTCAATGCTATCCATGCCCCTGGGATCAATGAGGCACAGACCTACAAATCTTTTCTGTGAACTCCCTTACTAGAGCCTTTTATGTTATGGTAAATAGATCCCTTTCTTTCCTGCCTCTCTTACTGGTTCCTTATTATTTTACACAAACATTATACTCAACCTCATGTGCTAATTTTTTTCCTTCCCCTCCATCCAAAATTTGTTCCCCTGTTCTCTTTTTTTCTTCAGTGCATTAACTACAATCCCTATTTGACTTATAAACAAGTTCTACTACGATATTTGATCTACTAACATTAATATTGGGTACAAACAGATGTCTATATTGTATTATATCATTGCTATATGTTACCTTGTTTGTGTTATTACTGTACATTGATTTTACACTGCGTTTATTATAATATGCTGACAGTATAATCTGGTGGTGTCTGCCTGGTTGTGGTCGGATTTGGCCTATTATTTGGTACTATGTGGCCGCCCAGCACCACATCCTGTTCCCCATGGGATGTTGGAACAGACAGAGGGGAGCTCTTCCCCTGCCGTGTCCATATTCGCACCTACTGCTTCCCTTTCCTCCTCCGAGCGTCGGATCACTTACCGACGCCGGCATGAGGATTTTCAGGCGCATGTGCAGTCTGTGAATAGCGGCCAGCTTGGATGATGTCACATCGGCCTTGCGCCAATTGGTTGACTACAGGCAGGGCGTGTGTACAAAAGGACCCTGTTCAGCGTCCATTACCCAATCCATCATCACAGCTGTTCCTACCCGAGCTCCTGTTTACAACAGGGCTTTTATTGTACTCGCTACTATCAGGTATGTTGTCTCAGTCTCTCTCTCCCCCCTGTCCTTTTTTTTCATTCAGCATTACTATTATGCTGTTACTAACCTAGCTTCTCACATTGTTCCTCCTTTTCTGCCTTCTTAACCATTAGGTGTCTGATTTGCCTATACCCTTTTGGACTACCAGCAATTTGGCTACCGTGTTTAAGCCTTCCTCATACAAATTATTCTGGGTTTCTATATCCCCGTTTGGAGGCTTTTTCTGTTTTAAAAGTTGCCCTTACCCAGGAAGTTTTTCAGTGCTGTTTTAGCCCTGCGAGATTAGGCCTTTTATCCTAACTAGCCTTTTCGGTGGTGCTCAGTCACCTTAATGTACCTTTTACTCTGGTGAGTTTTCATATTTCTATTTTAATTCCATTTCCATTACCACATTCGTTCAATTTTTCATCTTTCCTCCAACAATTTCAATGTATCATTGCACTTTTTCTTTATTCTTAGATACACCGAGTGCTATCAAGACTACCAATTAACCATTGAATACTTGTTTTAACATTATCTTCGCTGTATAGTTACCCAGTGTTTTCTACAGGTTTGTTTTCTTCTCTATATCGTTAATTACATGTAAGTACAACTATTTATTTCACCCCACCATGTGGTGTGTCACATGAATTTCTTATAATTTACCATACATAAGCACTATCACATTATAATTTTTCTATGTTAAATTCTTTTTTTTTTCTCTTTTCTTTTCTTTCTCTTCCTTCCCCTTTTTATTGCCCCTCTCCCTTTATCGCACTGTTACACCATTTTCACCATTTGCATATAATTTTATACCCAAATATGAGGCTCCTAACATTTTTTGCACTATGTTACGCATGTCCCCATAGTTCACGAATATTGCTATTGTCCTTCATGTCGACCGGTCCGATTTTTCCCACCAGAGCATCCTATGGACGCAGGGTTATATCAATCTTTTAATATACAAATATATTTTTTAGGTTTTATATATATATTATGATCGATTTCATTGTATATTTTGTCTTCTGTCTAGTAAGTCTTTCTGATGCTCTTGAAGAAGCGCAAAGCGCGTAACATGTAGGGCCCAAAACACCATTACTATCTTAATCTGTTACATAGCCTAAATCCGGAGTCCAACAAACTGACTATGGAAAGAGTGGTATTTCACCTCCAAACCATTTACGCTATCTCCTATGGCTATGTACAGTGAAACCCTGTTATATTGACTTTCTTTTTTGATAATATAGTGTTTTATATGTACTTCCTATGTTCAATAAACAAAATCCTTTTATATACTACATACCCTTTGTGGTCGTACCTAAAAAGTCCAAGCCTTCCATTCCAATTTTTTGTCTCAAACCCCTGTTTTTAACGTGAACTGCTAAACAGAACAATACAGTTTGTTGCAGGCTCGCAAGTTGAGCTGGGATTTTTTCTTTGTTGTTTGATAAATGAATGAAAAAGACCATAATAAATCACAAAGAAACAGAAATGCTGCAAAGGAGTGGCACAGAAGCTAGCAAACAAGAACACTGATAAAAAAAAGTCAAAACAAAGACAGTTCGGTCTATGGAACTGTGAACACAGAAAGTGTACACAAGCGTACCTTAAAAATTTAGAACTTAAAGCAGAGTTCCACCCTTTCGGGGAGGAGGGGGGAGCGGGTACCTGTTTTTTTACAGGTACCCTGTCCCCACTTCCGGGAAACCAGGCCGCATGAATTACGTCAGCAGCTTGGCCCCCCTCCCCCTCTCTCCTCCCTTCCCTTCTGCCGGGCCAGTGAGAGAGTGCAGAACAATTTGCGCATGCGCAGTATGGACCTGGCCGCAAAGCTGACAGGCTACACTGCGGGGTTCCCTTACCCGCAATGGTGGCGGAAGCACCTGACCGGGTACCGACATCGCTCGACTCCAAGACAGGCAAGTGTCCTAATGTTAAAAGTCAGCAGCTACAGTATGTGTAGCTGCTGACTTTTAATTTTGAAAGGGGGGGGCAGAACTCTGCTTTAAGAAGGAGGGACACTTTGGGATAGAGAAGATTATAGGGCCACATTGAAAATGGGCATGGTTGAATTGCACTAATGGGTGTGGCCGAAAGGAGTATGGTAAAATAGAATTTGAGCCTACATATTGTATACACTGTACACAGTCTTTAGTCCTTTTACCCACACGCACACGAACACGAACTTTAAGTTAAATATTGAGTTGGCCCACCCTTTGCAGCTATAACAGCTTCAACTCTCTTGGGAAGGCTGTCCACAAGAAGTTTGTTTATGGGAATGTTTGACCATTCTTCCAAAAGTGCATTTGTGAGGTCAGGTACTGATGTGGATGAGAATGCCTGGTTTGCGGTCTCCGCTCTAATTCATCCCAAAAGTGTTCTATTGGGTTGAGGTCAGGACTGTGCAGGCCAGTCAAGTTCCTCCACCCTAAACTTGCTCATCCATGTCTTTATGGACCTTGCATTGTGCACTGGTGCGCAGTGATGTTGGAACAGGAAGGGGCCATCCCCAAACTATTCCCACAAAGTTGGGAGCATGAAATTGTCCAATATGTCTTGGTACACCTTAAGAGTTCCCTTCACTGGAACTAAGGGACCAAGCCCAACCCCTGAAAAATAACCCTACACCATAATCCCCCCTCCACCAAATGATTTGGACCAGTGCATAAAGCAAGGTCCATAAAGACACAGATTAGCGTGTTTGGGGTGGAGGATGCTATTTTGGATTATCTCCTGTTCATTTACTTTCCATTTAGTTAATTGATACAAATAAACTATTAGCACTTCTATTTCTGAAAGCATTCCTAATTTAGAGCATTTTTTATTACACCTGTCTAACTTTTTAACTTTTGCTTAGTAATTTTATATATATATAATATATATATATATAATTTTGGCGGGAAGACCAAAAATTTTGAAAAAAAAAAGTTTACTTTTTTCTGTCAGTAAATTTTGTAACCAAGTAATTTTTCGCCTTCACTGATGGGCACTGATAGGCTGAACTGGTGGGCATTGATGAGGTGGCACTGATGGCCACTGATGAGGCGGCACTGATGAGGAGGCACTAATATGCCGCACTTATGGGCACTGATAGGTGGCACTGATGGGCACTAATAGGCAGCACTGATAGGCGGTACAGATGGGCGACACTGATGGGCATTGTTCGACAGCAGTGATGGGCATTGATGGGCAGCACTGATTGCCAGCACTGACTGGCATCACTAATGGGCACTGATTGGTGGCACTTGTGGGCAGTGGTGGGCACTGATTGCTGCCACTGGTGGGCACTATATGCTGCCATTGGTGTGTACTGTTTTGTGACACTGTATTTATTTATTGTAATCAGGGCACTGTAATCAGGGCATCCCTAGATGTCCCCCTGTGAGGAGATGCCGCTGATTGGCTCTCCGCTCCTCACACTCTGTCAGTGTGAGGCGAGGAGAGCCGATTACCGGTATCTCCTTGTTTACATGTGACCGGCTGTGATTGGACACAGCCGATCACATAATTAAAGAGCCGTGGACGAGATCGGGTCACGGCGTGTCCTAGCAACACCGCGTGACCCTGCAGGCGCGCAAGAGCGGCCGTTCTGGGATGCCGTCATATGACATTGTCCCAGAATGAGAGCTGCACCGCCCTGCCGTCATATGATGGTGGGCGGGCAGCAAGCAGTTAATCACCACAAATAAATATATATATATACACACACACACACACACACACACACATATATAAACACATACACCTAAAGGGTGAGGAGCACATGTACTGCACAATAAAGTTTGTAAAGGCTGAAGGTTTTTTAAAACACCTTCTCTGTGCAGCAGCCCTCCAAGCCCCCCTAATACTTACCTGAACTTGATCTTCCTCCAGCGATGTGCATGAGAGCCTCAGCTCTCCAGGGACACTCCCTCCTCTTTGGCTAAGACAGTAGCGGGAGCCACTGGCTCCTGCTGCACTCAATCACAGCCGGTGAGCCAATGAGGAGAGAGAGGGGGCAGGGATGAGCAGTGACTGTGTGTGAATCGAGGAGGAGGAGGATCTGGGCTGCTCTGTGCAAAAACAAAAACACTGCACAGAGTAAGTATGACATCTTTTTTTTTTTTTTTACAGCCATTGGCTCCTGCTGCTGTCAATCACATCCATTGATGCGGGCGCCGGGGGGCGGGGCAGAGTCTAGCATTCTGTGTCTATGGACGCAAATGCTAGACACAGGAGCGCACCCGCAAGGTAACCCCCTGGGAGATCGCTTCTCCTAGGGGGTTTACTGATGCGAGGAGCCGCTAGCGCCATTGGGGGACCCCAGAAGAGAAGAGGAGGATCGGGGCCACACTGTGCAAAATGAACTGCACAGTGAAGGTAAGCATATGTTTGTTATTTAAAAAAACAAACAAAAAACAAAAAACAAAAAACAAAAAAAACACACAAGGGTTTACAATCACTTTAAAGACAATCAAATATAAAAAGCAAGCTGCACAGAAGTCAGACATTAAAGGGGTCTTTACATTTCTAGGTTATTTCGACAATATAAGAGAGCCTTTATATTGGAGAAAAAAAACAGCAAAGGACTATATTGCCAGCACAAACATTGAATAAAAATTAAACATGATCTTTGAGATTATATCCATCCTTTTTAAAGAGGACTAAAAAATGTATCTATGTCTTCACTGTATGGAAGAGTAAATAAGTAAAGCCATGAGTTAGTATTCTTACACTGTGCACCTGTGATGAAACTTATGGTGGTTTTAAGTGCTTTAATGTACAGGGATCCCTGAGTATTTGTCATAAATATTTCAGGTGGGTGGAGCTGGCAGCTCCAACTGAGAGAAGATGGCATTGAGTTCCCTATAAAAAATAAAACAGGCCAATGGGCAATAAAAAAACGTCAACCTGCACAAAAAGTTAAAGTCTGTTTTGGGTGGATTTGCTCTTTGAAAATGTTCATGATGACATTTTTTCTAGCATGCTTGCAAATTTGTAGTACTATACAATGCATATCTTATTGTGATTCTACTGTTGCAGGGTGAAAAAAAAAAAAGATTTAGAAATCAGAATACAATGTATTATGAAAACAATGCAATAACCTGTGACGCAGAACAAACCACTTGAGTAAGAGTGGCTTGTGTGTAATGGATGTAAAGTGAAAAAATGTTTGGAAACACAGCTAGTGACAACTGTTGCAGCAACCTTGTTGTGTTACATCAACACTTAGGACATGTAAAATAACTTTAAAAAGTACAGTGCTTCCTAAATTTAGCAGAGTAATAGCTTTTAGTTAAAGAAGAACTAAGGTCTCCCTTTACCACTTCAGCCCCGGAAGGATTTACCCCCTTCCTGACCAGAGCACTTTTTACAATTCGGCACTGCATCGCTTTAACTGCTAATTGCGCGGTCATGCAATGCTCTACCCAAACGAAATTTGCGTCCTTTTCTTCCCACAAATAGAGCTTTCTTTTGATGGTATTTGATCACCTCTGCCGTTTTTATTTTTTGCGCTATAAAAACGGAAAAAGACTGAAAATTTTGAAAAAAATGATATTTTCTACTTTTTGTTATAAAAAAATCCAATAAACTAAATTTTAGTCATACATTTAGGCCAAAATGTATTCAGCCACATGTCTTTGGTAAAAAAAATGTCAATAAGCGTATATTTATTGGTTTGCGCAAAAGTTATAGCGTCTACAAACTAGGGTACATTTTCTGGAATTTACACAGCTTTTAGTTTATGACTGCCCATGTCATTTCTTGAGGTGCTAAAATGGCAGGGCAGTACAAACCCCCCCCAAATGACCCCATTTTGGAAAGTAGACACCCCAAGGAAATTGCTAAGAGGCATGTTGAGCCCATTGAATATTTATTTTTTTTGTCCCAAGTGATTGAATAATGACAAAAAAAAAAAAATTTACAAAAAGTTGTCACTAAATGATATATTGCTCACACAGGCCATGGGCATATGTGGAATTGCACCCCAAAATACATTCAGCTGCTTCTCCTGAGTACGGGTATACCACATGTGTGGCACTTTTTGGGAACCTAGCCGCGTACGGGGCCCCGAAAACCCAGCACCACCTTTAGGATTTCTAAGGGCATACATTTTTGATTTCACTCCTCACTACCTATCACAGTTTTGAAGGCCATAAAATGCCAAGATGGCACAAACCCCCCCCAAATGACCCCATTTTGGAAAGTAGACACCCCAAGCTATTTGCTGAGAGGCATGGTGAGTATTTTGCAGCTCTCATTTGTTTTTGAAAATGAAGAAAGACCAGAAAATTTTTTTCTTTTTTCAATTTTCAAAACCTTGTGACAAAAAGTGAGGTCTGCAAAATACTCACTATACCTCTCAGCAAATAGCTTGGGGTGTCTACTTTCCAAAATTGGGTCATTTGGGGGGGGGGGGGTTTTGTGCCACCTGGGCATCCCATGGCCTCCAAAACTGTGATAGGCAGTGAAGAGTGAAATCAAAAATTTACGGCCTTAGAAAGCCTAAAGGCGGTGCTTGGTTTTCGGGGTCCCGTACGCGGCTAGGCTCCCAAAAAGTCCCACACATGTGGTATCCCCATACTCAGGAGAAGCAACAGAATTTATTTTGGGGTGTAATTTCACAAATCCCCATGGCATGTTTGAGCAATATAACATTTAGTGACAACTTTGTGCAAAAAAAAAATAAAATTTGTCTCTTTCCCGCAACTTGTGTCACAATATAAAATATTCCATGGACTCGACATGCCTCTCAGCAAATAGCTTGGGGTGTCTACTTTCCAAAATGGGGTCATTTGGGGGGGTTTGAACTGTCCTGGCATTTTATGCACAACATTTAGAAGCTTATGTCACACATCACCCACTCTTCTAACCACTTGAAGACAAAGCCCTTTCTGACACTTTTTGATTACATGAAAAAATTTTTTTTTTTTGCAAGAAAATTACTTTGAACCCCCAAACATTATATATTATTTCAAAGCAAATGCCCTACAGATTAAAATGGTGGGTGTTTCATTTTTTTTTTTCACACAGTAATTGCGCAGCGATTTTTCAAACGCATTTTTTGTGGAAAAAACACACTTTTTTAAAATTTTAATGCACTAAAACACACTATATTGCCCAAATGTTTGATGAAATAAAAAAGATGATCTTAGGCCGAGTACATGGATACCAAACATGACATGCTTTAAAATTGCGCACAAACAGTGGCAACAAAATTAATACATTTTTAAAAGCCTTTAAAAGCCTTTACAGGTTACCACTTTAGATTTACAGAGGAGGTCTACTGCTAAAATTACTGCCCTCGATCTGACCTTCGCGGTGATACCTCACATGCATGGTGCAATTGCTGTTTACATTTGACGCCAGACCGACGCTTGCGTTCGCCTTAGCGCGAGAGCAGGGGGGACAGGGGTGCTTTTTTTTTTCTTTATTATTTTCTTGCTTTTTTATCTTATTTTTAAACTGTTCCTTTCATTTTTTTAAAATCATTTTTATTGTTATCTCAGGGAATGTAAATATCCCCTATGATAGCAATAGGTAGTGACAGGTACTCTTTTTTGAAAAAATTGGGGTCTATTAGACCCTAGATCTCTCCTCTGCCCTCAAAGCATCTGACCACACCAAGATCGGTGTGATAAAATGCTTTCCCAATTTCCCAATGGCGCTGTTTACATCCGGCGAAATCTAAGTCATAAAATGCTCGTAGCTTCCGGTTTCTTAGGCCATAGAGATGTTTGGAGCCACTCTGGTCTCTGATCAGCTCTATGGTCAGCTGGCTGAATCACCGGCTGCATTCTCAGGTTCCCTGTTGAGACAGGAGAGCCAGAGAAAAACACGGAAGACGGTGGGGGGGGGGCATTCCCTCCCACTGCTTGTAAAAGCAGTCTAGAGGCTAATTAGCTGCTAGGATTGCTTTTACATGAAAGCCGACCGCTGGCTAAAAAGAATGATACCAAGATGATACCTAAACCTGCAGGCATCATTCTGGTATAACCACTCAAAGTCGTGAATGGCGTACCTGAAGACAAAAAAATGGTTAACAATAAAGCACAGTAAACGGTAAAGTATAAAAAATTGCATACCTGAAAAACAAACATGATAAAACATAATAACAATAAAACATTGCAGAATAGAATACAGTAAAAAAGAGCAGAACAATAGAGAGAGAATAGAGAGAGAGAGAGAACAATGAAACGACAACTATTTTTTTTTATTTTTGTTTGTGTTTTTTTTTTTTTTTTTACACTTTTTTTTTGTAACTGTAACTTTTATAACTGTAACCGGTTCCAGGTTCGGGTCTCTCAAAATGCGATGGCATCTTGGGAGACCCTGTGAAAGTGTGCCTAGTCTGTGCAATGCTGTACCCTACGCTAATACTCAACTAGTGAATGGTAGCGTTCAAAACATTCACCAATGCAAAGACCAGGATTGTCAGGACAGGAGGGACAATAATAGCGGGTGTCACGTCTATATCCGCGCTTGCTGCAGACACAACATCTTTTTTGGGGGGGTTCATTGGGTAGGCGTACTCGGGAGGACATATAAATGCCTCTCATACAGCCGACTGCATTTGGTTGGGGATGTGAATGGGGGAAGTACGGGCGCTGCAGAAGCGGTGGGTTCCCAATTAGGATTGGCGAATGCAACAGGAAGGGCATTATGGGCACGACAGGCCTGTGTTTGTCTTTTTGGTGGAAGCGGGACACTACTTGTGCTTGCCACCTCACCAGCTTGAACTGCACTTATGGGACTCGCCACGTCACCACGTGTTACTGCAGTGCTGGTTTGACTACGACCGGGGTGTACTAGGCTGCTGGCGCTTGCCAGTTCACCAAAACGCTACAAAAAAAAGTGACAGTGATCGATCGATACTGCACTTGGGTGGGCTGGGCCGGGCGGAGGGGCAAAACGCAGGTGCTAGCAGGTATCTGGGCTGATCCCACTAACACTGCGTTTTTGGGAACCCTAAACTGCTGGGGACGCTAGTATAGATCTGATCGGATCAGATATTGATCCGATCAGATACTATACCACTAAGGGAGGCGTATGCTGCGTGTGTGGGTGTTAGCGGTACTGGCGCTAATCTGACGCTGCCTGGGGCTGGTGCTTGCCAGTTCACCAAAATGCTACCAAAAAAACTGTTAGCGATCGCAGGGATCAGGCCTGACTCTGCGAACGCTGCAGTTATGCGTTTAGTGTTTTGTAAGTGACAGTGATCGATCGATACTGCACTTGGGTGGGCTGGGCTGGGCCGGGCGGAGGGGAAAAACGCAGGTGCTAGCAGGTATCTGGGCTGGTCCTGCTAACACTGCGTTTTTGGGAACCCTAAACTGCTGGGGACACTAGTATAGATCTGATCGGATCAGATATTGATGCGTTCAGATACTATACCACTAAGGGAGGTGTACGGTGCGTGTACGGTGTGTGCGTGGGTGTTCGCGGTACTGGCGCTAATCTGACGCTGCCTGGGGCGACGCATATCACCGCCGGGCGATCAGGGGGCTAAACCTTTATTCGGTAATAAACGGCGGGTGCCCTGACACTATAAAAAATAAACGAACTAACCAGCGTCACCCGTAACAGTTATACGGTGATCAGTGGTGAAAGGGTTAACTAGGGGGCAATCAAGGGGTTAAAACATTTATTAGATAGTATATGGGGGTCCCTGTCACTATAAAACGCTGACAGCGAACGTAAATATTTACGTTCCTAACTAGCGTCACCAGTGACACTAATACAGCGATCAGAAAAATGATCGCTTGGCGACAGGGGGTGATCAAGGGGTTAAAACTTTATTAGGGGGGTTAGGGGGGTACCCTAGACCTACAAGGGGCTAACACTCACTGTCCTACCACAGTAACTGTCACAAACTGACACTATGCAGTAATCAGGAAAAAAAAAAAAAAACCTGCTTGGTGTCAGTTTGTGACGGGGGGGGGTGATTGGGGGGGGATCGGGGGCGATCGGGGGGGGGGTCGGGGGTGTTTAGTGTGCCTGGCATGTTCTACTGTGTTGTGTGTGAGTGTTGGTGCACTTACATGTCGTCTCTCCTCGGCGCTGGAACGGAAACTGGCCAGCCGAGGAGAGATGACATCACATCCTCTGCCTCTGCGTACTATACAGAGGCAGGGGATGTTTCTCATTGGCTGGGAGCGATCGCGAGGGGGGGGGCATGATCGGATGGTCTCCCCCTCGTCTCTCATCGCTCCCAACCAAACGCCGACCGCCGATGGCACCGGGGGGGGGGGTCCGATCGGACCCCCCGCCCGCGGGAAGGCAATCACGTACCAGGTGCTCACCAGGTGCTCACGTATATAGGCGTGAGGCGGTCGGCAAGTGGTATATAGTATATGGGGGTCCCTGTCACTATAAAACGCTGACAGCGAACGTAAATATTTACGTTCCTAACTAGCGTCACCAGTGACACTAATACAGCGATCAGAAAAATGATCGCTTGGCGACAGGGGGTGATCGCTTGGCGACAGGGGGTGATCAAGGGGTTAAAACTTTATTAGGGGGGTTAGGGGGGTACCCTAGACCTACAAGGGGCTAACACTCACTGTCCTACCACAGTAACTGTCACAAACTGACACTATGCAGTAATCAGGAAAAAAAAAAAAAAACCTGCTTGGTGTCAGTTTGTGACGGGGGGGTGATTGGGGGGGGATCGGGGGCGATCGGGGGGGGGGTCGGGGGTGTTTAGTGTGCCTGGCATGTTCTACTGTGTTGTGTGTGAGTGTTGGTGCACTTATATGTCGTCTCTCCTCGGCGCTGGAACGGAAACTGGCCAGCCGAGGAGAGATGACATCACATCCTCTGCCTCTGCGTACTATACAGAGGCAGGGGATGTTTCTCATTGGCTGGGAGCGATCGCGAGGGGGGGGCCATGATCGGATGGTCTCCCCCTCGTCTCTCATCGCTCCCAACCAAACGCCGACCGCCGATGGCACCGGGGGGGGGGGTCCGATTGGACCCCCCGCCCGCGGGAAGGCAATCACGTACCAGGTGCTCACGTATATAGGCGTGAGGCGGTCGGCAAGTGGTTAAAGTGGACCTTCAGTCATTTTTTCATCTTTCCATCTATTAAAGCTTCTGCCCTTGTTTTAGCTTTGGATAGTAAAACATTTTTTTTTCTGCCAGTAAATACCTTATACAGCCCACTTCCCGTTTGTCTGGTGAAAAGCCTAGGCTTAAGACATCATGCCCAGCTCTCTCTCTCTAATGCCCTGTACACACGGTCGGACATTGATCAGACATTCCAACAATAAAATCCATAGAATTTTTCCGACGGATGTTGGCTCAAACTTGTCTTGCATACACACGGTCACACGAAGTTGACGGAAAATCCGATCATTCTGAACGTGGTGACGTAAAACACGTATGTCGGGACTATAAACGGGGCAGTAGCCAATAGCTTTCATCTCTTTATTTATTTTGAGCATGTGTGGCACTTTGTGCTTCAGATTTGTGTACACACGATCGGAAATTCCGACAACGGATTTTGTTGTCGGAAAATTTTATAGCCTGCTCTCAAACTTTGTGTGGCGGAAAATCCGATGGAAAATGTGTGATGGAGCCTACACACGGTCAGAATTTCCGACAACATGGTCCTATCACACATTTTCCGTCGGAAATCGGAAAATCCGACGTGTGTACGGTGCATAACTCTTGGGAGAGTTTGCCAGGAGGGTGATTAGTCATAAGAGGAACAATGAGAGCTGCAGAGCTGGAGGTGTGCCTCTGTAAATTCAGGAAGCAGCTTCAGCTGCCCACAGTTAAAATGATTGCAGCCAGACTCAGTGGAGGGAGTTTTCTGCAGCATATTTGGCGAGTACAGAATCACAGTATATATAAAATAATATACAAAGTGGTTGGAGGGAAAACTTCAGAATGGCAAAGATGTTTTTATTACAAATTATGTGAGCAGACTGCAGTTCCTCTTTAATAAAATGTTTTAGCACTTATAGGGGTTCTAAAGTCAAGAGCACACCTCTAGCTGTTTTACCCCCCCCATCCCCAATCACTTGCCTAGCTCCTCTCACCGCTCCAGCACCAATCCCCTCACTTCCTGGTATCACAGGATACACTAAAAGCAGTAAGAACCATAATAACTATCAGTCAAACTCCTGTGAGGAGGGAGTGGGGGCATGGCTTACTGGCGTTGCGTTTGTCTGTGGATGCTCACAGCCTAGTTCGGGCTTGCTTAGCATGGCTTGCTAAAGAGGCACTCTAAACAGGGAGAAGTAGACACCGCGACAATGGATCGAAAAAAGAAGATAGAAAAAATAAATCAATTTTACATTAACCACCTCAATACCGGGCACTTTCACCCCCTTCCTTCCCAGACCAATTTTCAGCTTTCAGTGCTCTCGCACTTAGAATGACAATTACTCAGTTATGCTACACTGCACCCTAATGAAATTTTTATCATTTTGTTCATACAAATATAGCTTTCTTTTGGTGGTATTTATTCAGCACTTTATTTTTTATTTTAAATTTTCTAATTTGTTTTTAAAGAAATCCAATACAATCAAATTTTGTCTAAAATTAAGGCCAAAATGTATTCTGCTACATGTCTTTGGTAAAAAAACAAATCCTGATAAGTGGATAATTGGTTTGGGTGAAAATTAGAGTCTACACGCTATGCTACGCATTACTGAAAATCGATCCCGATGCACTGACGGAATATCTCATTTCTTGAGGCCCAAAAAAGTCAGGACAGTACAAATACCCCCCAAATGACCCCTTTTTGGAAAGAAGACAGTCTGAGGTATTTAGTAAGAGGCATGGTGAATTGAATTTTTTGAAGTTGCAATTTTTTCCCACAGTGCTTTAAAAAATGAATAAAAATTTTATATATATATATATATATATATATATATATATATATATATATATATATATATATATATATATATATATATATATATATATATATCAGGCGTTCTAAAGGCATAAATTACACGTTTCATTTCCTGAGTACCTATCGCATTTATGAAGGCCCTGGAGCATCAGGACAATGGATTTGCCCACAAAATGACCCCATTTTAGAAAGAAAACACCCCAGTGTATATTCTATGAGGCATAATGTGTCTTTTGAACATGTAATTTCTTTCCACAAGTTTTTGGAAAATGTGGAAAGAAAATTAAAACTTTTTTTTCACAAAGTTGCCAATTTATAGGATCTTTCTAACGCATACTCGTTCTGAGTATGGCGATAATTTTAATTTTAAAATTACCTGTGGTTTAAGCAGGCAGAAATTCCATCCCAGAGCAGTCAAAGCATTGGTCCAGACAGCCAAAGGAAATGTCCAGGAATTGGCCAGGCAGCAGAAAGAGATATGGCAAAGTATGAACATGGTCCATGGTTTAGCAGGCAGTTTAGGTAACAGGCAGAGGCATAGCCAGTTCAGGTGGCAGGCAGAGGCATGGCCAGTTCAGGTGGCAGGCAGAGGCATGGCCAGTTCAGGTGGCAGGCAGAGGCATGGCCAGTTCAGGTGGCAGGCAGAGGCATGGCCAGTTCAGGTGGCAGGCAGAGGCATGGCCAGTTCAGGTGGCAGGCAGAGGCATGGCCAGTTCAGGTGGCAGGCAGAGGCATGGCCAGTTCAGGTGGCAGGCAGAGGCATGGCCAGTTCAGGTGGCAGGCAGAGGCATGGCCAGTTCAGGTGGCAGGCAGAGGCATGGCCAGTTCAGGTGGCAGGCAGAGGCATGGCCAGTTCAGGTGTGAGATCCCTGTGCTGTACAGTTGCAGGGCAAATGATCAGTTCAGGAGGCAGGCAAAAAGCATGGTCATTTAACCGCTTCCAGACCAGCCGCCGCAGTTTTACTGCGGCAGGTTGGCTCCCCTTCGCGAAACCACATCATTTTTTAAAATGACTTTTTTTTTTATTATTGCATTTTAGTGTAAATATGAGATCTGGGGTCTTTTTGACCCCAGATCTCATATTTAAGAGGTCCTGTCATGCTTTTTTCTTTTACAAGGGATGTTTACATTCCTTGTAATAGCAATAAAAGTGACACAATTTTTTTTTTAAAACAGTGTAAAAATAAATAAAATCATGTAAAATAAATAATAAAAATATATATATTTTTTTAAACCCCCCGTCCTGACGAGCTCGCACACAGAAGCGAACTCATACGTGAGAAGCGTCCGCATATGAAAACGGTGGTCAAATCACACATGTGAGGTATCGCCGCAATTGTTAGAGTGAGAGCATTAATTCTAGCCCTAGATCTCATCTGTACGCAAAACATGCAACCTGTAGAATTTTTTAAACATCGCCTATGGAGATTTTTGAGGGTAAAAGTTTGACGCCATTCCACGAGCGGGCACAATTTTGAAGCGTGACATGTTGGGTATCAATTTACTCAGCGTAACATTATCTTTCACAATATAAAAAAAAACTGGGCTAACTTTACTGTTGTCCTATTTTTTATTCAAAAAAGTGAATTTTTTCCAAAAAAAGCGCGCTTGTAAGACCGCTGTGCAAATACAGTGCGAAAAAAAGTATTGCAATGACCGCCATTTTATTCTCTAGGGTGTTAGAAAAAAAACAATATATAATGTTTGGGGGTTATAAGTAATTTTCTAGCAAAAAAAACGGTTTTAAACTTGTAAACACCTAAAATCCAAAACGAGGCTGGTCCTTAAGTGGTAACAGAGGCTGCCTTCCACAAGCACAGTTACGCACACACTGACAATACAGGCTTAGTTTAGGGGATGTCTTTTTAGAATCTAGTGCTGAATAACCTGAAACAAGAGATGGGTTCAGGGATCTGAACACTCTAAGCCAGGGGTCTCAAAGTACTGGCCTGTGGAACGGTTACAAATGCCCCGCAGTCAGGACCGATCCTGGGTGAGTGGCAGTGGCTGGGAGCTTTCTCTCTCTGATCCTCCCTCTGCTGCTGCAGCCCAGTGCGCACAACACAGGAGAGCAGAGCGGAGGGAGGATCCGCCCATTCAACATTTTTTGTGTGACCAATCAAGTCCATTAATACCCGCCTCATGTTAATTGGCCTAGCCAAACCCTATACCAGTTGAACCAATTTGCCGCTAATAAAGTAATTGGGGTAGTTGGCATCTTGATACTGACCTTTTGAGGGCTTTGAGCAACCTCACCATGAGGAGACGTCAGAAAAATGAAGGCTTTTGCGTCGTCTTCTTCTTGTAAAGATGACTTATTAGGTATGCAGTTCACTGTTATGTAACTTAAAATCACGTGGCTCTTAGAACTTTCTAAATGAATGTTACTGACTAAAATTACATAATAGCAAACTTATAGCAGTTTTAAAGTCAATGTTCTAAAGCAATGCTTCAGAAGATTTCAAAATGTGTTGCACATTTCGGTAATTGTGCAATCAAGGGGTGGTAATATAGATGGTGTTTAAAGGACAACTTATATGAAAAATACATAAAATATTCTATTACTTTAGAGTCTTGCCAATACCTATCCCTGTTCACATCCCTCGGATTAAACAGAAGAAAAACTTAAATTTTATATGGGGCATGCTGAGACTGAGACTTTCCACCCAAATTCTATATCATTGTAAAACACAGGGAGGGCTCAGTGTACCCAACTTGGGAAAGTACTTTACGGCAGCACAAATAGCACTAATGACGACACTTCATTCTACAATGAAACTTCCAGTGTATTCCTACTTAAAACATTGTGGATTGTTCACTAGAATAAGGGAGGAGGGGGAGGGAATGTATGCATGTGGACCTAACTGTACCACGGGTCAGGGTCTGAGAAAGAAGTACTAACTCACCCAATCTTGGGCGGAGGTCCCAAATATGACGACCTTTAACTTGACTTGGATGCCCCCAAACCTTACACCTCTCATGACAGATCCTACCTACAAGCAGGGGCGGAAGGGGGGGATGCCCTGGGTGGTACAATTTGCTGGAGGGGGGGGGGCACAGGTGAAGTTCCGGCAGTGTGCTTCACAACTGTGTCACTATACACACTAGCCGGCGCCGCTGTACCTGTAAAACGGTCTGTAAGATGTGCCGAGTGCTCTCCTGCAACCGACATACAGGGAGATCGGTGCTTGCAACTTTCCCCTGCCGTACTGATCATGCCCCCCAAATATCCACCATGTCCTCATTCTCCTCCTCCTCCTGCCCCGCTGTGTGCTCCTCCTCTACCTCCCCTCTTCCCCCCATAGCCGGCTTCCCTCCTCTCCTCTCCCGCCGGCTGCTGTGGGGGCAGTCAGGATGGAAGAATGTCAGGATCTGTCATTTACTGGCTCCTTCCTTTTCTGAATTGGACACAGTGAGCAATCGCTCCTTTGTCCTGTAATAACTGAGCAGAGTAAACTGTGTGTTACTCTGCTTCAGTTTATGAATGGAGAGGAGCCTCAAACAAATTGCAATAAATATTACAAAATTAAATTAAAAAAAAGAAAGTAAAGTAAAGTAAAAAAAAGTGATAAAAAATAAAACTGGGTAAAAAAATAAATAAATAAATAATACTAACACCCCCCCCGTTTACAGTCCCAAGCCCCCCCCCCCCCCCCAACAGCTTCTTTGTGAAAAAGAAAAGAAAAACTAAATAAATAAATGTAAAAAAATATTATATTATATAATATATATATATATATATATATATATATATATATATATATATATATATATATATATATATATATATATATATATATATATATATATATATATATACATATACATACACACACATACATATATACATATATATATATACACACATAAAAATGACACCATCCACTGCCCTGCTGACACCGTCCACTGCCCCATAACCCCCCCTCCCACCCCCTTCCCCAAAAGCACAGTGAAAAAAAAAACTAAAATGGAAAACAAAATTGTAAAAAATAATAGATAATAAAAACAAAAAACTGACACCATCCACTGCTACTATCACTATCCACTACCCCCCCCCCCCCCCCAATCACTGGAGCTCAGAGCTCCAGTAAGGAGAGAGGGAGAAGAGCAGAGAGCTGTGACTGACAGACTAAAGTTCTCTGCTCACGGAGCTCTGAAAAGCAAGTGATCGGCAGGGTTAGATTGCTCGGTTCTCAGTGCAGAGGTGTCGGGGAACACTGAGGTAAGTCTAAATCTGCTGAAAAAAAAATTCCCTTAATTCTTTTTTAATTTCTGTAAAATGCAGCATGGACAGAGATCAGCAAGGTGTCTGCACATGGACACTGGTGCAGTACTTTTTTTTTTTATAACAACTTGATTCTTGAAGACTCACTGCTCTCTCCTCCTGTACGTGTGTACCGTCTGTGTTGTAGATCCGGCCGGGGTGCGGTGCCAGCACCGCCCACTAGTCCTGCTGTGTGCGGAGTGATCTCTCTGTTGGAGGGAGGGACTTGTATTTTCTTGTTTTGAAATGACACGACTCTTTCTTTACACCCGGTTGGGGGGCACAGTTTGCCATCTTCGCCCTGGGCACCGGATGACCTTGTCCCGGCACTGCCTACAACAATCATTAAAACATCGGGACTCAAATACTCAGGTAAATTGATCTAGCCACACCTTCCACTTTCAGGTATTCTCCATAAGCCCTTAATTCCCCTAGCATCAGAAAAGTCTTTGGCTTTCGTCTGGTGGTCCAGGAAAGGTATTAAATACATTCACAAACTTCTCACACTAGACAGTGTTAAGCCATTCTCTTATCTTCAGAAACATTGGAAGCTTTCACAGTCGGAGTACTTTAGATTTCACCAGATCACTTCCTTATATGCGCACATCTCAAACTGAATACTAATTGCCATAAGCCCTTAAATTTTCCTAGTATCAGAAAATTATTTCGCTTTCTTCTGGTGATCCAGGAAAGACATTAAATACATCCGCAAAAGTCGTACACCATTCTCTTATCTTCAGAGATATTGGACAGTCAGAGTACTTTAAATTCCACCAAATGCACCAAAACTTCCTTATATGCGCACTTCTCGGAATACAGATTGCCCATTCCTCCTCACCCCATTTGAAAGCATATGCACAAATTACCTACACTCAGCAGGTCTAATAAACCTTATATTATATACATATCCCTTACAGCCCCTATGCAAAAATCCAAATCACAACAGAATATAAATTGGAACAAGACCTAGGGGAATCCCTAGACATTTTGGGATGGAATAAAATTTGGTTGCAACAGCAAAATGATCCACCAATATTCTAGCTCAGGAAAATACCTTTAAAGTGCAGCTTTGGTGGTACATTACTCCGGAATGTGTGGCCAAATTTATACTTCTAGCTTCCCCACTTTGCTTTAGAGGAGGCTCTAGGGACGCTGCATTATATCTGGTGGCAATGGCCCACAGTCCAAAGATTGTGAATAAGTGTATATAACTTGATTCAAACCATCCTTAACACTTAACCTGCAACCCATGGGAGGCTCTGCTTCAAAGGTCTATTCCTGACCTCAAGGTGCAGTATGCAGCCACCTTAGTCAGCTCTGGGTGGAGCTAGTTTAACCCCCCAAAAAATGTGCCACAGGGTAAAAAGAGGTTTTGTATCTGATACCTCATGGGGTAATAAACCCCAAATCCATAAAATAGAAGCAATCTGAACGTGGCGTGGTCCTGGTTCAAGGGGACCATTGGGTACTATCATAGGTTCATCCTAAACTTTGCCACTGTAGCAGCACTCTTAAGTGACCTGGTCAAAGGAAAGAACTCTATAGGGATGACATTGAATCCAATGGCTGAAGAAGCTTTTCAAAGTTTGAAACAGACTCTGTAGAAACAGTTGGTGTTGGTAATTCTAGATTTTAATAAGGAGTTTGTCCAAACCAATGCCAAAAGTGTAGGCCTGGGGGCTGTGCTGTCCCAATTGGGAAATGGAAAGGAAGAAGCGGATGTCAGCAGAGAGAAAATTACAGTATTGTAGAGCTATGGTGGGCCTTGGAGTCTCTATGCCACTATTTGTTTGTAAGGGCCAACCAATAACACAATATGCTCTCCTAATGCCAAGATTGCCTGCTGATATCTGGGCCTCTAGGATTTATCTTTCAAAGTGAAGCACTGAAAAAAAAAAAGGATGCTAATGCCCTCTCAAGAGAACACCATTTCTGAGCCAGCAAGAGTTTGAATCCCCGGGTCCCAACAGAAGGTGAAGATAGGTTACATAAGGTGAATCTATGCTACCTGGTCAAGGATGAAGTGTACGAGACACCCAAAATCTTGCATGTTATCCAGTAAATGGATTGGCTTTTTTGCAATACAGTAGGGCTAATAGCTGGACACACCATGGTATATCTGAATGAGTAACAAGAAATTGAGTAGAAAGAGTGATTCAGTCTTTGCTAGGAAGAGGCTGAGAGAAGGAAATGAACAGCCAGGGTGTCAAAGATTTATGTTACTCTTGTGTTCTGACAACCCCTGCAAGGCTGTACTTTTGATGCTTGTTTTGTTCTGTGGAGAAAAAAACAAGCGGCCAAAAAGTCCTTAAAGCACTTTGATATCTAGCAATGCCTCTCTGCGAGTTTTATGAATATATTCACACTTTATTTTATTTTTTTTAAACACACACACACACCCCGTCATACATAAATACGGTCCCATTATTGAAATCCACGTTAAACCATTGTTAGAGTCACTGACGGGTTATAGGTGGTATATAATTAAATTGCATAGATAAAATGCTTGTGGGCTATAATAAAGATCCTTAAACCCTTTTGATACAAGCTTCTCTAATATTTTTAACCACAGTGCATTCATCTGTTCATTTTCTAAATATGCCAGTCTGGATTCTCATCCAAATCCCTGGGGATATAACTAGAACTGGTGACCCCCTGGTGCTAAATATTCAGCTGTTGATTGTTCATGCAAACTGTATAATGAGAATAACAGGGCCCAAGGAAAGAATCAGTAGAAAGACTAAGGGAAACTGTAAAAAGGAATGCACCAGTACATAATAACAGAGTACAGAGGTAGATTTACAAATCTGGTCTTCCCAAATTGGGAGATTTAGGAATATTTTTGAAGGATTTTCATAACCTTTATTTTTTAAATGCTGTAAAAAATTCATAAGATTTTGGAAATTCGGGGAGATGTAATCCTCTCTCTACAAGTGCCCATCTTATAGCAGACTGCATCTTGGCTGAAGGCACAGTAGCCATCTTCTACATATAGAGTATGTATCATTCATCCATCAGGCACGATTATATGCAAGTCAAATAATCAAAATAAATGGGTGGTTTAAGCATGGGCACAAACATTTTATTTGAATAATGTATAGCTGAATGCACTTAATGTGAGCTCTTGGCTTGAAAAACCTAGGCAAGGGACTTATTTGTTGTCCATTGCTCATGAGATAATAACTTTATACAGGAGATGATATGCAATACAAATTCCCTGTATTACATATGGGCTTTTGAAAAGGCAAGAACCTTATGTGGGCCTGTAGGTGGGGTGCAGGGGGAATAACACACTCAGTCCAAGTGCAATGAAAGAACTTCTATTTAAATAATGCAGACACCATTCACAAGTAACCTGGTGGGAAAGCAGCCCAACAGTGTGTAGAGAACGGAATGCAGTCGAACTGACAGCATCTGTAGAGCACAAGAATGCAGCCTGTCCATGTTGTGCCCAAACAGACAGGTGTCCAGAGAAGTTTAGAACCCTAAACTTTTTTTCTCCTCATTAAGAACCTTTTCCTACCACTACTGTCCCTACCAGGCGGGATACCTGTCCCTACTCATAAATGTGCACCAAAACTGAGCAGGGCCTTAAATCGGCTCTGCCTGACCCAAGATGGTCAGAGTCAAATGAGGCGGGAGCATCCGATTGGATGCTTCCCAGTGACCCAGGAAACCATAGAACTATGTTCCTCTTTACTTTCTCTCCAACTGCAGTGCTGCTGCGGAAACGCACAACCTGCAGTAGAGAAGGTAGACTGCACCTGCCTACACTCCCACCCCTTTGACAGATGCCGTCCTCAGCATCACAACAACATGGAAACAGCAATACTGGCAATAAAAGCACAATCAAAGCATAATTACAGCAAAGCAATATACAATTCAAACAACATAGTCAGAATATCTTGCAGGGACAGTTCGACTGCAAAGGGTGCTGGCTCTCTTGATTCTCTGTAGTCACTTTGTAAAGGTTCAGTTGTGGACAGTAACTCGGGGGCCTCAGGTAGCAGAGGGATCAGACGTGTCTTCCACTTCCTCTTCACCTGGGCCCCGGGATGAATCCTCAGATATGTCAGCACTGGGTGGGGTGGATGGGCTTCCTGGGCTCGCAACTTAACGTTGCCAGGCTCAGGGCTGTGATAGGTGAGAGGCTGGATCCCGAGGGGCGGCAGGTACCAGTTAGTTGGAGCTTCACATACTAGGGAAAGATCCACGCCGTCAAACGCCTCCAGGCCATCATGGGTTTCTTGGGACAGTCCTTAGCACACAAGGTTTTGATGTAGGCGCTTATTCATGGGGTCAGGCCACGTGTTGGTGCCACCGATCTCGGTAACTCAGTAACTCTACAGTTTGCAGCATTCCCAGCATGGTGCAATTTAATCGCTCATAGGCGCCGTTGCCTTGAGAGTGGCAAGGGATGGTGTGAGATGTATGGACTCAAAAGTTCAGACCCTGGTCCGAAAGGATAGGCTTTGGGCAGCCATACGGTTGGACAATGTGCTCCCAGAAAAGTATGGTGGTGGTGACAGCTGTTTGGTCCTTGGTAGGTACTACCACCGCAAAATTGGTAAAGCGGTCGACAAAGACAAACACCTATTTATAGCCTGAGGGAGCACTCAAGATCCTCAGGAAGTCCATGGTTACCAATTCGAAAGGTGGTAATGATCATGGGTGTGGTCTTTTCAGAGGGAGCCTTGTCTATGGCACACCTTTCGCACTTTTGACAAGCCTTGTGCACCCAGGTGGACAAATAAGGGCAAAAGCAGTACGTCCGAACCAACGCTTCAGTCCAATCCATCCTGAAATGGGCCGCTGGTTCTGTGAAGTAGCTGGCAGATCTGTTGGATATGCAACTAGGGGACTACAACTTGGAGAATATCCCACTGCTCAGAGTAGATATGTGCCTGATGGTAGAGCCCTTTGTCCTGTAATTCTAGTTAGTCCCACTGTCTCAGTATTGCAGGAGTGACAGGGGACAACGTCTGACCTTCTTGGGAGGTGGGTTGTGACTCCGAGAGAGATAGGGCTGTACCTGTATCAGGTCTGGATCTTTCTGCTGGATCAGCACTCATCTGGACTATAAAGTTCATCAAGCTCAGTTGGTGGGTCCCTGTCTTGTTCCACAATGGTGCGTAAGGCAGCTGGCATTAGGTACCACCGAAGCACATGCTGATAGTGGATTTTGAGCTTGAACCAGGCCACCCACCTCTGACTTAGAGGTTTACAGGTATGCAAGGAGGTTGTTGTCCATGAAAACTTCAATGCTGGTGCCTGTGAGATACTCCGCAAACTTCTTGGTGATGGCCCAGACCAAGGCGAGTAGCTCAAGCTTGAACGATCTGTAGTTGTGAGGGATTCTTTTCGGTGGGCTATAGGCTCCAACTGGTGTAAGCGATCACTCTCTCTTGGCCATCCTGCAATCGGGCCAGGACAGCCCCCAATCCATATACACTGAAACAGCAAGGTGGAGTCTGCGTAGGCCAACAAGGGAGCTGAGGTCAATCTCTGCTTTAGTGTCACAAAGGCCTGTTGCTGGGGTCCACAAAATAGCTGGGAGATATCTGGGGGAACCGTGGAATGAACCACCAGTAGTACCCCACCAGAATCAAGAAGGAGCCCAGCTCCGTGACAGTTCTTGGAGCGTGCCAGTCCAGGACATCTCTCCATTAAGCTCTGGAAGGTGCTAGGAGTATTATTGAGGCCGAAGGGCATGCAGTATAGTCCCAAGGGCGTGATAAAGGCAGTCTTCTCTCGTGCTTGGTCTCACATTGGGGCTTGCTGATAGCCGCTGGCCAGATCCTGGGTGTAGAAGAACTTAGCTTGTCCAAGGACCATCAGAGATTCCTCAACCCGAGGAAGTGGGTAGGTGTCCCGATGGATGCATGTGTTTAGCTTATGGTAGTCCACACAGAACTGTTGGCTTTCATCCTTTCAAACCAGGACAACAGGAGCGGCCCATTGACTGCGACCTTCTTTGATCACCCCACTCTGGAGCATATTGCAGAGTAATTCCTTAACCTCTTGGCCTAAAGTGGCGGTGCTTCCCCTGCATGTATGTGGTGGTCGATGGCTTCAGTGAACCAGTAATGGGCTGGTGCCAAACACCTGTTTTTTACAGCAGCTGATGAAGCGGTCTCTGTTGGGGTAAAGAAAAGTCTTTGAAGGGAATGTCCAGCTGCTCCAGTAGAAGCCTGTATTTCATTCCAGGTGGCCATAGCTGCCTGCAGGGGGGTACAGATCGCTTCCACCCCTGGTTGGGCCTCAGAGATACAGTGGTGAGGCACCGCATGGAGATCAGCCAGGAGGGTGTGTCTGGGCAGTGGTATTGGCATGGTTCCCATGTTGACAAGCTGCACTAGGACTCTTCCATGTTGGACCTTAGATGGGGTTCGGCCCACCAGCCACTCTGCTGAGGTCACCGGATCCTTGTGAGGTTTGACCATAATGGTGGATCCCTGTAAATTTTTGTGGGCGAGGGAGTGACCAGACCACTTATTGTAAGGGTGCCAAGAGTAGCTTTTGCTTGGGGGGTCTACAGACTACCCCTACTTGCTCTGGTTGTTTCTTGGTTGCTTTGTGCTGGACTTCATAGGCCTGTTGTATCTGGAGCCACATGGTGCGCAGGCCAAAACCACGCGCTCACTGGCCTGGGTGTTATAATTTGGCCAACAGGCGAGGCAAGTCCAGGTCCTTCCAAGACATTCATGCCCAGCACAGCAGGCACTGCTGGACATGACTAGGCCATGGGTCACCACTACCCCTACCTGCCCACCACCTGATCTCCGATTTGGATCCTCACCCAGGTGATCTCTTTGATCAGAATGGTTCGATTATTGGCCGCTCTGAAGGATAGCTAGCAGGGGTCTAACTGCTCTCATGCTCCAAATCTCTGTACATAAAAGTCATAATCCATATCCATGACCTCTGACCTGGTGTCAATCAGGCATGGGACTTCTTGCTCGTTAACTAATGCAGCTACCACGGGGCTTGGTGCAACCATGCCCGCTGATTTGCTGGGACTTTGGGCTGTCGGTCCCAGGGGTCCTCCCTCTGCTCCGCGAGTCAGGAGTTTAATGACGGCGTGGAGAGGTTTCTGAATCCAGACTGCCCAAAGTTCTTGGATATGTGTCCATAACAGTCGCACTGCCAGCATTTGTGGTCCTCTTCAGTGTCTGTATGCAGTGGGTTCTCACCCTGATGGGTTTGGAGTGAGTCCTTCTTAGAAGTAGCTACCTCCTGTTTCAAGGCGGCCACATCCTAAACTAGTTTTGTCAGTAAGGTTTGCATCGCTGAAAGGGAGAAGGTGCCATGGCCCCCTCTTTAAAGTACGCAGGCTCAAATTTCTTGGTTACTACTACCATCACATCCATTTCTTCCTGTTCCCGTGCAATGGCGTCCACCTCCACATTGTGGAAGGAGATGGCGGGTTGCATCCCAACTTTCTCTTGCCAGGCCTTCTGGGCGGGGCCAGCCTTCAGGCCCTCTATGAACTGATCTCTTATAGGGATGAGCTTTATGTTCGGGTCGAACATGAGTTTGACTCGAACATTGGCTGTTCGCCCGTTCGCCGAATAGCGAACAATTTGGGGTGTTCTTGGCAAATTCAAAAGCTGCAGAACACCCTTTAAAAGTCTATGGGAGAAATCAAAAGTGCTAATTTTAAAAGTTAATATGCAAGTTATTGTCATAAAAAGTGTTTGGGAATCTGGGTCCTGCCCCAGGGGACATGTATCAATGCAAAAAAAAAGTTTTAAAAACGGCCGTTTTTTCAGGAGCAGTGATTTTAATAATGCTTAAAGTGAAACAATAAAAGTGTAATATTCCTTTAAATTTCGTACTTGGGGGGTGTCTATAGTTTGCCTGTAAAGTGGCGCATGTTTCCCGTGTTTAGAACAGTCTGACAGCAAAATTACATTTTTAAAGGAAAAAAAGTCATTTAAAACTACTTGCGGCTATAATGAATTGTAGGTTCGGCAAAACACATAAAAGTTCATTGATAAAAACAGCATGGGATTCCCCCACAGGGGAACCCCGTGCTAAAATTTAAAAAAAAAAAAGAAAAAAAAATGGCATGGGGTCCCCCCAAAAATCCATACCAGACCCTTATCCGAGAACGCAACCTGGCAAGCCGCAGGAAAAGAGGGGGGGAACGGGAGAGCGCCCCCCCCCTCTTGAACCGTACCAGGCCACATGCCCTCAACATTGGGAGGATGCTTTGGGGTAGCCCGGTGGTTGTGGGGGTCTGCGGGTGGGGGGCTTATCGGAATCTGGAAGCCCCCTTTAACAAGGGGACCCCCAGATCCCGCCCCCTCCGTGTGAAACGGAAACGGGTACATTGTACCCGTACCATTTCACAAAAAAAGTGTGAAAATGGTAAAGAAAAAAAAAAAAAAAACACCGTGGGAGAAGTCCTTTATTAAGAAATAAAAAATAAAACTATCCCACGTAGTCCATTCACCACCGCCGACGGACCGAAAAAAAAATAAGGAAGATCTGCCTCCATGAGAGGCACACGCCATATGATGTGTCCTCGCAGGTGACAGCTCTTTTAAAACTGTGGGTGGGGCCACACGGTGTCATTGCCGGGTGACCCCGCCCCCCTCCGAAACACAGAGACATCCCTATGGCTTCCCCTGTAGCATCAGAGGGGGCAGGGCCACCCGGTCCGCCCCCTCTGCTGCTACAGGAAAGCCATAGGGATGTCCTCGTGAGTCAGAGAGGGGCAGGGTCACGGGGAAGTCCCCGTGCGTCAGAGGGGGGCGGGGTCACCCAGCAACGACACAGTGTGGCTCCGCCCACAGTTTTAAAAGAGCTGTCACCTGCGAGGACGCGTCATATGGCGTGTGCCTCCCATGGAGGCAGATCTTCTTTTTTCGGTCCGTCGGCAGAGGTGAATGGACTACGTGGGACAGTTTTATTTTTTTATTTTTTAATAAAGGACTTCTCCCACGGTGTCTTGTTTTTTTAACCATTTTCACAATTTTTTTGTGAAATGGTACGGGTACAAGGTACCCGTTACCAATTCAAACGGGGGGCGGGATCTGGGGGTCCCCTTGTTAAAGGGGGGTCCATATTCCGATAAGCCCCCTGCCCACAGACCCCCACAACCACCAGGCAAGGGTTGTGGGGATGAGGCCCTTCTCCCCATCAACATGGGGACAAGGTGCTTTGGGGGGGCTACCCCAAATCACCCTCCCAATGTTGAGGGCAGGTGGCCTGGTTCAGGTTCAGGAGGGGGGGCGCTCTCTCGGCCCCCCTCTTTTCCTGCGGCCTGCCAGGTTGCGTGCT
The DNA here is from genome assembly GCA_037952925.1 of Lithobates clamitans. Classification (NCBI taxonomy): domain Eukaryota; kingdom Metazoa; phylum Chordata; class Amphibia; order Anura; family Ranidae; genus Lithobates; species Lithobates clamitans. Next base: position 941,181 of record JBBGZY010000874.1, on the reverse strand, counting down.
CGGATAAGGGTCTGGTATGGATTTTTGGGGGGACCCCACGCCATTTTTAAAAAAAAATTTGGCGCGGGATTCCCCTTAATAATCATACCAGGCCTGAAGGTCCTGGTATGGAATTTAGGGGGACCCCCACGCATTTTTTTTTTTTAAATTTTGGTTCGGGGTTCCCCTGTGGGGGAATCCCATGCTATTTTAATCAATGAACTTTTATGTGTATTGCCGGACGGACAATTCATTATAGCCGCGAGTAGTTTTAAATGACTTTTTTTCCTTTAGAAATGTAATTTTGCTGTCAGACTGTTCTAAACATGGGAAACATGCACCACTTTACAGGCATATTATAGACACTCCCCAGGTACGAAATTTAAAGGAATATTTCACTTTTATTGTTTCACTTTAAGCACTATTAAATTTACTGCTCCCGAAAAAATGTCAGTTTTTAAAACTTTTTTTTGCATTGATACATGTCCCCTGGGGCAGGACCCAGGCCCCCAAACAGTTTTTAAGACAATGAAAGGAAGGAAAATACCCGTGCAATGGGATGTAGATTAAAGACAGAAAGTCTATTAGAACTGCTGCCACTACCAAGCAATTTATTGTACCAGTTATACAATTTGATATTCACACACACTCAGGAATCTATAACAAGGCTTCATACTAACCCCTATATTCTTGAGTATAATACACATATTTATAGGAAACACCTACTATTTCTTTCCCCACCCAATATCTTCCTCCCAATCAAGGGAGCAGCACACATCTGAATTCACCAGGTCTGGAACAGCGCCATATCTACTCCTTTTTTTCCTATTTCAGTTTTTAAGACAATACCATGCATATAAGCCTTTAAAATTAGCACTTTTGATTTTTCATGTTCATGTCCCATAGACTTTAATGGTGTTCGTGTGTTTGAACACATTTTTTTGCCTGTTCGCATGTTCTGAATGCGAACCGAACAGAGGGTGTTCGGCCCATTCCTAATCTCTTATTATGTGGTCTACATCAGTGATGTCAGCGCAGCCATGCACACCCTTCTTCTCTAAGTGCCTCCACAGATTCAGCATGACTACCAAATAATGAGTGAGATGCTCATCCTCCTGCTGCTTCCTTAAGAAGAACTTTTGCATCAGCTCTGGAAGCAGTATCTACTCCCCAAAAAGGACATCCAGGTGTGATCCAATCTGTTCAAAGGTAGCTCACTTGTGTTCAGGCAGCACCATCACCATGTCGCGAGCGTCATCCTCTAGGGTGTTAATAGCCAGCTCTGCCACCAGCCTGGCAGGAACCTGATATGGTCTCTCCTTCCACTCTGCCAAGGGAATATTCAAGCCATTGAACTTTGGCATTAGCACTAAAGCCAGTTCTAGCAGAGCCATGGGACATATCCTGCCAGCTGTCGCCAAGTGTAGGTGGGGTGCAGCAGGCTGCAGCAAGAATAACACACTCAGTCTCAGTGCAATGAAAGAACTTGTATTGAAATAATGCAGAGGCAGTCCACAAGTAACTTGGTGGGAAGGCAGCCCAAATGGGAACACTCACAGTTTTAACAGCATGTAGAGAGCGGAATGCAGCCGAACTGACAGTGTCTGTAGAGAGGGGAAAAATGCGGCCTGGCCATCTTGTGCCTCCACAGGCAGGCGTTCAGAGAAGTCCTAAGCTTCCCCTCCTCAACAGAGACCTTTCCCTGCCGCTAGTACTGTCCTTTAGGCCCCTTTCACACTTGTACAACTTGTCCCACGATTTCGGACTGCAAAGTAGCATGACAAGTCGTTCCATGATTTCCAATGACAACCATTCATATTATTACGACTTCAAGTCATTCTGACTTCAAAGTAGTCCCTGCACTACTTTGGTCCGACTTTGATGCCAGTTACACAGGCATTCCCTAAAATCGCGGCAAAACCTTGACCGCAAAATCGCGGTGAAGTTGCAGCAGTGAAAGGGGCCTAACAGGCAGGGTACCTGTCCCTACTCCACCAACTCACAAATGCATGCCAAACCTGGGAGCCAGGGGTTTAAGTAGGCTCTGTCTGACCCAAGATGGCTGCTAGAGTCACATGAGGCTGCAGCATCCAATTGGGTGTTTCCACAGTGACCCAGGAAACCATAGAAGGAGCTCCCTGCAAGACCCACTCTATAGTCACTTCTCTTGAGAATTAAGTGGAATCTACATCCTACTACTTTACTATATTGTATCATTAAAATGAATGACCAGGGAAGAGTTAGAACCTCAGTTCTATTGCTGTCTAATAGTGAGATTGTCCTGTCCCAGTGACAGAGATTCACAGGAATGATGAGAAAGTGGTAGTGATGTGAAATTCTCCATAAAAGGTCAGAACAAAAAATAAAAACGCTAGATGGAAAGGCTAAAAGCTCTAACCTGTTTACTCATTTTTGAGTTGCTCTAGTCTCAGACACCCCTCTTTTTCCTCCATTTCTTGTTGCGGTATCACAGGGTTAAAAAGAAAGGAAAAGGCTGATAAGACGATACGTAGATCCAACCATACTATCTACACCAAAGCCAACAAACCAGATACCTTTCTGGCCTTGCGTCTACGCAGGCCAGACCATGTTCGTGTTCCCATCAGACTTAGATTGTCTAAAGATAATGTTACTAGTAACCCGATCAAGGTGCTCTCGGAGTTCCGTAGACGATTGTCGAAACTTTATGAGGCAGGGACTGCTTTTCCCGCACGCCAAGCAGAAAAGCTTTTCCATAATCTACCAATCCCTATGCTGTCCACGGATAGTCGGGAGTCTATGGAGAGCGCGATCACGGTTGAGGAAGTCTTAGCAGCCATTAAGACACTTAAACCTCATAAACGTCCGGGCCCGGACGGCCTCCCCAGTCTCTACTATAAAAAATTTGCAGCCGAACTCGCTCCCCTCCTCACTAACGCATTCAACGCTTTTTACTCAAACAACATTCCTTTGGTCGTGACACATTGACAGCACTTATTTCCATGATCCCGAAACAAAACACAGATAACACAATATGGTCTAATTTTAGGCCAATTTCCTTGCTAAACGTTGATATAAAGATCTTGGCCAAAATTTTAGCCCTTCGCCTTAATCCGATTATTGGCAGTCTAATACACAAAGATCAAGTTGGTTTTATACCCAAACGGCAAGCCAGTGATAACATCAGACGTGTAATCCTCCTGCAACACCTAGCCCGATCGCGTAAAATACCAATGCACCTCCTCTCCCTAGACATAAGGAAAGCATTTGATACAGTTTCCTGGCCATACCTCCTTTATATCCTCCAATGTTGGGGCTTCGGCCCACATTTCCTTGATTGGATCAATGCTTTATACAACCACCCACAAGCATATGTACAATACTCAGGATTCCGCTCAAATCCCTTTCCTATCTCCCGTGGAACCAGGCAGGGCTGCCCCCTATCCCCCCTATTATTTGCCCTAGCAATAGAACCCCTGGCAGCCCTGATCAGAACAAACCCAGACGTTCGTGGGCTGGAGATAGCTTCCACCATGCACAAGTTATGCCTTTTCGCAGATGATGCACTACTATTCATCACATCACCACACACAACTCTACCTAATCTCATGCGCATCCTAGATAAGTTTGCTCTGGTCTCCGGGTTAGAAGTTAACCAAACGAAGTCCAAGGCCCTCAATGTGTCATTACCACAAACTGATTTTGTATTACTTCGGCAAAACTACCCTTTCAATTGGTCCACAACATCCATTCCCTACCTAGGGATTAAACTGACTAGTGACCCTTTAAATTTATTCCATTCCAACTACCTCCCAATGTTAACCCAACTCTCTTCATTACTTAATTCCTGGCAGCCTCTTTGTGTCTCCTGGCTGGGACGAGTGGCAGCTGTGAAAATGTCCTTGTTACCGAAATTACTATATCTATATAGGGTACTCCCGATAGCGATCCCCCCTTACTATCACAGGACCATACAAAACCGAGTTTTTAAATACATTTGGGGCCCCACTAAACCTAGAGTGGCCAGACCAGTGCTACTCCGTCATAAGTTAAATGGAGGTCTAGGTATACCCAGCTTCTTACACTATTATCACGCAGCCCGACTGGCCCAGGCTACTCTATATCACTCTAGGAATGAAACTCCAATATGGGTCAGTCTGGAAGCCATAGATCTCCACCCAATCACAGTTACCAATTTGCTGTGGCTCCCCCCAGCTGCACGCGGCACCATAACCAATCCAATTACACATTGCACCCTCAAACACTGGGATAGATTACGAACCCCCTACAAATTGGTCTCACCACACTCCCCACTTTTATCATTCTTGGGCCATCCGCAGTTCTACCCTGCACTCTCTGAACCAACCCTGTTCCAGGCTTGGGCCCAAGCGGGTCTGACTCGCATTTGTGATCTACTTAGTGGTAACTCTATAAAATCTTTCCCGGTCATACAAGCGCAAGCACACCTCTCACCTAAAGAGTGCTTCCGTTACCTCCAAATCGCTCATTTTGTTAAAACAAACTTAAAATCCAGTGCTGAGCTGGACACACAGACTGAGTTTGAGGATATGTGCGACTCAGACCCGCACGCACCAGGTATCATCTCTCGCCTCTACACTCACCTCACGACATCGACTACAAATCTCCCCACTTATGCGAGACAATGGTCTAAAGATTTAAACATCGAACTCGAAGCAGATGACTGGTCTACCATATAGACTAATACGAAAAACTCATCTCAGAATGTTGTTGCCTCAGAAGCAAACTACAAGGTGCTCATGCGATGGTACCTGGTCCCGTCCAGAATTGCCAAATTCCTACCTGAATACCCTCCAACTTGCTTCAGGGGCTGTAAAGATGAGGGAACGCACACCCACATTTGGTGGACATGTCCATTAGTGCAACGTTTCTGGGCGGCAACATTCCAGATGGCTTCTACCCTCCATCAAGTCACATTAGAACCTAACCCAACTATAGCCCTACTCAACCTTATACCCCAGGACTATACCAAAGCCCAACGCTGTCTCCTTCTTCACCTATTCACGGCTGCCAAGCAAACGATAGCCAAAGCCTGGAAAACACCTGCACTTAACACAATTGAAATGCAAAACAGAGTTACCCAGGCAATGATTCACAGCAAAATTGAAGCAATAATACTAGATAAAGTCCCACAGCACTTCAGAGTTTGGCAGCCGTGGATAGAAAACTTTTTGCCCCCAGACATTGACATGAGCCTACTAGAACCCTGAAAAGTTTTGGTAACCAATTCCTTCTGTGAAAACTATACCGGTGCCCGCGCGTCCCGACCGCCTCCCTACCCTCTCTCAACTTTAGCCCTCCTGATTCTTTCTCCTCCCTATCTCTCTATTCCCCCCTCACTCTTTCCACTCCTCCCCTTAATTACCCCTGGTAATGTGGGAAGTATACTCTGTTTTATTTTTCCTTTTCCTCTTGTTGAGTTGGTCCCGATTGTTTGCTGGGACCGACCCCACCGTTATAATCACCAGTTATATATTATGTCTAAACCAAGGACCACGATCCACCTTAATGCTACTATATCCAGTCCTACTGGATCTTGAAATATTTGACAGAGTGTAAATTGTCTGCAAGCTTTAACCCTTATTAGGTCAACATGCTCCTAACTTGTTAAGTTGTACATTACCTTATAACCATATGAAACCTTGTATTGTGAAGCTTGTAACTAATGCTTGTTATTTACCAATAAAATATTTGAACCGAAAAAGAAAGGAAAAATCTCCACAATGCAGTCATGGATAGCAAACCAGATAAATTGTATGTTCTAACCCTTCAACAGTTTTGTGACTGGAGTTAGGCTTTAAAGTGACATTAATGTCTTGTTTTTGTTTAAAAATAACGAACATGTTATACTTACCTGCTCCATGTAGTGGTTTTGCACAGAGCAGCCTGGATCCTCCTCTTCTCGGGTCCCTTACCAGAGCTCCTGGTCCCTCCGCTGAATGCCCCCCAGCATTCAGACATGGAGCCGCGGCTCGGCCCCACCCCCCTCCTCATTGACTCACTAACTTTGATTGGCTGCAGCAGGAGCCAATGGCGCCCACTGCCATCTCAGCCAATGAGGAGGGAGAGTCCCAGACAGCCAAGACTCTTATGCAACATCGCTGGATTGAGATGGGGCTCAGATAAGTGTTAGGGGGCTGCTACACACAGAAGGTTTTTTTATCTTAAGGCATAGAATGTCTGCCTTTAGAACCACTTTAAAGGGCAGCTTATAGAATACATTAGCTTTGAATGCAGGGGATTGATGCTTTTTCAGAACAGAAAAGGATGTCCACCCTAAAGGTCCATCTCATACTAACGGTCACTTATGTAAACATAAGCCTTGGTTGCCTACTCACTACGCCTACACTGGGATCTTTCCGGCTGATGGTCAACTTTACTGCAGAGTTCTAATGTATTACAGCTTATAGATATCAGGTAACAAAAGATAAATGATACATTTAAAATCATTTCAAGGGCTTAATGGGTTGGTCCCGGCGGCTGCCGATCATTGGTCGGCCGCCCGCCGGAGCTCCTCCCACTCCTGGCCCTGCGTGCGTGACGTTGGCGGGCTTCCCCGCGGCGGCGCCTATATATGGGCGCTCTTGGTGACCTGGGACAGTGCGGCGCCCGAGGTATACTATAGTATGGTGGTGGTTTTCTCTCCACACCACGTTTGTCACACAGGTAATGTCACTTCACTCATATTTTCTTATTCCCTCCTTTGACCTGTTGGTTCACCTGCTGTATCCCTCGCCTACTCACCTCTCCCCCTTCACTCCCATACTCACTTCACCTTCTCCATCACGGTTCTCCACATCCCCACCAACCCCCCACACTCCCCCTTCCCCCCACTTCCACCTCCCGTACCTCCTTTCCTGCACATATACCCCCTTACATTCTCACATATCTGCCACCTTCTACTCTAGGGTGCCCCACGGCTCTGCATCGCCCCCTGGGGGGGGGGCCTGTTTTGGTCGCCGCGGCGGGGATGCCCACCTCAGCTCCCGGTTTGGCATTCGTTCCGGACGGATTGCCGTGCCTGGCCATTCACCATCTACCCTTGTCTGCTGTGAGTACTATTAATTTTTGGGGGATTACCAGCCCTCATGTACCCACTCTAAATTCTTACCCATGATATTATCTTTACATTCTAGAAACATGACATGTCTGCTCCTGATGAGTGGTCCTGAACCACGAAATGCGTCGAGCTACCAGTTCCCCTCTTTTGTTCCAATCCATGCTATACAGGCTATTACCCGTCAACAGAATTTGAGGCCAGCTATCTGGCAGGCATTACCTTGTTTTAACTATATATGTATTCTGACACCTGGTGATCCCTTGTTTTTATTTAGCAACATCTCTCATACCTATGTTATTACTCATGTTACCTGTTTTATCTTTGATGACTATGCTAATGATCTTTACGCTGATCTTTGGTTATCACTGCTAACATTGTTAACATTTTACCAAGTGTTACCTTGACATTGTCTGATACCATTGTCTGTATGAATATGCAATAAAGATTCTATTAACCCACCGTTATGTGTCGGCTTGCAAACCATTGGCTTCATTTAAAGTCCCACTTCCTTTTCCCTCACTCGCTCGCTCCTGCTTGTGGGGTTTTTTATATACAGTATCTACTCCCCAAAAAGGACATCCAGGTGTGATCCAATCTGTTTACTGCAGAGTTCTAATGTATTACAGCTTATAGATATCAGGTAACAAAAGATAAATGATACATTTAAAATCATTTCAAGTGTAGTTTGGCTGATGAGGATAGTGGCACACCTGGAAGGCAAGGAGCTGGTTCAGTATGCAACCACCTTAATTGGCTACTCAACTGCACCCCTTTTAAGTGTAGTTTATTGTTTGGATTATCTTATCAAGGTTCATGTTACAATAAAGTGCAAAAGGGTGGAGTGCTCCACGTGGTAGGCTGAAGGTAACGCCCTCCTTAGGGTGGAAGTCAGGTGCAGGCTCAGCACGAGCAATATTGAAGAAATAAATTCTGGACAGCCTCACTCCGAAAAAACCTTTATTGTAATGAATGGTCAAAAATCAGGTGACAACAGAAGCAGGACAAACAGCTGACGCATTTCACAACAACTTTGTTGCTTAGTCATAGCTAAATGACCACATATTGTTTGATAAATATATACTGAATTCAAGCATGTCACATGATGCATTCAGGAAACTTAGATTGCAAACACATGTGGCCCGAAAAACAAAGGGCAAGAAGCACATACAAAGCCCCCGGGAAACATGTAAAAAATGGAAATGGACCACAAATACGGGATAATGAACAAAAACAAAAAAATAATTGTTATAGATACATATACATTTCAAAAAGGTACGCATATATAAGCAAGTCCAATACGAAGGAGTAAAAACATACAATAAACCCATCACCATGTATAATCTGGGGGAAGCGCATAGAACATGAAATAGTGACAATAAAATCTAAATATATTCATCAACAAAAATACATGTGCATATGGTTGCAAAGCAACCTTTAATAGTAAGACTGTGTTTATAAGTAATGTCTAAAAATCTACCAAAACATGTTGGAACATACCATGTTTATATCCATTGACTTCAGTTCACGGGGTGACACTGAGAAGAGAGGGCACAAATACAGAGTAGCGATGTCATGATGTCTACTTAATAGTTAGAAAAATCCTTTTTTGGTAAATAGGTAAAGTAAAAAAAAATGTAATTAGTAATGACATCAGATACACCGCTCTTTGACCGCATGAACATACGAAAATATTTTTTTAGTAGAACCCTTACAGGTATCAAATTCTCAGAAAACCTGAAAACTGGTTAGGATGCATAATCACCAAAAGACAGGCAGATAAAATACAGAGGAAAAGCGACAAGAAACAGGGAAACAGCAGGAAGACAACCGGAAGACAGCAAAATGACAAGAAAGCAGGAGGAAAAAGGGTAGGAATAACCTCATAGAACATTGTTTTCAGCATAAAAAAAATGTGTGTATATATATATATATATATATATATATATATATATATACATACTTTTTTTTATGCTGAAAACAATGTTCTATGAGGTTATTCCTACCCTTTTTCCTCCTGCTTTCTTGTCATTTTGCAATCCAACCTCAATTGAGAATTAATCATAATAATATGAGACATCCCACTCAAAGTTTAATCCTGCTGGTTTTCTAGTATTGAGGGAAAAGATATAATAAACCTCCCTCTTGCAAAGTGCTCTAAATCTATCGCCTCCCCTAGGCGGTGTCACTATAACCTCAATCCTCTGAATAAACAAACTAGAGACATTGTTATTATGGATTAAATTCCAATGTTTGGCCACATTCGTAGAGTGGTTTTTCTCAATGTCTCGTAAGTGATCATAGAGACGATCCTTCAGTCTGTGCGTCGTGCGGCCCACATACTGGATGTTGCTTAAATCACATGTGACTACATATACCAGGAACCTGGTATTGCAGTTAATAAATGAAGAAACAAGAAAACTTCTACCAGTGGTGGTTGAACAGACCGAAGGGCCCCTCTTGATATGACAACAATACGCACATCCTCTTAATCCACATTTGAAATTGCTTTTAAACTTCAACCAGTGAGAACCAGAGCTTTCACTGGTGAACAGACTGGGTGATAAAAATCTACCCAACGTTGGAGCCTTACGAGAAACAATTTTGATGCCTCTGGAAAGTATCTGGGTGTAAAATAGGATCATTGAACAAACGGGGAGATACTTATTAAACGTGTTCCTAATTTTGTTAAATTCTATACTATATGGAGTAGCGAACACCGGAATACTGACCATGGAGGGTGAGGGATGCCCCCTATCCAAGTACTCCCTGGGACTTGTATCAGACAGCAAATTGTCCCTGGGGATTTCACAGGCAATATGTAGTGCTTGATTTAAAATAGTATCAGGATAACCTCTGTGTTCAAATCTGCAGACCATTTCTGCATCCTCCCTAGTAAAGTCGGTGTCCCTACTGCACACACATTTCAATCGGAGGATCTGGCCAACAAGAAACACCCCTGATTGTGTGCCTTGGATGGTTTACTATATAAACCAGTGACAATGGTGTTACCTTCTCCAGACAGCTGTACGTCAAGGAACTCAAGGAATCTGGCGTTAAAACGACTCGTGAATTTTAATTTGAGTTCATGGTCATTCAGATGGTTGAGCCATACATCAATGTCTGTCTGGTTATTGGACACAATGAACAGAATATTGTCTAACGACAATAGAATACTGTGTCCACACGGTGGGGGCTATTATTTCCAAAGATGCGGGTCCTCTCCCACCACCCATAGTAGAGGTTGGCAAGTAAGGGCAAACATTTTGCCCCCATAGAGGCACTGCATCTCTGAAGGTAATAGCACCCAAACATTAAAAAATTGTTTGTGAGCAAAAAATTCTAGACCAAATAAAATAAACTCCTGAATTAACAATGAATACCTGCCAGATTCTTTGAGCAAGAAAGCAACAGCCTGTAGTCCCAAAGAGCGTGGAATAATCAAATAGAGGCTCGATACATCACAAGTAAACCATCCATAGTTGTCCCCCCATTCAAAATCTTAATTTCACCAGGAGTTGCTTTGTATCCCTCAAAAAACCCAGAAGACCAACTACCAGGGGCTGCAGCTGGCTATTCACCCATTCCCCCAATCGTTCATTGAGAGATCTGATGCCGGCAACAATCGGTCTCCCATTATAGGGGAACCAATCCCTTATGGATTTTAGGGAGATGATGGAAAACCCGGCATGATAGGATTGTCGGGTATAAACATCTTTCTCTCTCTCTGTGAAAAAACACCAATACACACCACTCTAACCTAGTTCCTTTTTAAATTACTCTGTGGGAACGCCCCTAAGCCTCTGGTAGGTGGTAGTGTCAGACAGTTGACGTAAGGCTTCATCCTTATATACATTGGAATCGAAGACCACCAGTGTGCCCCCCTTGCCAGCATTTCTAATAACTGTTTTTGTCAACATTCAGATTTTTGAGCGCTGATCTTTCTAAGTCAGTAAGGTTGTCACAAGCTGATCCTACCCGAAAACTGCGGGCCAGGTTGGTCAGGTCCCTCTGCACAAGTTTCTGAAATAAATCCAGGTCCTTGTCTCGAGATTCTAACGGACAAAAATCCGATCCTAATTTAAAAGAAATAGCAGCACGTACATCTATGGAATCATCGGGGAAGGACCGGATTCAGCAGCCAAGTCAACTAGATCTTGTAAAGCACAAACATCAGAAAATGATCGTGGGGAAGGGAGTGACTCACCTGGTTTAGGAGAATTAGGTGTAGTATTCTCAACAATTTATGACTCGTTGAAATAATGTTTCTTCAATGTTAAGCTACGTGCAAATCTGTTTACATCAAGTAACGTCCCAATAGGTTAAAATGTCTTGTCGGACAAAAATTCAACCCCTTAGATAATAAAGTCTCTTCAGATTCATTCTGGACTTTCTAAGAGAGATTCAAAATATTGGAGCTTAACATGGGGTCCTGCCCTGTAGAGAGTAATGGTTGTTTTTTGTGTCGCTTATGCTTCCTTCCTCCTCTTCGCATTCTTCTTGTGTGGGTTTCTTCTTTTGTTTCCTGCCACTGGACCTGCAAGGATTTCCTGTGGTGGTGTGGCCACTAATTGGCTGATCTTGACCTGTGGGTGTTCAGGTAATGAATCGGAGGCTGTAATGGCCAGAGTATCATTAATTAAATCATTTTCTGAATCAGAGAAGCTAACTTGTTTCTTGGCCTCTGTTTTACGGGATCTACCAAAGAAGAACTGAGGTTTTTTCCATATATAAACATTGTTGCTCTCATAGTCTATATGATCTCTGGTCATTTTACCCTTCGTGTTTTCAATGATCCAACTGAAAGAAACCATTGTGATTTTGTAAAACAGACAAATCCTTTTGAATGTTGGACATTTATGTCTGCAGGTGATCCAGCTCTTTTTTTGTTAAATGAGATGATGATATCCATTAAATTTAGCGAGCATAAAGACAGTGTATCCATCCACTCATTCTTCAGATTATCGCAAACAATTCTGAGGTAGGAAACCATGCGGGATCTGTGCCAGTGAAATGTATTCCATCAAGGAGCTGATATCCCAAAATGATTGTATTTATTTGGCCATCAGATATTCCAACCTCCTGAATAGTCGTTTCAAAGTAATGTCATTGTCATTAGTGGATTGTAACGTATATGCTTGACGATTCAAACGGAGGGGATTAGCTGACGGTGCTGTAAGGGTTCTACTAAACCCAGCCTCTGTAGCAACAGGAACAGACGTAGTGTCATCCATATTAAAGCCATCTTCCACGAGGAATAAAATGCAGAGTGTAGCATGCAAATCTCAGGGCCACTGTAACAGACAACTACCGAGCAGGTAGGAATGTGCAAAAGTCCAGGACAAGAGAACAAAAAAGTGGACCGATCCAGGTGGTAGGCTGAAGGTAACGCCCTCCTCAGGGTGGAAGCCAGGTGCAGGCTCAGCACGAGCAATATTGCAGAAATAAATTCTGGACAGCCACACTCTGATAAAAGCCTTTATTGTAATGAATGGTAAAAATTCACGTTACAACAGAAGCAGGACAAATAGCTGACGCATTTCACGACATCATTGTTGCTTAGTCATAGCTAAATGACCACATATTGTTTGACAAAAATATACTGAATTCAAGCATGTCACATGATGCATTCAATGATCTTAGATTGCAAACACATGTGGCCAAAAAACAAAAAAGGGGAAGAAGCACATACAAAACCCCCGGAAACATGGAAAAAATGGAAATGGACCACAAAAACGGGATAATGAACAAAAATGAAAAAAATTGTTATAGATACATACACATGTCTAAAGGTAGGTATATACAAGCAAGTCCAATACCTCGAAGATGTAAAAACATATAATGAACACATCATCATGTATAATCCGGGGGAAGCGCATAGAACATGAAATAGTGACAATAAAATCTAAATATATTTATCAAGAAAAATACATGTGCATATGGTTGCAAAGCAACCTTTAATAGTAAGACTATGTTTATAAGTAATGTCTAAATATCTCCCAAAACATGTTGGAACATACCATGCTTATATGTAGGGACTTCAGTTCACGGGGTGCCACTGAGAAAAGACAAATACAGAAAATACAGAGTAGCGGTTTTTATGATGTCTACTTAATAGTTCAAAAAATACTTTTTTCGTAAATAAGAAAAAAAAATTGAATTAGTGATGACTACATCAGATACACCGCTCTTTGACCGCATGAAAATACCAAAATATTTTTTTAGTAGAACCCTTACAGGTATCCAATTCTCAGAAAACCCGAAAATTGTCACATTCATTTTAACCATTCATTAAAATAAAGGCTTTTATCTGAGTGTGGCTGTCCAGAATTTATTTCTTCAATGTCACAATAAAGTACAGTGACCTTTAAAGTACAAGGCTGATCTGTTTGAGTGGTTTACAAGTTGCTGTTTGAGGACCATACATAACAAGAATACAGAGTATGCAATTGCCCATATTCCTTGTATCAAACAATAGACAGAGGTTGTGATGGGCCATCATACCAATCTGTGCTGCAGAAGATAGTTCACCATAAACCCACAGAAGCTGGTCATCTACCCTCCACTGAAAGGGAGGAGTTAAAGCTAAACTCCAGGCTGTTCTTCTCCCCCTTCTTTTCCCCTCTAACTAATCGATGGGGTAAAAAAAAAAAAAAAAAAAACATGGACACTTTCTTTTGGCAGTCCAGTGCTGGGGTCATTTTAGAACCCAGTAGAGTCTCTGTAGGTGAGTACATCAGTCTAAGGGGACCAGCCGATGTGGGACCATCTGCATCACTGGATTATCAGTCCCCTGCACCCCAAAATGGCTTTGGTAAGGGACCTGGACAGTGGACTTATATGAGAATACTTTAAAAAGATGCCTTTGGGTCCTGCTGTAATTGGAGACTGAATGGCGAAGTATCGCCACTACCCAAACATAGTGGGGGTGATTTATTGAAACTGGAGCAGCCAAAATCTGGTGCAGCAATGTATACTTACCAGTCAGCTTCTAACTTCAGCTTTTTCAATTAAGCTTTGACAATAAAACCTAGAAACTGATTGGTTGCGCCACATTGCTCTAGATTCTGGCTGTTCCAGTCTTAGTAAATTCCCCTCTATGTGTCACATGGGTTGAGAATATTTCAAAGATAAACTATTGTTCCCCTTTGATAGGGCAGGAAGAAGATTCAGAATACAAAAATGTTTCTTGCATACTGTATGTGTGCCTAAGTACATCACTGGTAGGTAAAGGAATATTATCAGTTGGTTCTTTTCCTGAAGTGGATTTTTAGTTCGAAAATTAAGTCCCGATAGTCACTTCAGACTAGCCCCTTTTGCAGGTATAGCCATGTCAAACATTAAAAATAAGAGCCTAAGCTGTTCAACTGCTTCAATAAATGGGTACTTTTACCCACATCCTGCCCAGGCCAATTTTCATCTTTCAGCGCTGTTACACTTTGAAAGTGCACGGTCATGCAATGCTGTACCCAAATGACATTTTTATATTTTTTCACACAGATAGAGCTTTCTTCTGGGGGTATTTAATCACCGCTGTTTTTTTTTTTTGCAAAAAACCCAGAAAAAAAATTGAAAAAAAAAAAAAAAAAAAAAAGTTTTAGTTTTTGGCAGAAATTTTGTAAACAAGTAATTTTTCTCCTTCACTGATGTGCGCTGATGCGCACTGATGGGCAATGATGAGATGAAGGGCATTGATTAGACATGTGCAATTTGTTTTGTTCCAAAATAGTTTTTCAACGAAATTCGACAAATTCAATAATTTGGAAATATTTGAATAAACGAAAACCCATTTAACAAATTTTTCCGAAAATTCAAAAATCCGAACACAAGAACGAAAACCAAAAAATTCAAAAGAACAAAAATCCGGAAATAAAAACGAAAATCTGAAAACCCGAAATAACAATTAATGTTAACTATTACTAACTATTAAATTATAGATATTGGAATTTCCTTTCAAATTTGGCTGTTAGTGAACGTAATAAATATGAATTTTTCCCAAGTTACGAATTATCCGAAATAACGAATGCCGCATCTAAACTAATGGAACGTAACGAATTAATAATAATGATAAAAACTTTTTATTATTATTTTTATTATTATTTAGTTACGTTCCATTCATTTAGATGCCACATTCGTTATTTCGGATAATTCCTACCTTTGGATAAATTCATATTCGTTATGTTCATAAACAGCCAAATTTTAAAGGAAATTCCAATACCTATAATTTAATAGTTATTAGTTAGTTATTGTTTCAGATTTTCAAATTTCAGAATTTTCTAATTCACGAATACACATCTAAACAAATGGAACATAACGAATTCTAATTTTTCCAAAATTTATGAAACTAAAGCAAACAAATTTTTTGGCAGTGCAAATGTCTAGTACTGATGAGGTGGCGCTGATGAGGAGGCACTAATATGCAGCACTGATGGGCACTGACTGGCATCACTTCTGGGCACTGTTGGGGCTGCACTGATAATCAGTGCCCTGATTATCTGTACAGGTCTCCCCTGTGAGAAGATGTCGCTGATCAGCTCTGCTCTCCTCACTCTGTCAGCGTGAGGCGAGGTGAGCCGATGAGCTGCATTTCCTTGTTTACATGTGATAGGCTGTGATTGGACACAGCTGATCACATGGGTAAAGAGAAAATAGATAAATAAATCCAGCGCTAACTGATCATACGGACACAAGTAAATAAATGCAAGCAGACACTAAGGTTAATTCAACAATCCCTCAATGACATGAAAACAGAAAAGCAGTGCTGCGCAGATAAAAAAGTCCTTAAAAAATCATAAATCAGATGTGGGGAATAAATCATAGAAGACAAGGACCACCAGTGAATAATCAGGGTAGCAGGGTAACAGGAAGCAGGTAATTGGTGACTGTAATTCCTCCACCGGACATGGATGGCCCCTCACCTTAATTATTCGACCTGAGACAGGTCACATAGCATGAACTGCATACACTAGGTGGATACATCCAGGTGGTGATGGTATAACCTCCACACTTTAACTCTAAATGCCTGTTGCTAGGTGGTCCCTCGTAGTCTGCCTGTTCCTTTGCCTGGGCTGGGGCCTCATCATCAGCTCTTTACCGAGATTGGGGTTGCACCGTGTCCCAGGGACACAGCGTGTCAGTGATCGTCATGCTGCACACCCCTGCGGGCGTGCAAGCTCGATGAGACTGGAGTGACGTCATATGACAGAACGAGAGGTGGTTAAAGTCCAATAATGCATTATCTCGCCCTGGTCTGCATATGCTCAGTTGCTCTCTATTCTCAGCACTGTGCCTAAAATCAGAGTCACTAGAGGCTAACCAGCTGCCAACTTTAAGATGTACTGTTACTGAGAAAGCAACAGGAATGACACAAACTGTGCGGGGGGAACACAGATTAGGGAGGGAGAAAAGAAAAGCAGGAAAGGTGACAGGACAAACTCTGCTGCCAGGGAGACACAAAAAGGTTAAACTTAACAGGATAGTATCTAGTCTTATCTCCCTGATTCTTCTATCTTCCCTTTCTTCTTTCTTCCCCTCATCTAGTCTGTGAACTTCAGCATTGTAAAGCTTCTGTCAGCGTTCCTCTAAAACGGAGCCAAGACATACAATCAAGGCTGGAAATATACATATTTTAATTACAAAAAGTAACAACGTTTTTGAGACCAAGGAAAGGGGGAAAGTTTCCAATATGGAAGTGATTGATCTGGGCTTCAACAAAATGGCAGCATCCAGCATGAAGGAACAGGAGCAATGCTGGAGGCAATTTACATTAATAATTATGCTACCAAAATTAGTGTGTAATGTGGAATGTACTGTATGTTCCTTTGTTAAAGAACATTAATTGTTATCAAATGGTTATGGGTAAAATTCCACTTTAATGTCTCACCACCACTGGCCATACGGCATTAGGGATTTTTTTAATAAGATAATGCAAAGTGCAGAAACATATGGCAACCAGAATCCCTCTTTTTACTCCTGACTATGGTAATCTAAATGATTGCCATAGAACACTGCACTCTGTGTAACTGGGCATTGTACGAAAGTACATAGGCTAGCAGTGGCATTTGATTCAGACATGTGCCAACAACGTGAGTTGTTCTCTTACCTTTCCTGGTATGTCATGAAATATCTACTTGTACATGACCAGCTAAGATGGGTCAGTGTTTGTTTTTAATGGTTTTATGTACATTTTTGAGTTATAGTGAAAGCTAACCCAAATCCTAAGCATGCACTTCAGAATTCCTGTGTCTTATGTGATTTTAAAAGCAATGCATAAGGCGTATATTAACTTGGTATGAAGTACAGTAAATGGGCCACTTTTGGCACACAGCAGAGTTTTACAACCCCACTAAAATGCACTACAGGGTGCCCAAGCACGTTCAATGTAGAGTTGGATTTCCTGCCAGATATTTTTAGGGTGATCACAGTAGATTCTATGTTACGCTTTCTAATAATATGCACGTTTTCTTGGAAACATGTTACAGCTCTCTGCAACTGCTTAACACCTTCATAGCCAAAGGAATTGTCAACATATCAACTTGTAAAGAGGGCCAAGTTCCTGGATATAGTTACACATTCCCTAACTTAGTAACCATATACAAGCATGCAAGAAGAATGAAGTTATGCTTATTGATGAACTGGCCAAGTGATAATTCAGTGCGGTCACTGTGTTAAATGTTAGGAGCTGGCTTGTGGGAGAGGTGTTGAACAGTGCCAATTATTGAGGTATCTACTCTTGCCTTTCCTCAGTTACACTTCAGCCTTTTAATGTAACAGAATATTAACTTTATACTTCATGTACCTTTATTCACAGGTTAGCAGACACTCTCCTATGAACATTAACTGACACTTAAAATACACTTATGCAGACAAACTGCTGGACTTGTTTTAATAGATGCAAGCACTGAGACTGTCATGGAGAACCTGGCTTCTGTACTTGGTTAGCCCTGAATATTAACAAGAATTTAGTTAGTGAAACCTCAACAATGTGAACACCCATCCTGTATGTTTTTTTTTTCTAGTAAGTGGCTCCAAAAAAATGAAAAAAAGTCTACATCTTTGAAAAGAAGACATATCGTCCTCATATTTAATTAAGGCATGCTCCCTTAAAGTGTTACTGAACCCACAACTGTAAAATCTGTCTGTATATGCAGTAAAGCATGCTGGTTATACTAACTGTGGAACCTAAGGGGTTAATCCTCTGCATTGTGTAAAAAGGCTCTTTGATCCTGTCTTCTCTGATCCTCTCCTCCTTCCACTGTCCCCAATATATTTCCGGATAATAGAGAGGCTAGGGGAAAAGCTGCACATGCTCAGTTTGGTGTGTATTGCTAGAGAGTTTTTTGGAAGAGTGCATGTGATCAGCACAGGGCCAATTAGCACTGTCCAGACCGCGGGTCAGGGGTCCTGCAGCCTGATAGGACAGTCAGAGTAGAATGAAAATTCCTCCAAATCCCGACCACGACACCATCTGCCTGGAGTTTGCATGTTCTCCCTGTGCCTGCGTGGGTTTCCTCCGGGTACTCTGGTTTCCTTCCACACTCCAAAGACATGCTGGTAAGTTAATTAGATCCTGTCGAAAAAATTGGCCAAATATGTGTATGTTGTATGTGTATGTGTTTGTAAGCGTGTCAGGACCCCATGGGGCAAAGGACTGCACTATACCGCAGATGGACATCGGAGGCAAAAAGCGCCCTGAGGCGTTTCAGTTCGCATAGGTAGCGCTATGCAAGCCATTCATTCATTCATTCCTCCTACAAGCTTTAACCAGACACTCATAGAAGTTACAAGACTATATACTGCTGATGACAAAAGGTATTTAGCAGTTTATATTTACTAAAGTAATTGCATTTCCATGTTCTGTGTACTGTGGGAGACCAGATATAGTTAATGCAGGGTCCTGGGTTTACTAACAATTTAAAGCGTAACTTTACTCATAATAACTTCATAAAAAATAATATTCTTTAGCAAGGAACATACATTTCTCATTCATAATTATGCTACCAAACTTTGTGTGTTCTGTAAACTTCATTCAAATTCACAGAACTAGGGCAGATCTTCCCTTTCCCACCATCTCTGTGCATCCTGGATCAAAAACATGATGCAGAGAGATAGGAATAAGGGGAATGTTGGGGAGGGGAAGGGTGTACGGTATATGGAAGGCACATACCAGCACTGAGGCTAATGCTTGAAAAACACACTACAGGAAATGAGGAAAAAAGTTTCTTGCTGACTAGACTTCTCAATGACCATCCTTATTTCACTTTCAAATCTGAACTGAAGAGTGGACAGTTGAAAGTTGATTGGTTGCTATGGGCAAGGATATATTTTTCTGCCTGAATTGCACAGATAAGCACAGAGGCCCGGTGACGACATTACAGAATGCAAGGTAAGGTATGTAATCTAACTGGGAAAGAAAATATACCAAATAATTCTGCGCTGCCCTAGGGGAGGAAAATAGCTAACACGGCCAGTAGGATGTGTGCATATAGAAAAGAAAACAAAAGAAGTGTAGCGCTAACATAAACAACCTTAAAATGTCCAACATAGAGACAATATAGTCCAAGGGCTGCTAAACCAAATTAGACAAAAGTCCTCCATATTTGAGTGGCTCCTAATGAATGATAGTCCATAGGAATTACGTGACTTCATGCGTGGAACATATCAATGGGTGCATAACATCTGAAGTGAAGAAAAAACACCACCACTGACAATAAGGAGGCTTACCGGATCTATTGGACCCAAAGAGACATACGCCTAGTTGGGTCAAAGCAAGCTTAGGTGGTGAACAGCTGTAGAGGATTCAAAAGGAGTTGGAAGGATGAAGGTCCTGGGATGAACTGTGGACCGGTATGTCCCTCAGGGTGATGTCAGAAGACAGATGGCAGTAACAATAGGTGGAAAGGAAAAAGGAAAGACCACATAGTGTAAATCCATAAAACAGGTAACAAATTTATTAAAAACTAAGAGATACACTCACATGTAAATCTTTAAAATCAGCGCTGTGAACATATGGCGGCAGTGGGGTCCTAACCAAAGAATACAGAATGCAAAGTAAGGTATGTAATCTAACTGGGAAGGTTTCATTAGCGTGGTGATGAGGTGGTGTTAGAGAGGATACAAGGAAGGCAAAATATAACCATTAAAATTAAGCTTCGAAGTGGGCCTGTAGCTCCCATAAACGACCCGCCCACCTTGCACTCTGAACCCCCAGCCGGCTGAGCTCTGAGGAAGAAGGGATGTTCCCTTTGAAACGCGTCAGTTGGCAGTGATCCCTGCGAGTTCCTCTGTGACGTCTGGAGAGCTCCGTTCATCCTGACTGAATGCTGCTAGTCAAAAACTATTCATACTGCAAGATCTTCTATGTCTGTTTGTGAGTAGCTTTTTTATCGTTTTTTTTTTTTATAAATTCACATCCAAAAGGATAATGCACATGGCTGGTGCACCTTTTCTTTCTTTTTATCGTTGACTACTAGGATTCCCCATCCTTGAGGGCAGCAAGGCCTGTGTGTTCCTATACCATTTGTCTGATCATCCACTTGTGTGCAGGAGTGTTTTGTCTTTGCTATCTAATAGTCAAAATTTACCCCACATTGTAGGCTAATATCAATTACACAAAACATTTTTTTTTGTTAAGTATTGTTTATAATGACACATTTAGTTAAAATTTGTATGCTATCAAATCTATGAAACAACTTAAAAAGCACAAAATTCTAAAGTGCACCTATGGACACTATCTCCCTATGTCCCTATCTATAGTACCAATCTATAGTATGGATAATAAAAAACAGAAACATAGGTTAAAGCAATCAAATGTTAAGGGACTGGGGGAGAAAAGCGTACATATTGAATAGAAGCAGCGCCCTCACTACGCAAAGCAACAATATAGAACCACCACTAAAATCATATATATATATATATCTATATATATATGCTCCATAGTAAACAAGAAGTCAGGTAAGAAGAAAATAAGTGTAAGGCCTCTTTCACACAGGGATCCGTATGTCCGTTTTTCATCCTTCCGTTTTCGGATGAAAAACGGACATACATTCATCCCTATGGAGCGTCGGATGTCAGCGGTGACATGTCCGCTGACATCCGACCCCGCTCCGATCCGAAAAGTGTAACGGAGGAAAAACCTACTTTTCCCTCCGTTTTCGGATCGGATCGGATGACGACGGACACTACGGACCGTCATCATCCGATCCCCCCATAGGGGAGAGCGGCGCTCTGACAGGTCCTTCGCTGCACACTGTGCAGCGATGCACCTGTCATCTTCCTGCTCAGCGGGGATCGGCGGAGCGATCCCCGCTGAGCCAGCGGATGTTCACGGGGCGGATCATCACTGATCCGCCCCGTGTGAAAGAGGCCTTAACCAGAAGTGGGAAAAAACCCATATATATAAGACGGGAATGAATGAATACATGGACATCCCTAGAGGTCGACCGATATGGGTTTTTCTCTGGCCGATGCCGATATTTAGAAATCGCGGTGGCCGATGGCAGATATATGATGCCAATTTTTTTAGACCGATTTATTTATTTATTTTTTCCCCTTCATCTTATAAAATCTAACAGTTAAACCCCTTTCACACTGGGGCGTTTTTCAGGCGCTTTTGGGCTAAAAATAGCACCTGTAAAATTGTTCCCCTGCAGTCTCAGTGTGAAAGCTCGAGTGCGATGCGCTGGCAGGATGTTAAAAAAAAAAAAAAAGTCCTGCAAGCGGCATCTTTGGAGCGGTTTATACCGCTCCTCCACCACTCCTGCCCATTGAAATGAATGCGCACCGCTACCGAAGCGCCTGCAAAGCGTTTCGGCAGCGGCGCTTCAGGGGCGCATTTAACCCCTTCCTCGACCGCTAGCTGGGTTATAAGCGCCCCGCTAGCAGCCGAATAGCGCCGCTAAAATGACGGTTAAAGCGCCGCTAAAACTAACAGCGTTTTACCGTCAACGCATGCCTGCTCCAGTGTGAAAGCAGCCTTAAGTAATAAGTGATACTGAAATTTTTTTACATTTAAACATTTATTGAACAAAACAAACCTCCAATCAGTTCACTTGTATGTATAATTTAGATTAAAAAAAAAAAACTATATCTTAAATATTAAATACACAAAAACAGGTATTCAAAACTTTTGGACGAAAAAAAATGGGCTAACTTTATTGCTTTTTTAAAAAATTTTATTTCATTAGTGTATTTTCTCAAAAAAAATTGCGTTTGAAAGACCGCTGCACAAATACCGAGTGACATAAAATATTGCAACAACCGCTATTTTATTCCCTAGGGTCTCTGCTTAAAAAAAATATATATAAATGTTTGGGGGTTCTAAGGAGAAAGTACAGGATTTTTACTTGTAAGCAACAAGTGTCAGAAAAGATTTAGTCTTTAAATGGTTAAACTGAGAACTTCTACACATGGAGTTCAGTCTATTGATAAAAGAACCTGAAGAGATACAAATGTATCTTCTTATCAGACTTGTCAGGCTGCCCAGAGGAGGAGAGAAGTCTTTCCACAGATAACAGATAACTTTCAGGCAACTTGCATTGACTTCTATTACAGAAGTCATTTGCAAGTCCCGCTGAAGTTATAATCGGCTTTTTTTATCAGCACAATCAGCCGATGCCGATTAAGTAAATAAAGCCAAATATCGGCCGATATATCGGTCGACCTCTAGACATCCCTGTATATATGCAAGGGTATCCAAACCCTCAACAGATGCCCAACAAAGATGGCAAGTGGAACTTATTGTTCCAAAAACAATATTGGATGGGTTAAATTGCGTTTTATAAACTTTGTCATTATGAACTAAAAACATGAAAAAACATATACTCATCCATATCTGCATACATCTCTAACTTCTGATCATGTGTGGGTGTATGTATACCACAAAAACAGTAGTCATGAATTGAATCGTTATTAAATAGTGTCAATTTGCATGTGTCAAACTATCTCGTATGTAAATAAGACTATTAATCAGAGTGACATACAAACACCAAGAAGACTAAGCATAGATAGGGGGATTGAACATAATAATGAAAGACAGAGGAGTTCATCATAAAAGTGGGAAACATCCCACTCAAAGTTTAGCCCCAATGGGATTCTGGTATTTAAAGAGAATATCCAGAACACTTCGCGCCTACAAAGCGTTCTGAATTAATCTCCCCCTCTTTTTGGGGTTACTATCTTCTCTATCCCTTGGATCACAAGGCTTCTGACATCTTTATGATGAATGATATTCCAATGTTTGGCTACATTGGTAGATTTATTTTTATCGATGTCGTATAGATGGTCATACAATCTATCTTTTAACCTCCGTGTAGTGCGCCCTACATATTGAATATGGCACACCTCACATGTGATTACATATACCAAAAACTTGGTGTTACAGTTAATGAAGGTTGAGATATCAAAACTTCTACCATTATTACTGGAACATACGCTGTTGCCCTTTTTGATAAAGCGGCAATAGTCGCATCCTTTCATGCCACACTTAAAGTTACCTTTAGAGCGTAGCCAATTGGACCCTGGAGAGTGACTAAGGAATAAACTAGGTGAAAGGGAGCTACCTAGGGTGGGTGTAAACACATATGTAGATAGAATTATTTTCCCTTTTTTTATATATTTTTTTAAATATATTTTTGTATTAGTAGTTCATTTTATGTTTCACCTACACACTTTGTCATTAACGTATCATTTATTTACATTTACTCTTTAATTACATTTAATATACATTTCATTATACACTTATTCTACTTGTTACACTTTATTCTTTATTTTATTCACTTTCACTCACTCCACCTTTTATAGGCACCATGTTTTCACAGTGTTGGGTCTACATTTTCATTTCGGTCACAGCTCTTTTGAGTTTGTTGACTGAAAGTCATTAAGCAATTTCTTGAACACATGTTCAATGGACATTGGTATATATGTAGGATTCATCCCTGTGATATCTAGCTATGATTAAGCACTGACTACAGTGTGAAATGCATCAGTTTCCTGCATTTTTCTGCTGTGATATGTGTGCTATAGGACTTTTTCTCACTACTTCATTGTACAAGCATTGTCAGCACCTGTTGCTTCCAGTGGGGAGGAGATGTCTGTTTCTAATCGACCTTCCTAGAGCGGTGATACCTCACATCATATATCTCAGCTGGCATCAGAAGCACATACATAGAGAGAGAACTGCACCATCAGGGGCTGGCTGCCTGTACCTGGAAGAGGCAGCCAGCTCCTGATGATTTAGGAGGGCCAAGGTAGTGGGACGGGACCTGGCCTGTGGTACCTGAGCAGTGGATCGCAGCATAGCCATGCAGGATTCACTGGGCAGGTGAGTATGTGAATTGAGGACAACCTTTCATAATACATAGGAAGGAAGTTCCTCTAACAACTGATTAAAAAAAAATCTATATATATATCTATATATATCTATATATATATCTATATCTATATATATCTATCTATCTAAGATATATATATATAGATATATATATCTATCTATCTATCTATCTATCTATCTATCTATCTATCTATCTATCTATCTATATATATATATATATATATATATATATATATATCTATATATCTCTCTCTCTCTCTCTCTATCTATATATATATATCTCTCTCTCTATATATATATATATATATATATATATATATATATATATATATCTATATCTATCTATCTATCTATATATATATATATATATATATATATATTTATATTTATTTTTAAGGCCTCTTGTAACATGCCACTGTTCATCCTGCTGCTTGACAGAAAGTGGGTCCATACACAATTTAAACTGGAAGGACTCAAATACCCCAGTCGTCTATTGTACTGAAGCCAAAAGATGCATACTTCCATTCTCTTGCCTTACAGTGTCTGTTCCTCCTTTCACTAGTTCCAAGTATTGCCCCATGGAGATAGGGGAGCACCTATGTCTATATAGGTACCAATTTAAAAAAAAAAAAAAAAAAGTAATTTGTATGGCTAAATGGGTGGCACTCCAATCCAAGTGAACACATCTGTCTACTCCTCACCTCACTCCTTCAGTCTCCTCTCGCATTACTAACTTACATATCAGCATGGAAGTCGCACCACTATTTCCCCCTGCCCATACCCCCCTCCATGACTTTTCCATCAAAATCAACAATGCAACCACCAGGCCCTCCCCTCACGCCAGGGTACTAGGTGTAATCCTAGACTTCGACTTCTCATTTCAACCAAGTCCAATCGTTGTCAAAAGTTTAAAGAATTCACCTCCGTAACATCTCTAAAGTTCGCCCCTTTTTAACAAATTAAACCACCAAGCTCCTCATTCACTCCCTTGTTATCTCTCGCCTTGACTACTGCAACTCCCTTCTCATTGGCCTGCCTCTCCATAGGCTATCCCCTCTTCAGTCTATCATGAATGCTGCTGCCAGACTTATCCACCTTACCAAACGCTCAGTGTCTGCAAACCCTCTCCTCCAATCCCTACACTGGCTCCCAATCACCCAGCGAATTAAATTCAAAATACTAACCACAACATACAAAGCCATTCACAACTCTGCCTCGAGCTACATCACCAATCTTGTCTCCAAATATCAGCCAAATCGTCCTCTCCGCTCTTCTCAAGACCTCCTACTCTCAAGCTCTCTTGTCTCCTCCTCCCATGCTCGTCTCCAGGATTTCTCCAGAGCCTCTCCCATCCTCTGGAACTCGCTACCTCCACTGGTCCAGCTACTCTTGCTACCTTCAGGCCTGAAAACTCATCTCTTCAGGGAAGCCTATCATGTCTCCAACTAATCTCCTACCACTTCCATCAGCTCATTCCCCACAGTTACAACCTTTTGTACCACCTGCCCCAATCTATTAGATTGTAAGCTCTTCTGAGCAGGGCCCTCTTGTATTTTATTGTATTGTAACTGTATTGTCTCCTTTTATATTGTAAAGCACTGCGTAAACTGTTGGCGCTATATAAATCCTGTATAATAATAATAACAACAACAACGCCACTGTTCCAGGTTAAAGGGTAACTGCCTTGTATCTTAATGCACACTTCTGGGAAAATAAGTGAGCCAATTACACAAGCTGGAAATTACATTTCTGGAGAAGTTTTGAACAAAATTGGTGTACAGAACAACTTCAGGTTTCCATATTGAAATTTTACAGAAAACGACAGCAACTGCAGACTGAAAAGGAAAGGTAATTTTTAATAACATGAAAGAGATTCAAAAGGTTATGGTAAATGTTATACTTATCTGCTCTGTGCAATGGTTTTGCCGGGGGGGGGGGATCAGATAGCTTAGCAGTGAAGGTTTTCTCCCTAATTCAGAGAATGCATGAAGATAAAGCAAAAACATTTAAGGCCCCTTTCACACGGGGCAGAATCCGTCCAAGCGGATCCGCCTGCTCGGCGGGAGATCTCTCAGCTGATCCCCGCTGAGCAGGCAGATGACAGGTCTGTGTCTGCTCCGCTATGCAGAGCGGACACAGACCACCGTTTTCTATGGTGTGGTCTGATTGAAACGGACTGCATTCGCAGCCCCATAGAGAACAACGCGTGGTCCGATAGGGTCCGCCTGAAAAACTGGTTCCAAGTATTGCCCCATGGAGTTGGGTACCCATGGAGATGTAATTTTACTGGAAAATGGATGGAAACAAAGTTCCTTGGGTCTTGGGCAGATGAATCGCACCTTGAATTATAGACCTTCCAGACTTTAGTATAGATGGCCCTTGTTACTCTTTTCTTACTTGATAGTAATGTTGTAATTAGACGGTTAGAAAGCCCCTTGCTCTTTAGGAGCTGTTCCTCAGATACCAGGCTGCGAGAGATAGGCTGGCCACTTCTAGATGATTTACTGGACCCTGGATTTGCAGATCCTGCCTGAGAGGTAGATGCCAACAAGGCTTGGTCGCCATTCCCAGAAGGGTTTGAGAACCAGGCCCCTTTTTGGCCAAAACTGAGCAATTAGGATGACTGGCACCTTTTCCTGTTGGATTTTCCTTAATACCAGTGGGAGCAACTGGAACGAGGGGGGGGGTTAAGCGTAGCAAAGGTAAAATCTCCATGGATGCGCCAGAGCGTCTACCCCTAGCAATCTGTCGCAAAGGAAAAGAACTGAGGAACCTGTGCATTCTCCTTTGAGGCAAACAGGTCCACCTCTGGCTGTCCCCACATACTGGCAATCATTGCAAAGACCTCTGGATTCAAAGACCACTCTGCTTCCTGATTGGGGTACTGCCCAAGAAATCCACCACTCTGTTCAGGGTCCCCTTTAGGTGGATTGCTGACAGGGATAGCAAGTGCTTCTCTGCCCACAGAAGTATTTCCATTGCCAGTGCTTGCAAGGACCTGCTCCTTGTGCCCCCTGTCTGTTTAGATAAGCCACAGCCGTGGCGTTGTCCGTTAACACTTGACTGTGGTGAAACCAGAGATACTGTGCGAATACTATTACAGATAAAGTGATCTTCTTCAGGTCTCTCCAATTTGGAGGAACTTGTCACCTCCTCCTTGGATCAACTTCCTTAAACGAAGTTTTTCTCTAGGTGGGCCCCCCACCCCCAAGAGCTGGTGTCTGTGGTCGGTCTTCTTTTGACTGGAAAGGTCCAATCTAGACCCTTTGATAGGATCTCCTGACTCTTCCACCACCATAGTGACCTCTTTACCCAGGTTGGAATCTTCACCTCTGAGTCCAGGGATCTTAAGCTGTGATCCCATGACCTCAGGAGAAAAGATTACAGACACCTGAAGTGCAGTCCTGCCCACTGAATAGCCAGCATTGTTGAGGTCAGCACCCTTAATGCTGACATAACTTGCCTTATCGTTAACGGCTGGTTGGTCTGCAGCATCGACACAGTGCACTGAACCTTGTCCTTTTTCTTCAGCGGGAGAAAAGTCGTCTGTTCTATTGAGTTGATTCGATAGCCCAGTAAGCAAATCTCCTGCGATGGGTTTAGGGAGGATTTCTGAAGGTTTAGAATACATCCTAGAGATTCCAGATGGTTGTGTGCTTTGGTTAAGTTGTCCTGCAAACATTCCTTTGAGGGGGTGAAGAATAGTAGGTTGTCCAAATAAGGAATTACTGCGATTCCCTAAAGACGAAGCGGGGCTAGAGCTTCTGCCCTCACCTTGGTAAAGATCCGAGGTGAGGATGACAGCCCGAACGGCAAGGCCTTGAACTGCAGATGATGAATCACGCCTTCCATCTTTACCGCCAACCTGAGATACTTCTGGTCTGGGACTGGAGTGAGATTAGGATATGCAGGGTATGCATCCCTTAAATCTATTGACGCAATGTAACAATCTGGGTTCAGCAGGTTTTTGACTGAAAAAAAAAAAAAATCGAGTCCATCTTAAACTTTCTGTATTTGACGGATTTGTTCAGAGGTTTTAGGGAATCAAATCGGAATTTTCCTGTTGGCTTTCCTACCAAGAAAATGTGATCATAAAAACCCTCTTGCTGCTCTTCTGGTGGCACTTGGATCACTACACCCTACTGCATCAGTTCCCTTAATGAGGACTTCATGGCCAGGGCTTTTACTGGATCCTTTGGGGTATTCATCACAAGAAATCTTCTTGGGGGGAATTCCATAAACTCTATTGTGTAGCCCTGAGAAAGATTGGTCAGTAAAAAACTGATTTGATATTATGCCTGACCACTGCGGAAGGATAGTTTTCAGCCTTCCGCCCGCAGGGTCAAGTCATTGGGATTTTTCGGCTTGCATAGGAGGATGAATAAGGATTCCACCTTTGCCTTTAGCTTTTTGTGCGGACCAATCCTTCCTCCTCCCCTGGGACTTGTTGTCCTGCTCCTGCCCTTTGAGGTTGAAAAAAGCACTTTGGGGGTTGTTTCTTCTTCTTTACCGGGAAGGACTTCTTCCTATGGGCAGTCCTGTCTAGAATGGTCAATATCAGGGCCAAAGAGGTCACCCGAAAACAGGAATCCCACAGAGTTTACTTTTTGATGCCGCATCACCTGGCCAAGTCTTCAGCCATAATGCTCTTCTTGTCGAATTTGTTAAGGCTGCTGATCTAGCCGACATTCTAATTGCTTCGGCTGAAGCATCTGCTATATGGGCTACCGCAGAGGACAAGGTAGAAAAGGAATTTAAAATCTGTTTGGGTGAATCCACTACTATAGGAGCTTTAAGCTGGTTAACCCAATACTCCAGGTTCCTGGCTACGCATGTCGTGGCCATAGCTGGCTTTAAATTGCTTATGACCGATTGCCAAGCTCTCCAGAGCAAGAGATCCATACGCTTATCCATTGGATCCCTTAGGACCCCCATGTCTTCAAAAGGTCAGGTCGGTGGATCTAGAGACCTGGGAGAAGGCAGCGTCTAACCTGGGGACCTTGTTCCATACTGCAGAGGGGTCTTCCTCAAACAGAAAGCGTCTCATGTGGGGTCTTGAGAAAAAAAGTTTTCTCTGGTACCTGCCATTCTTTCTTTATGGAGTCCAAATGAAAGAATGAACCGGAAAAGTCCTAACATGCGGTCGTTCAAAAAGGCAATTCCTTTTTTCCTTCACTTAGGCCAAGGATAACATGTATGGCATTGAGAAGTCCATTAACTTCTTCCAGGGATAGCTTAAACTTGGAGGGGGCCACTTCAGACCCTTTATCCTCCTCCTCTTCTGAATTGTCAATAAAAGGCGTAGGAGATTTGTTTTTCCCTGGTAGAAGGACCTTCAGACACAGTCTCTAACAGGAAGTGAACCCTGGGAAGACTCTGATGTGGAGGGCTGACTAGCAGACTGACTAACTAATGAGTCAAGGAATGTCTGAATCGTGGCATATAGTTCCTTCTTTATTGAGGCAACCAAGTCATCACAAACGGAAGCAGATTCCTCTTTGACTAAAGAAGCAATGCAAGTACTGCATAGGGCTTTTTTTTCCAATTTCCTCCCATCTTGGCTTTGAATGAGGGGCATCTTTTTTTCCTCAGGTCAGAGCTTTTGGCCTGAGAGAGAAAAGAAAAAAGGTAAAAAAACAGGAGGGGACCCTTAGTGAGACCCAGTTTCCGCTTACGGACCAGTGAACTAGGGAGAAAACACAGCCTCCTGTGCCCAGACAGGCACTCGCCACCAGGAGGAAAGAAAAAAAAAAAAAAAGGAGAGAGACTGGAAACCCCAGGTAAAGGAAATGGGCAGAAAATCCACTGCCCCCTACCTGAGCCTTGCTGGTGCCTGTGCTTGTCCCCACCACTGCAGACGCCGCGTCCTTCATAGCAGGTGTGCTGTGCTCCACTCGTGGCTTGACACGCTGCTTCCGGACTCCCATAGTGCCACTGCACCGGACGCGGAAATAGGCGCCAGCTTCCGCCCTGCCTCCGAAATGACGTTGGGCGCTGACCCAGTGACCTGCTATTAGGAAGTGTCATTTCCGGCGTGGCTGAAAAATCCTCTTAGCCAACACAAAATGGCCGAGAGGACACTGGAGCGGGTTACCGGATCTTCTGCGGCTCTCCCTGAGCAGGTAGGGGGTAAGAGGAGTCCGAACCTACGGCTGCCAAAGCCCTGGTAAGACGGGAGGGCTGAAGGTCTCTA
Organism: Lithobates clamitans; assembly: GCA_037952925.1. Lineage (NCBI taxonomy): Eukaryota > Metazoa > Chordata > Amphibia > Anura > Ranidae > Lithobates > Lithobates clamitans. Next base: position 910,605 of record JBBGZY010000874.1, on the reverse strand, counting down.
AAAAGGACGAAAAAAATGAGAGGAGACCTGGTCTCTCAGGAGCACCTAAGAGATCCTGGCTCCCCTCCAAAAGATGTTCCCTCTGTGCCGGAGAAGACACAAAAACTGAGGTGTGGTAGGGAGGTGCCTCCCTTTAAAGATCTGGAGGAAGAAGGTGTTTCCTGTAGTCCGGTGGGAGGAGTCACTATCTCTCAGGTGCTGTCCTGAAAGATGCCTTGGGAAAAAGGTATTTTCTGTCTTCTTCTAATCTCACAGAATACTCCCAGCTGCCCTAACTAATTCAGCACAGTTGCAATTCTCCTTGGAAATGCACTAAAGCAGAAAAAACACACACAAGTTGCCTTGTGCACATCACCATTTCTTGTAGGCTTTCTTAAATTCCCAATATCCTGCTGCCATCTCTTACAGGTTTAAAAGAAGTGATTAATACAATACAATTGCCTGTATAAACATAGCCTAACTGTAACGTTAGTTTCCTGCATTGTTCCTAGAACCAAGTATTGTTAAGTCTTCCTTGCATTATGGCATTTTCAGCCCCTTTCCTCAATGAACTGACTGGGCAGGTTCAGATTTTGAAAGAGCATTCATAGCTCATGTCTGCCTACATCTGCAGACCCCCTTTTCTCACTAAAAACCATCAGTAGAAAGGGTGTGTGAGTAATAACTAATCATGCAGGAGCGTGCCTGCACAGGTGCCTTCATGGAATGCGGCTCTCCGTGGGGGCACTCAATGAAGGAGGAGGAGCCAGGAGAACTGCCGGGTGGACCCCAGAAAAGGAGGATTGGGCCGCTCTGTGCAAAACCCTTGCACAGAGGAGGTAAGTATGATAGGTTTATTATTTTTAAAAAAAAAACCTTTACAATCACTTTAAAACTGTAGTTCAGATTTTAATTAAAGTAGAATCCCTTTCAGTCAGTTTGAGTGAAAACCGTAATGTGGTCTGCTCAACAGAAGGAGCTCAGTTAAGATGGGGAGCATGCAGAGACGTAGAAGAAAACAGCTAAATATACACAGTAGATGATTTATATATACGTAAACACTTTTGGTTGTGTAAGGGTTTGCATTTTTGTGCATTCATTCCTGAAATGTATACAGCCCTGCCACACAGCATGTGACACGTGGCCACTCAATAAAATTAGAAGAAAAGAGGTTTAACCTTAAACTGCGTAGAGGGTTCTTTACTGTAAGAGCGGCAAGGATGTGGAATTCCCCTCCACAGGCGGTGGTTTCAACGGGGAACATCAATAGATTAAAAAAAACTATTAGATAAGCACCTGAACGACCACGACATACAGAGACATACAATGTAATACTGACATATAATCACACACATAGGTTGGACTTGATGGACTTGTGTCTTTTTTCAACCTCACCTACTATGTAACAGCACAACTAGCCTGGAGACCTGCAGATAATACAGTTAGGTCTAGTCCTTGTCTTCAGCCTGTGATTGGACAGTGAAAGGGGAAACTTTGTATTATCACATAAGAGTGGGAACACAACTGATTGGCTCTTTTGTGCGGTTTCTTATTGAGCTCTGCTGTACAGAGAATTGCAAGAGGTCGATACCAAATCAGATTCAGTTACTTACACTAGCTGCTTTTAAAAATTCCATTTTTTTTTTAAACAAAACGCATACCTGCACGAGTTGGTGTTTTTTAATCTGCCTGGAGTTCACCTCAAGAATGCGTAGTTTACATAGCTGTGTGCAAACATGAAAATCCTTATTGAAACAGATTGTTTGCTTAAAAGAACAGCAGCAGTCATAAAATATTTCTAGAACATATTCTATTTATGTACAGTATCTTAAAACAGCCCTAAAAATCAAGTACAGTAAGCCATATAGGTAAGTCGGGCAGCATAAAAACACTACACTGCTCCTCTGCTCTGCCTAACACTTTACATCTGAATCTTCAATAGGCCACAAAGGGATTGTGTTTCAGAGTTTTTTTGGCTACTCTCCATCTGCTGCTCATCTCATCAGCCATGAGGTTACGATTTGTGCTTTAAAACCATGAATGCTGAATACTGGTTCTATTAAGAAGGGTATTGTTCACCCTATCCAGTCCTTACTCACTAGTTCCAACCTCACAGAGAACTTTGCACATCATAACGTGGTGGATCAATACAGCATGATTAAAACACGTAAAAACAGCTATTATATTTGGCTGATATAAGTAATATGAAATACAGATTAAAAAAAAATGATATCCGACCTCTATATATTCAAGTCATTAAAAGGGAACATTATATTTTTTTGCATTATACCATACAACATGGTATTTATTGTGAGGATAGTGAGGTCTGATGGACCCCAAACTGTGTGGAGATAATTTGGGAGTCTTATGCCCCGTACACACGGTCGGATTTTTCGATGGAAAATGTCCGATCGGAGCGTGTTGTCGGAACTTCCGACCGTGTGTGGGCGCCATCGGACATTTTCCATCGGATTTTCTGACACACAAAGTTGGACAGCAGGAGATAAAATTTTCCGACAACAAAATCCGATCGCGTCAATTCCGACCGTGTGTGGTCTGTTCCGACGCACAAAGTGCCACGCATGCTCAGAAGAAGTTCCGACACGGGACAGCTCGTTCTGGTAAACTTAGCGTTCGCAATGGATACAGCACTTTCGTCACGCTGCAATGTTAAAAATGGTTTAATACAGCGCACTCTCTTCTTTATAATGTGACAAGAATTAAGTAGTTTTGCTGCTCGTATTCACACACACTTCTCACAAAGTTTGATTTGTGTTTTTTTAGTGGGATTCCCTGAATATATTGTTATTAGTTGTCACATCTGACAGTTTTATATTTTTATTTTTTTGTTTTTTTGGATTTTAAGCCTTTTTTTAATTTAATGTTTGGATTTTTTCCAAGGCTGATCTTTGTTCAATGTTATTTTTATTTTTACTCCTGAATATTTTTGTGTGTGTTTTGTGTGTCAAGTTACCCCAACACCATTGATATCTTGTATTATTTAATCTCCAGGAGATTGTTTGGTGTTGGTGTCCCTTGTTCATTTCACATTGTATATTTGAAATGTACCTGAATCCTCACAAACCAACTGTCATTTTTGAAGTAAAACACATAGGAGAGTATAATTCAAAACAAAAATCCTTTATTAAGGGATCAGAACCAAACAAAGAGGAAGGCAACACTGGATCAACATGAGAAATTAGCGAAGCCTGGGACACCCACGGCATACATCAATTTTTCAACATCAAAATTGGTGGCCTGAGGAGTCCATATGTAAGGGAGGGCAGTCTGGTCCAGAATTCACAGAGATCCGGATAGCAGCAGATGACATCTGTGTCCCCAGGCTGTGGTACTACAAGAGGCGCATTTTTTGGCTGACCAGACTGAACCCAGGGCAATCACTGTCTGGTCTTCCTTTCACGCTTCCTTACCGGCTGTGGCTGTGCAGTTGGAGATGTGGCAGGAGGAGGAGTAGGACCTGGAGAAGGAGGAGGAGGAGGAGGAGGAGGACCTGCAGGAGGAGGACGACTGGGAGGACCCGGAGGAGGACTGGGAGGACCTGGAGGAGAGGGAGGAGGAGGACCTGCAGGAGGAGGAGGACCTGCAGGAGGAGGAGGACCATCGCGAAGGTGTGTCTGAGGTGTAATTTGGCCCCTCATACCTTTCTCCAGAGCCTCCAATATGAGGGCCTCACACATTACTTTTTGGCCCTTCTCCATCCTCTGCATTTTATATGCAATGAAGGCAGCAATGTTCTCCTCCATGGTGTGGGGTGCTCCCAGGACCTCTGTAGCCCTCCAAAAGAATCCTATAGCAGCCTCCTCTAGGGCACTCCTCCTACTTCCACTTTCTCTTTTCAGGGGGGGTGGAGGGACCTGCAGATCAGCCAGCCGGCTCGGCCCGGCCACCTCCTGGCTGAGACTTCCCTGTGTATGAAAAAGGGACATGGTTGTAATGTTTTGCATCATCAATCACAATCCTAAATTAGTACTCCCAACTAACATCTAGTTAACATCATTGATTGTACAAGCAGAAATATTTAGAGGAATGCTATACCTGGCTCAATCTGGGCTCCTCCACATGTGGCCTGGAAGGCCCAGGTTGGGCGTCAGAAGCCTCAGCCGGGGGGGGGAAGGAAGCGTGGATGGAAGACTGGAGAGGGATGGCCTGGGTTCAGTCTGGCCTGCCAGAAAATGCAGCCTGTCGTAGTTCAACATCCTGGGGACATAGATGTCATCTGCTGCTCCGGATCTCTGTGAATCCAGGACTTTCTTGCGCTCCCTTAGATATGTGCTCCTCAGGCCACCAATGAAGATCTTTAAATAGGTGATGTCTGCCGTGGGGATCACCTGCTTCACAATTTCACACAATTGCACCAGTGCTGCCTTCCTCTTTGCTTGGTTCTTGAAATGGGGGTGGGTAATCTCCCACAGACAGGGCAGCTCCCTTAGCATCTCTATGAATACAGACATGAAGTCATTATCCTTGAGTAGCATATCCATGTCCACTGCAAGACACAACACAAGACAAAGCCTAATGTCAGACAAAACTCTCCTAATCTTGTTACAATATAGGCCTCAATCTAGAAGCAGTATAGGCACAAGTTTGTCTCTTACCTTCGTTCTTACGATTGGTGCGTCCAATGCTCCTTCCTCCGCTCACAGATCGTACGTAATACGCACGCGTGTTATGCTTTATACACACTGCGCATGCGTGTAACTCCGCCCGCGACGTTTTTTCTAGTCTATTCCCCACCCCTTTTCGTTCGGCGCAGTGGGTGAAGAGCATGATGGCGGATTTAGAGCAGGTGTGTGCTAATTATAGCAACGAGGAGGAGGAGGAGGAAAGCCCGGATCCAGGCACGTCCCGATCCAGAAGGAGACGTTTTAAGGCCACAAATATGTCCTTTGGGGAGATGTTGGAGATGGTTGACATCATGAGGAAGTCCGACTATGACGGAAAATATGGGCCTTACCCCTACCCCAACATCCGAAAGGCCAAAATCATTGCTAAAGTGATCAAAAGCCTTCACAGGAATTTCGGGGTACGAAGATCTAAAGATCAGCTCAGGAAGCGGTGGTCGGACCTGAAGTTGAGAGAGCCAGAGCAGTACCGAAAGATCCGGAGAGTGCTGCAAAAAAGTAAGTAGTTGTGCTGTGTTCCTATTCTTTCTGTCTTTATTCCGTTCGTTCTGCTCCATATGCTTTTATTAATTGTAACGTTTAAAAGGGCAACTTTAATGTTCATGGGCCCATTATTCGTTCGTATCCAACATTTTTCTTTCGGCCTCTAGAACACCATTGTTTAGGCCATATGCATTTTCACACATTTTTTTTGGGCCTACTTGGATGCCAAATATTTGTTTGTGTAGATGGGTTTGTTACTAGAATGAAATGCAAACTAGATTGTGTGTAAGGAGAGGACACTGAGCAGCTGTTTTCACGTCTGGACACTGGAGCACTATTGTGGGACCCCAGAACACCATTTTTATTAGGGGGGCCACACAGGTGCTCCAGTGTATACTATAGGGGGGTCTCCATCTGTTAAGCTTGTACTAAACAGGTAAAGTATTGCAGCTTGACAAAGGCCAATAAAAAAAATACATCTTGGAACTCTGCTAAAATAGACAATTGTACCCCACTTCCAAGCAATGTTTCCTATTTCTAGTTCTGCCATCAAATATCTGTGTGCTAATTATACCATTTTTGTTTTACATAGGGGAGAAAAGACTCGGAGGACACCCCTCATCCGAGGAGACCACAGACCCCCCACCTATGGAAGAAGGTGAAATACCCCCAAACGAAGCTGAGCAGGAGGAAGAAGAAGATGTGGTGGAGATTGGCACCACAACAGGTGAGTGTCTGCGACCACAGGCTCAGGTAAAAGAGATGGATGGTGGCAGATTTTTGAGACCTATTTTTTTTTATTTATCTCTTTTTAGGTGATCGTGGGGTTGTGGATCCCCAACGCTTTACTTCAGAAAGTGCCCAGATCCTGATCGGGGAGATCATGGGGTGTAATGCCGAACTGCAAAACATCCAGCAAAAAATCAATGATGTTATTAAAAAAAATAATAACATCATTGATGTTTTGGGGCGAATTTAAACCCCACAAAATCACTTTTTGTATTGTGGTTCAATATTTTAAAATTTTTTGCAATGTTTAGAAAAGCCAAATTTGGAGGATGCACACAGTGTGCCAACATGTGCTATCTGCCATCACGGGAGATCAATGGACGCGTTTTGGGGGTGCAACCCCTTCCTCAATTATAAAGTCGCGTTGAGGAAGGGCTTGCTCCCCCAAAACACGTCCCTTGATCCCCCCTGATGGCAGATAGCACATGTTGACATTGGGAAATTTTTGTGCATCTTCCAAATTTGGCTTTTCCAGGGGTGATTTCCCCCCATCTGAACGCTATATCAAACCCAGTTCCTAAATACTGATGTCTGATATAGCCTTCAGGTTTTACCTAATGTGAACTTTGTAAGTTCAAGTTTTTTGGCTTTCTTGTTGGTTTTACACAGGCCTGTTTTATCTGAAATGGATATTTCGATTTTTGATAATGCTACTCCAAAAATTGTTATACAACAAACATGTTGGTTTATTTTAAAAACCTTTGGTAAATGCACATGTGATTGTGCAGGTATAAAAAAGTGGCTTACTCAAGAATGTGTGGATTATTGTCTCAACACTACAACACTTTTGGGGTGATGTAATAGCTGTTTTATGCAAAAATGGGGGTTATTTCCTAAGGGCAAATCCACTTTGCACTACAAGTGCAGGTTCAGTGCAGTTGCAAGTGCACTTGTAGTGAAATGTGTTTTTGCATTTAGTAAATAACAGCCAACAGTGCTTTGTATAAGGTTACCCAATCACAACATTTTCTGCACTCAAAACATTTCTGTCAGGGTCAGCTAAAACAAACACAAGCAATAAATGTCCACCAAGAATTTCTTTTGTTTTTTTATTATAAAAAGGCTTCACATATTGTCTGGCATATTGATAGCCCCCCTACCCGCAAAGAACTCCAGGTATCGTAACCGGACATCACGGGCACTCAGGGAGGGCAAGCCAGGACGGCCGCTTTCAAGCGCCGTCAGTGTTGTTGGATGTAGGATTCCGGCCTCAGGCCCAACTGAGCCAGCATAGTTGGCAGAATGTTTTCTTAAAAAATTATGGAGAACACAGCACGCCAGTATTATATGGTTCAGTTTATACTCCGCCATATGGATGGGTGTCAGAAATAGTCGGAACAGGCTGACCAGGATTCCAAATGTGTTCTCCACCACTCTTCGGGCTCTGGCCAGCCGGTAATTAAAAACCCTCTGTTCCGGGGTGAGGGTCCTCATCGGGAATGGCCACATCAGGTGGTCCCCCAGCGCAAATGCTTCATCAGCAACGAACACAAATGGAGACCTTCCACATTGTCCTGTGGAGCTGGCAAGTCCAAGCTGCCATTCTGGAGACGCCTGTAGAACTCTGTCTGGGCGATGACTCCACCATCGGACATCCAGCCATTCTTCCCCACTTCCACATACAGAAAGTCGTAATTAGCCGACACCACCGCCAACATCACTATACTATTAAACCCCTTGTAATTATAATAGTACGACCCCGAGTTGGGTGGTCGGACGATGTGGACGTGTTTCCCATCAATTGCCCCTCCGTAGTTAGGAAAGTCCCACCGCTGGGCAAAGTGGGAGGCCACAGTCTGCCATTCCTGTGGCGTGGAAGGAAACTGTTGAGGAAAAAACAATAAACATTACTATTTTTTCACAGAAACATGGCAAGCAGATTAGACACAAACATTCTGGGGCAACCTCCAGATAGCATTTATTAAGGGGAATTTAACAAGGCCAAAGTATAAAAGGGACACCTATCATATTTCCCCTCCCCCCCTCTCATGGGCCATTTCTAACATTATAGGGGGGGAAAATCTTGGACAGGTAACCCTCTTCACTTCATTGAGAGATGAATGCCTAAATACAGGGTATTACTTGGAACAGCCCCTCCTTTAGTTACACTATTGGCAGACCACTGGACAGGTAAGAAGTGTCATAATACAAAGATATAAATACACACTGTACACATTTGAGGACATTTGGACATTCTGCTATTACCTATCAAGATAATAATAGGATACAAAAACTTTAAACAGTACCATTTGAAAGTATACAGGCAGGCCCTTGCACTACATGCTTTGGGGAATTAATCCATAAATCTGACCAGTAAAGAGATGGGTATAGTGTGTATGGGTTTGGCAAAGTCAGCAGATAGATGATTGAGGATAGATAGAGAATTGGGATCAGCTGACTTAGCAGTTGGGGGAGGGAGGGTTACTAAAAATTATTTGGGGACACCACAAAAAAAAGCCTCTGCCACTCTGCCTGAATTTAAATCAAAAATAACATTTCCAAACATTTTAGGGGGTGTTTGGGGTAAAGCACTACTATGGAGCTGATAAAATACATTGTTAAGTGACTACATGAGGTGAATATAGGGCAGGAGACACCATGCTGGGGAGGTTAGTGAAGGGCAAATATGTATGAAGGACCTAAAATAATAATTACATAAAAATCCAGCATGCATGAGGACAAAGGGGACATTCACAGCATATTACAATCATGGGAATTAGGGAATGAGGAAAGAAATACAATATATTAGCAAACATTCAATACAATAAAATGGGATATAAAAGGATAAAAATCTTACCTTCATATACTCCTTCTGCAGGACCTGGATGATGGCAGAACAGGTCTCTGGGATGATGATCCCCAGAGCCTGGGGGGAGATGCCTGTCGAGAACTGTAAGTCCTGCAGGCTTCTCCCTGTGGCCAAATACCGCAAGGTAGCGACCAACCTCTGCTCCGGAGTGATGTCTTGCCTCATGCAGGTATCCTGCCTGCTGATATAGGGGGTCAGCGAAGCCAACAAATGGTGAAACACGGGGTCCGTCATCCTGAGAAAGTTCCTGAAATCATCAGGATTATTCTCACGGATCTCACGGAGCAAAGGCATATGAGAGAACTGGTCACGCTGAAGCAACCAATTCTTGGTCCATGAACTCCTCCCCACCCTGTTCATGGACTGGACTTGTGTCAAGGTCAGGACCCCAACACCAAGCCCCCGCACAGCACGAACTCTACGAGGAATACGCATACGAAACATGGCTAGAAAACGGTCGGCTGCTCAGAACAAAGTAACAGAACGCACTGAAGAACAGCAAGGCCTGTGAAGAGCGACCTGAAAAACAGTAACGAACGAACAAGAATACAATGACTACCTAAAGTCACACGGAACTTGCTTGCACGCACTGAAGAGCAGATACAAACCCACAAGCACAAACTGAATGGCAGAAAACGATCTGAAAGCCACGAGTCTGAAAAAGCGCGAATCGTCTCTCACCAAACTTTTACTAACACGAGATTAGCAAAAAGGAGCCCAAAGGGTGCCGCGCTTGGTTCTGAACCGGCCTTTTCTAGTCTTGTCGTACGTGGTGTACGTGACCGCGTGGTTGCCGATTGGAAATTCCGACAACTTTGTGCGACCGTGTGTAGGCAAAACAAGTTTGAGCCAACATCCGTCGGAAAAAATCCTAGGATTTTGTTGTCAGAATGTCCGAACAAAGTCCGACCGTGTGTACGCCCTATTAGACTGGCCATATACTACATTATACAATTTTCTTGTACAATTTTCCTTAAGATTTACCAAAATTATATATTATGGAGGTCAAACCTAAAACACTTTCCGTTTGTATACAGGCAGGTAGGCCCTTGCACTACACAGTTGAATGTAGATCTAAAGGAAATCGTAGGAAAATTGTATAATGTATGGCCAGCCTTACTGAACATCATACCAATCTACTTTTCCGCAAATTTTGGTTGCGGTTTCCCTCAGACGTTTCCACCATCAACACGACAGTAATATTCAGTCTCCTGGCTCAGTTTAGCACTGCCTCTGCCCAGGCCTTGTGCTCCGATCCTCCTGACCATTTAAAATAGCATCCTTCTGTTCCTTTATAAATGCTCTGTCAGCTTTCTTTCTGGCATCTCCCTGCTGCTCCGACCCTCCAACTTGGACTCTCTCTGTTCTATCACAGATCTGCACCCCGCAGACACACTTTTGACTGCTTCCTTGCCACCGTGCGGATTCCTCATTAGGGTGGAGTCCTGATCTATCACCAGGTCCCAGACTATAATGGTGTGCCTGTGCCATCAATATGCCTGCAAAACCTGGTCCCAGGATTGTAGATTTCTCTCTCCCAAATCTCTATGAAATCTCAGGTCTCCAGGTCCCAAACTGGGTTTTACCAAGCACTAAGGAAATAGCAAACCCAGTTTCCTCCGAATTAAATAAAGATCCCAGAGTCCCTCAACCTGGCTAAATGAGAATCCTGGGTGACCTAAAACTCTTGACACTGAAAGGCTGCTAACACCTGTCTAACTTAAAGTAATTGTAAAGGCCCATTTTTTTCTATAAAAATAACAAACATGTTATACTGAACCTTCACTGTTGCAGTAGATTTGACAGAGCAGCCCAGATCCTCCTCTTTTCGGGTCCCTCTTCTGTGCTCCTGGCCCCTTCCCCCTCTTCAGTGCCCCCACATCAAGCAGCTTTCTATGGGGGCACCCGAGCCAAGTCACAGCTCCCTGTTTCCATTTAGACATGGAGCCCTGACCTGGCCCCATCCCCTCTCTTCCCTGATTGGCTAGCTGACTGACAGCAGTGGCAGCCAATGGCACCGCTGCTCTGTCTCAGACAATCAGGAGGTAGAATCTCAGATGGCTAAGACACTCATGAACATCGCTGGACAGAGAGGGGGCTCAGGTAAGTGTTGGGGGGCCAAAGGGGGCTGCTGAACACAGAAGGCTTTTTATCTTAATGCATAGCATGCATTAAGATAAAAAAACCTTCTGCCTTTACAACCACTTTAACCACTTTCCGCTCGACCCATAGCAGATGACGGCCGGGCGGTGGTTCAGTTATCCTGACTGGGCATCATATGACGTCCAGCAGGATAACATGGGGGCGCGCATCGCAGCTATCGGTGGAACGGTGTGTCAGTCTGACGTCCAGCAGGATAACATGGGGGCGCGCATCGCAGCTATCGGTGGAACGGTGTGTCAGTCTGACACACCGCTACACCGATCTTGGTTAAGAGCCTCCGGCGGAGGCTCTTTACCACGTGATCAGCCATGTCCAATCACGGCTGATCACAATGTCAATAGGAAGAGCTGCTGATCGGCTTTTACTCACTCGCGTCTGACAGAGTAGAGGAGAGCCGATCAGCGGTTCTCCTGACAGGGGGGGGTCTGCGCTGATTGTTTATCAGTGCAGCCCCCCCTCAGATCACCACACTGGACCACCAGGGATCGCCACTAGGACCACCAGGGAAGGGGCAACATGTGGATGGCCAGGTATGTACCCCATGGCCATCCACATGTGCCCAATGTGCCCAGTCAATGCTCAACCAGTTGGTCAGCAATCTCTCTGCAGCACCATCCTCAGGCTCTCATGGACACAGCAAAAGCTCCCAATCTCTGTACAGACTGTCTTCTCTGATGCAGTACACAGACCCTTAGCAGCAGGTTTGCACTGTCTTGTTCCCCAATCCTTTGGTAAGTGGGGATTCCTGGGTATCAAAATCCACAGTTCAATATCTCCATTCACTTGTACTGTAGGTCAACAAAAAGGTGCTTCGACTGGCAGCTTGAGCTTTCATTTGACACAAACTATCATGGGTATTGAGAATCACTTTTCAGAGACCTAGTGACAAATATCTGACAGTACTTGTGAATGTAATGCAGACTAAACACCTTACAAGGGTCTTGTTCAGAACTTAGCCATGAGAGTTTGTAACAATAGGAGGCATAACAGTAGCAATCGCTTTTGCATCCTCCCAGGAAGGCATCTGATAAATCAACAGACTTTCAGCTGCATTTCAAAACAATTCTCATCAGTCCATTGAGAGGACATTAGACCCTTTCAACCCTATTAACCCAATAAACATTTCAGTCACACTCGAATAGCCTCATAAACATTTGGTCAAAGTTTAAGTAATGAGAAAAGCAAACAGATCTCCTCTTCACCAATCCCCCCCCCCCATCATAATAAAAAAAAAAAAAAAAAAAGTTAGCTGAAAATACACATTGCTGTCGATCTTTTCCTGTAGAACCAAAAACTTCAGTGTATTTCATAACCCCTGAGCTGATAATGGTGCAACCAGCATAAGGACGGATTTACCTGTATTCGTTAATTAAAAACATTTTAAGCCCAAACACCACTATGCTAGAAGGTACAAAAGGCAAAATGGACACATTACCTACCCTAGTTGAACTAGGCATCTGATACATCATGTTTGGATTTACTTAAAAGGTAATTTTATGCTGGACAATAAAATACTAGACTGTAACCTGTTGATATTAATACCTATAGAAAAGTGTATCTGGGGGAGAGCAGTTATAGTTATAAGCACGGTGACATCCCATCGGCCACACCTCAGAGCTCTTGATTGGTCAGACCATTTCTGTCAACAAACTCCTCAGGGACAAAAAAAAGATGGGTTGCATCCACAGTTTGGAGCGCTTTTACCATCAAAGCAATGGACACCTGTCAAGACTTATGAGAGCTAATGTACAATCCTTCTTGTTGATTAGGTTTGCTAAACCAGGACTTGATAAGTATTTTTCATTCAACCCTTTTTGTGTTGCATTGTGGTCTCTTTTTCCTTTCTAATACTTTTTTTATGTAAATATATATATTTTTTCTTAAAGTGTTACTAAACCCACAACAGTAAAATATGTTTTAATGCAGCATAGCATGCTGGTTATACTCACTGTGGAACTTCAGGGGTTAATCCTCTGCATCATGTAAAAAGGCTGTTTTATCCTGTATGCACAGATCCTCCCCCTCCTGCACTGGGGAAGGCCAGCTAACACAGGCAGAGTAGCCCTCCTGCACATGCTCAGTTGTGTCTTTAATGCTGGAGAGAACAGTTTTTTGTTCTCAGAGATAGCCAGGTCACATGATATTGACATCACACATGTGGGCATGTATACAGGCTGCAGTGAAAATCTTCTCCTTCCTGAACTCTCAGCACTGAAGAAACTGTACAGTTTATGATGTAGCCATGGTATCCAGATCATCCAAAAAAGTATATAGTGGTAATATTTTAATGTAAAAAGAAGATTTATAAGGTGTGGGCGCTGTGGGGGGGGGGGGGGGACAAACTATTTTCATATTACTGGGTTTGGTAAGACTTTAACTGTCTTTTTTTTATTAAACATTTGAAATTTGTTCTTATTGTCTCTAATGCACTAATGCAGAACTTAAAGAGTCACTGTCTCTTTGAAGAGTTCTACTATATTGTGAATCTCTGGATATACCAGTCTATAGTGACAGTGTGGGTGACAGGCGTTTATTTTTAAATTATAAAGTGCTATTTCTAATATTATGAACATTTGAAATTTTTTAATAAGAATATTTGGTGGCAGAGCAAAGGGTTAACCAAACCAAGTTTGCACTTTGACTATGGTCCCGCAAGCTGGCAAAGATTTGTGCAGGGTGAGGCTGAGAGTGGCATTGTTGCGTATCAGTGACAGCGTGGTGCAAGGTTGACCAGCCATTTGTCACAAGTCGGTGAAGGTGGCCATGGTCTGATGCCATGTCCATCGCAACACTAACTCTGCAAATGATTTGGTCACTGTACAGAACCAAAGACCAGGTTAACTTTACTTACCACTGAGCAATGAAATCCAATGAATAAAAAGGGTCACATACATACGTGATTGTGCGCCAGGGACATTAAAGCTAGGGAGGAAAAGCCTGGATGTCCTCCAGACAGAAGGCGGGCTCTATTTGACTTGCTGCAGCTTCTAATGTACAATGTGAGATCAGAGCAAACAATTTAGATACAGGCGCTTGTACAATTGTGCAAGACCGAGGTTAACGTTGTTATAAAGCCTAAATGTTTTTTACCATAATGCATTTGTTGCATTAAGGTAAAAAATGTTTAGGCATTAGTATCTCTTCTCACCCCACCTTTTACTTGAGCATTCATTCCAACCAGGAGCTATGCCCGTCTGCAATTTTTCTCTCCCCTCACTTCCTGGTCTCTCAATCAATGCCAGTGACAAAGGAGCAGGGGGGCAGGTCGAGTCCCGCTGTCTGTCAATAGACACAGACAACAAGACTCAGGAGACACATGAGTGCTCAGTATTCAATGGAGGGCAAGAGCCAGGAGCGCTGGCTGGGGACCCAACAAGAGAAGGTTCAGGGCCACTCTGTGCAATGGAATTGCACAGAGCAGGTAAGTATAAATGTTTTTAGGAAAAAAGGCACAATATGGCATTTACATACACCAGTGTATCAAATCTTGTCCGGCAGCTCGTATGTGAATGTCTGTGCATTCACACAAAGATACGCACATGTGCAGTGTACCCCCCCTAGAGTATGCTTATGCTTTTTTCAAAATTTGGTTCTTTTAAAGTCTCAATAATAATAGCCATGCACACCCGATGCAGTTTTATCCCAATATAAAAGTTAGCATACACACCTTTAATAATTAAAAACTGGGTATTCAACCTTGAATGTCCAACACTGAAAGGCTGGGATCTGAGCTCACTAGTTCCTAATAGCTGTCCGACCCTGCCTCTCAACATTTAAGATAAAACTGACCCCACTTCGGGGAGAAACCCCTGAAATTTCACAATTTTTCTCCTCCTAATTCGCTTGACATGAAGGAAGGAAGACATTCCTACAATTCAAGTACAATTTTACATTGTGATAAGCTGGATAACTCCTTTTTCTTGTTCCAAGCCAAAACTAACAGTAATGGGCTCATGCAGTATATGGTGTATCTGTTGATCTTATTTGGCGACTTGTAATGGTTAGTGTGATAATGACCTCCCTGCCTACATGTTACCTTCTGCAGTGTGGATGTTGCTCCTGCGCGACCTTTTTGAATGAACTTTTTTCTTTCTAATGCCCTGTACACACGGTCGGACATTGATCAGACATTCCGACAACAAAATCCATGGATTTTTTCCAACGGATGTTGGCTCAAACTTGTCTTGCATACACACGGTCACACAAAGTTGTCAGAAAATCCGATCGTTCTGAACGCGGTGACGTAAAACACGTACGTCGGGACTATAAACAGGGGAGTAGCCAATAGCTTTCGTCACTTAATTTATTCTGAGCATGCGTGGCACTTTGTGCGTCGGATTTGTGTACACACGATTGGAATTTTCGACAACGGATTTTGTTGTCGGAAAATTTTATATCCTGCTCTCAAACTTTGTGTGTCGGAAATTCCTATGGAAAATGTGTGATGGAGCCTACACATGGTCGGAATTTCCGACAACTAGGTCCTATCAAACATTTTCTATAGGAAAATCCTATCGTGTGTACGGGGCATTTGTCTTTATGTCTTGACCTGTTATAGGAACATTACACCGTTGTCTTGAAAGCTGTACTGTATGTCAATCTTGAAACTGGTACTGTACATAGGTCTTATTTAATAAAAAGCATATAATGCATAGTGGACAATTTAGCTGACACTTACAGTATGTCGGCAAATTTGGCGACGGTGGCATGTGCCTAGGTTGACTTTTGGAAAAAGATTTTATGGCAAGATTTCAATTCCAACATCACTAGCAATCTACATAATAAAAATTAATTATTCCTTAATATTGTTCCTTGCATAAATAACTTTTTTTCTTAACATATTCAAAATGGTTCGCTGTGCTAATAACATCCCAAACATGTCCAACCAGGATATGTGGATATTTTCTTGGCATATTTGTCTGTTATCTCACTCAGCCTATTCTAGATCTTATTTGTACTATTAAGCAACTGCTTTTCTTGGAAAGTAAAAACAGTGCTTGCTGTAGCTCTGAACAGCAACAAGTAACATAGGACAAAAAGATCCAGGAGTTCCTGAAAAGAATATTTTATAATGTCACTACTGCACACAAATAAAACTGATTTTATTCAAATTTAATTGGACAAAGAATGTCCTCTACAAGTTTTATCTTCTGTACGAGACCTTCGCACTTCAACATTAATCTTGGCACACTTCCCAGAATGCTGCAGGTCCATGTCCTTCCTATGAAAGTAACTGTTAATGGCATTTTGCTAAACATGTTCCATACAAGCTAGCATTACTTTATAGCACTGGCTGCTAGCAATCACTGGTATGCTAATACAGTGAGGGAAAAAAGTATTTGATCCCTTGCTGATTTTTGTACATTTGTCCGCTGGCAAAGAAATGATCAGTCTTTAATTTTAATGGTAGGTTTATTTTAACAGTGAGAGACAGAACAAAAATATCCATAAAAACACATTTCAAAAAAGTTATAAATTGATTTGCATTTTAATGAGTGAGTAGTATTTAATCCTCTATCAATCATTTCTCACTCTAAGGGGTCTTCTATACAGGCAACAAGCTGAGACTAGGAGCACTCCCTTAAAGGGAGTGCTCCTAAGCTCAGCTTGTTACCTGTATAAAAAGACACCTGTCCATAGAAGCAATCAGATTCAAATATCTCAACCATGGCCAAGACCAAAGAGCTGTCCAAGGATGTCAGGGAGAAGATTGTAGACCTACACAAGGCTGGAATGGGCTACAAGACCATTGCCAAGCAGCTTGGTGAGAGGGTGACAACAGTTGGTGCGATTATTCGCTAATGGAAGAAACACAAAATAACTGTCAATCTCCCTCGGTCTGGGGCTCCAAGCAAGATCTCACCTCACCTCGTGGAGTTTCAATGACGATAATGAGAACAGTGAGGAATCAGCCCAGAACTACACGGAGGAATCTTGTCAATGATCTCAAGGCAGCTGGGACCATAGTCACAAAGAAAATAAGTGGTAACACACCATGAATAACGACACCATGAAGGACTGATATCCTGCAGCACCCGCAAGGTCCCCCTGCTCAAGAAAGCACGTGTACAGGCCAATCCAAAGTTTGCTAATGAACATCTGAATGATTCATAGGAGAACTGGGTGAAAGTGTTGTGGTCAGTTGAGACCAAAATCAAGCTCTTTGGCATCAATTTAACTCACCATGTTTGGAGAAGGAGGAATGCTGCCTATGACCCCAAGAACACCATACCCACCGCGTCAAACATGGAGGTGGAAACATTATACTTTGGGGATGTTTTTCTGCTACGGGAATAGGACAACTTCACTGCATCAAAGGGACGACGAACGAGGCCATGTACCATCAAATCCTGGGTGAGAACCTCCTTCCCTCAACCAGGGCATTGAAAATGGGTTGTGGATGTGTATTCCAGCCAGACAATGACCCAAAACACATGGCCAAAGGCAACAAAGGGGTGGCTCAAGAAGAAGCACATTAAGGTCCTGGAGTGGCCTAGCCCGTCTCCAAACCTTAATCCCATAGAAAATATGTGCAGGGAGCTGAAGGTTCCAGTTACCAAACGTTAGCCTCGAAACCTTAATTAGTTGGAGAGGAGTGGGACAAAATGCCTCCCGAGATGTGTGCAAACCTTTTGGCCAACTACAAAAAACGTCTGACCTCTGTGATTGCCAACAAGGATTTTGCCACCAAGTACTAAGTCATGTTTTGCGAAGGGGTCAATTAATTATTTCACTCATTAAAATGCAAATCAATTTATATTTTTTTGTTATTCTGTCTCTCTGTTAAAATAAACCTATCATTAAAATTATAGACTGATGTTTTTGTTTTTCTCCATCAGTGGGCAAACGTACAAAATCAGACATTTTTTTTCCTCACTGTAGCAAGATATGTGTAGATGTGAATGTTGCAGATATAGATATATATATATATATATATATATATATATAGATATATATATATATCTATATATATATTTTAGATACACACACAAACACTATTAATACTAGTGTCATAGAAAAGAACCCCCCCCCCCTCTAAAATGCTTTACAGCCTGAACTGAAGACAGACACAGTTTTTGTTTTATGCAGGTGTATTTATAAGTGCAACTTTTAACATCCAAGTTAAGGATACAACACCAACATGTTAAAAAAAACAAGCAAACAAAAAAAAGCAAAGAGAATCACAAAGTGGCTTTCAAACCCAATCAAGTATAGCAAATCGCCTTCTCAATTGCACACATAGCCATTTGACTGGTCTCAGCTGTGGTCATTTTGATTAGCTCAGCATGAAAAGAGCTTTACTGGAGCATTTCAGTCTCTTGTAGTGCAACTGAAGCAAACAATCAACTATGGGAGGCAAGGCACTGTCAACAGCTCTCTAGGATAAATTTGTGAACAGGCACAAGTTAGGAGATGGATACAAAAAAACTATTTCAAAGGCTTTATCAATGCCTAGTAGTACAGTGAAGTAATTTTCTAGCAAAAAAAATAAAAAAGTTTTTAACTTGTAAACACCAAATCCCAGAAAGAGGCTCGGTCCTTAAGTGGTTGATTTATAAAGTAACATCCTTTAGGTCACTGTGTCTGATTAGTAAAGTAGATTAGATCCCCAGCAGCAACACTGTTCAGTCAATAAACTCATTCTCCTTATGGCGCAATGAAATTAGTTTCACATGATCCTTGTCTCACAGACCTGATCCAATATCTCAATGATTTTTCCAATAGTAAAACATCACTCAGGCACAAAACAGGAATGAGTGTACCTATACGTTACAGCCTGATGTCAATGCTGCATTAAACAATTAAGCTACCCATGAAATATTAGATCAAATCTGATTGGCCAGATCAGATAACACCCTCATGTCTATGGGAGTTTCACAGGGCTGCACTAGGGGGATGGGGGGTGGACAACTGAGCAGACAGATTAAAAAACGTATGCCAACCATTATTTGTTCCCCACATGCTGTGTTGGTGCCACTCTCTACGTTTCCTGTCTCTCCACACTAATTTAACAGGAATATGTAACTGCATAACGAGTATGAGGGATAATTTTAGGAAACATTTTGTAGCTCTTTTGTTGTGTTTGTGGCAGTGCTGCATGCCCAGAGATCCAATGTACTGTTGGACTGTTGCATAGCTGACTGCCCTTCTAAGTCCATAGACAAACCATCTGATGTATGATCCATTAAAAAATAAACTGAATCAATTGCAAAGAAACCACTTATGAATTGTGGTTTTGATGATCATAGTATACGTTAAAACAGGAAAAGTATATGGCCAAGGCTATTTTGGCCCTACTTCTCCTATGGATCACAGGAGTGCACTGCGTTCTGCAGTGCTGTGAACTGTTTTCAGCCACTGCCGGCTGACACAACTCTGGTGCAGGCTCAGAAAGGATCCTGACATTGTAGTCAGGATCCACCCAGATTCCTAGATCAGCAGCTGGCTCAGCCTCTCAGCAAGCTCCCACCCCCTGCACAGCCCAGCACTGCAGTGGAGGGGTAGGACAGTCACTGGACCGAGTAATGAGCGATCAGTGGTCTTTGAGCTCTCAGTTCCTGGTGAAGAGCCAGCGGGGGGGGGGGGGGGGTGTTGGGCAGCTGCAGCTGGGATCAGTGCTGCAGCCATCAAGGTGAGTATGATTGTTTTCTTTTTCTTTTTTTTCTTTTTTTTTTTTATATTCCCACAATTCTCATTTAATACTGAAGTTACAGTACATCTATGTGTTTATTAGTGTAAAAAGGATTAGTCAAAGCAAGTGGTCTTTAGCAACTTAACAGGGTTGAATACCTTTAATACTTATATCTAAAGCTGAACTACTGTCAGATCTAAAAGACACACATCAATGGACTCCTGCAGTAATTTTATTAAATGCAAGTAGCAGAAGTATAAGCTTACAGCAATTTCCTAATTGCAGAAGTCAGACTGGAAGAGGTAGGAGGGGCAGGACTGGGATGCAGTCATATGTGTTGCATGCAAATGACACAAAACATGCGTATAGGAGGATCAATAAATATAAATAAATATAATATAATATAATATAATATTGTTATTATTATATATTGTAAAAATTAACTAAAATTGCATTTGCTGTTATTTGCAGAAAATAGTTTTTTTTAAATCAATAGTTCTTGACACTCCCAAAAGCCCTCTTCCTTGCAAAACTTTATTCTTTTCATACATCTGCGAGACATGCTTGCATGATCTAACTGCCAAAACAGGCTTCCCAGATATAAGAATCAGATTAAATAAGCATGCATGCATATGCATTCAGCAAATACTCTCAGCGACAGTGTTATCTAAGGTTGCTTAAGCACTTCAAGCGTCGTGCTAAGGCACTTCAATTGCGCGGTCGTGCGACGTTGTACCCCAAAAAAAATTGACGTCCTTTTTTCCCACAAATAGAGCTTTCTTTTGGTGGTATTTGATCACCTCTGTGGTTTTTATTTTTTGCACTACAAAAGAAAAAAAAAAAAAGCGACAATTTTGAAAAAAAAAGCAATATTTTTTACTTTTTTCCTATAATAAATATCCCCCAAAATATATAATATAACATAACGTATACGTATTTTTCTACATATTTTTAGTAAAAAAATTTTTTTTAAAAATCGCAATAAGCATACATTGATTGGTTTGCGCAAAAGTTATAGTGTCTACAAAATAGGGAATAGATTTATGGCATTTTTATCTTTTTTTTTTTTTTATTAGTAACGGCGGCGATCAGCGATTTTTATTCCTGACTGCGACATTATGGCAGACACATTGGACACTTTTGACACTATTTTGGGACCATTGTCATTTATACAGCTATCAGTGCTATAAAAATGCACCGATTACTGTGTAAATGACACTGGCAGGGAAGGGGTTAAACACTAGGGGGTGATCAAGGGGTTAAGTGTGTCCTAGGGAGTGATTCTAACTGTGGGGGGGATTGCCTCACTAGAACATGACAGAGATCACTGCTCCCGATGACAGGGAGCAGTAGCTCCCTGTCATGTCGCTGGGCAGAACAGGGAAATGCCTTGTTTACATAGTCATCTCCCCATTCTGCCGCTCCATGACACGATCGCGGGCCCCTGGCAGACAGACAGAGTCCACGGGACCCGCAGGCACGGTCACGGAGTACGCGGCGGCCATGCGCCCACAATGCTGCGATTTAAGGGGGACGTACCTGTACGCCCATTTGCCCAGCCGTGCCATTGTGCCGACGTACATCGTCGGGCGGTGGTCGGCATGTGATTAAAGAAAGTAGTGGGATATCAATTGGCAACAAAGGTTGCTGTACTCTTATGATGTCCATTGACATCAGATTGCTATCAAACCCTGCCAAAAGTGTAAGGCTGGGCAACAACTATAGCATCCTACACGTAGCCAGAAGTTACCTGCCTATTGGCAGTCAGGAATCCTAACACACCAAGTACTTTAAAGGCCTTATTTATAAAGCAGCAGTAAATTTAACCACAGTCAATACTTTGGAAAAAAAAGCACCACATACTGATAAACAATAATGTGCTTTACAAATGTGAATTGCACTCTGCAAGCTTAGGAACTTGCACTTTTGAAATTATGTGAACCTTTAGGAATTATGAGATTTTAGGGATTGGGCGCACATATATTTTAACAATTCTTTTTTGGAGCTTTCATTAAGGGTTTAAGGGTAAGAGCTAGAGGAGGTGTTAGGTTAACACAGGGATAGATGACATGTCAGGGGAATTTTGGCTTGCTGTTTTATTTCTGACAAGTTTTCAGCACCAAAAGACACTATCTGAGCATTACTTGCTCTTTCCCCCAATGGGGGGTGGGGGCAGATGAGATTCAATGAAACCAGAACTAAAAGCCAGAAGGGATCAGATCATGGCATTAAAAATCAAGCTTTTGAATTAATGCTGGAATTGCTGAGATTTCAATTCACAGCATCTGAATTACACAGAATTGTTTTTACGAGTTCCCCTAATCCCATAGTTTAAAGGCCAAGTTCACCTTTTCCTGAATAGCCTATGCAGTCAAGGGGCCCTAATGGCTATGAAAAGCCTTGCTACTATGTCAAATGTTCAATTAATTTTATTGTTATGCCTGTAGGCCATTTGGAAGCCTGACCAAAAAAACTCCAAATTACCAATACCCATGTCCTTCCAATTGTTTCTAGGACTTGAAAACCATTGGATGGTCACTACCAGAATTACAGAAGTGAAAACCAACAGTTTTTGAATCCTCGCAACAAGGCAGGAGGTGCACCCCCCAGAAATCAGCCAAACTTCCAGAGGGGCACAAATGGCCCACACATATGACATAATTAATGAACATTTTACAAAGCTGCACAGTTTTAAATACCTACTGGTGATCCACGACTGCATAGGATATTTTCTGGAAAAGCTGAACTTGAGAGGGATAAAAGTCAGCCAAATCAGTAGTAACCTGCACACACAGATATTGAATTTGAGTCCCACATTAAAAGGGGCAGCATGGCATCTCGGGTCAGGAGTGGAACTGGGTCCAATGGAAGCATCTGTGGTGAACTTAGTTCAATTAACTGTTGATCCTGCAAATAGATCTGTTATTTTTACACTTTCTTTAACAGGCCAAACTGCCCAGTAAAGGTACCATTTATGGGAATTGAGACAGACCATTTACCTGTATTCCATTTTAAATAATACAAAACAGGATACCTGATGGTATCTTTATTTACTATAAAATCTTCTTCTGTGCCCCTCTATGGTTTAGTTTCACTTTGTTGCCTGAGCATAATTTTGTCCGACTCCACAGCTTGTCCCTGCCAAATCACTCCTTGAAGCAGTAGTAAGCTTTGTGACTTTTTACCTGCAGGTTAGCTTATAATAAAGCTTACCTGTAGGTAAAATAAATGTCTCCTAAACTTGCAGTTTAGGAGATATTCAGTTGTTTGGCAGCCTGTGACGAGCTCTGTGCCACGGCTGTTACGTCATCGCAGCTTGGCCAGTCAAGTGGCCGGAGCTCATGAACCTGTAAGGAAGACCGGGTGAAGATGGAAGCCCTGTCAGCGGTGACAGCGTGCCACTGGAGGGCTTCGTTTTAAGGGAAATCCTTCTTAATGGGCTAGTGTGTGATACATACTAGCACATTATGACATTACCTTGCAAGAGAAACATTTGTTTTTCCTTAGGTTTACTACCACTTTAAAAGGCAGTTGGTAGACCTTAGCCGTGCAGGCCCCAGAAACAAAAAAAAAAGGGGGACACAAAGTGAGAAAAACAGACAGAAGATGTTTTTTGAAGAATAAAATAATTTTTACTTATTCACACCTATGCAATTTAACACATGCATTTCAAATGAATAATGTACACAGGTTAGGCATCGTTTTAAATGGTGCACATTAGTGCTAAGCATTGATGTGTTGTTCATTTGTTGGTGCATGGATGAATGTTATAGGTAATGACAGTGCTCAAACACAGAGCATATGGACAATGCATTTAAAGTACATGAATACAGGCATGAAAAGTTGGAAATCTAGCCCAAAGCAGATCTAAATACAATGACTAAAATTTGCTATATGCTTTAAAGGCCAAGTTTCATCTTTTAAAGTTAAAATAATACATTTACATGATTTACAGGTAAAAAAAATAAAAAATGCATTTATATTTTTTTTTCTCAGGAGCCTGCAGAGCATTGCACCCACAATCAGTAGATCATGGGTGCAAGGTCAGGCGTCAGTACACTCTCCCTCGGGCTTTGTGCCTGTACCTCTGTAGGGACTTTCTGTGACAAAGCTGGAGAAAGAGTGAATAGACTACAAGGGTGTTTAGAAACACCTTAACGGTCCTTTGAGAAATACAACCCCTCTGCTGCAGTGGCAGACGGAACTTGTAGTTTCTTCATTAACAGATATCTGTAAATGAAAGTTAGGGTTGTGCAAGCAGAGCCCTGCACAGCTGCACCATTTTCAAAATGCGATAGCAGCTGTGAGGAGAGGATCCCCCAACCACTGTCACAGGAGGGGTGAGGGGGGGGAAGAGAGGTGTTGACCTCTGTGAAGTGACAAGCAGGTACTGTCCTGGGTTTTATGCCTATTAGGACCTTGTAGCCCTTTCTATTTAATAAACAGTCTGGTCAGGTTTTTATGTTATTAACGTTAATTATTGGTTATTTATATTTGTTTAAAAAAAAGGCTGCTATGGCCAATTTAACTCCAATTTTGTGTGGTGTGGTCACTAAAGGAAAAGGTGGGGTTCTTGGCATAGCAGTAACAAGACATATTTAATACCATAGTCATGTATTTATTGAAACATAAAACATGTCAAATATTAATCACACAGTGCATTAACCCCTTGCCGACCGCCTCACGCAGATATACTGCAGCAGAAGGGCTCGTACAGGCAAAACCACGTACCTGTACGATCCCCTTTAAGAGGCGGCCGGCGCGC
This sequence comes from Lithobates clamitans, assembly GCA_037952925.1. Classification (NCBI taxonomy): domain Eukaryota; kingdom Metazoa; phylum Chordata; class Amphibia; order Anura; family Ranidae; genus Lithobates; species Lithobates clamitans. The sequence goes on along the minus strand of JBBGZY010000874.1, from coordinate 886,342 downwards.
GTGTGCGCGGCAAGCTCCGTGAGTCGTGTCGCGGGTCCCGCGGACTTGATCGCCGCGGGGATACCCGCGATCGCCTCAGGGGAGGCATCTCCCCGTTCTGCCTAGTGACAGTGTCACTGGATCTCTGCTCCCTGTCATCGGAGCAGAGATCAGTCACATGTCACACACAGCCATGCCCCTCACAGTTAGAAACATGCCCCTAAGACACACTTAACCCCTACACTGCCAGTGTCATTTACACAGGAATCAGTACATTTGTATAGCACTGATTGCTGTATAAATGACAATGGTCCCAAAAATGTGTCAAAAATGTCCGATGTGTCCGCCATAATGTCGCAGGCACAATAAAAATCACTGATCGCCACCATTTAAAATAAATAAATTACTAAAAATGCCATAAAACTATCCCCTATTTTGTAAACGCTATAACTTTTGCACAAACCGATCAATAATCGCTTATTGTGATTTTTTTTACTAAAAATATGTAGAGGAATACGTATCGGCCTAAATTGAGGAAAAAAAAAATTTTTAATATATTTTTGGGAGATATTTATTATAGCAAAAAGTAAAAAATTGTCGCTATTTTTTTGTTTATAGAGCAAAAATAAAAAGCGCAGGGGTGATCAAATACCACCATTTGTGGGGAAAAAAAAAGGACGCCAATTTTGTTTGGGAGCCACGTCGCACGACCGCGCAATTGTCAGTTAACGCGACGCAGTGCCAAATCGCAAAAAGTGCTCTGGTCAGGAAGGGGGTAAATTTTTCTGGGGCTGAAGTGGTTAAAGTCATCCAGTTAGGGTTTACATCTACTTTAACACCTTCCCGCCTGGCCTATAGCAGAATGATGGCCAGGGGCTGGCTTTACCATTCTGAGTGTACATTAACCACTTGAGCCCCGGACCATTATGCTGCCTAAGGACCAGAGGTCTTTTTCCAATTTGGCACTGCGTCGCTTTAACTGCTAATTGCGCGGTCATGCAATGCTGTACCCAAACGAAATTTGCGTCCTTTTCTTCCCACAAATAGAGCTTTCTTTTGATGGTATTTGATCACCTCTGCGGTTTTTATTTTTTGCGCTATAAACGGAAAAAGACCGAAAATTTTGAAAAAAAATGATATTTTCTACTTTTTGTTATAAAAAAAATCCAATAAACTAAATTTTAGTCATACATTTAGGCCAAAATGTATTCGGCCACATGTCTTTGGTAAAAAAAATGTCAATAAGCGTATATTTATTGGTTTGCGCAAAAGTTATAGCGTCTACAAACTAGGGTACATTTTCTGGAATTTACACAGCTTTTAGTTTATGACTGCCTATGTCATTTCTTGAGGTGCTAAAATGGCAGGGCAGTACAAAACCCCCCCAAATGACCCCATTTTGGAAAGTAGACACCCCAAGGAAATTGGTGAGAGGCATGTTGAACCCATTGAATATTTATTTTTTTTGTCCCAAGTGATTGAAAAATGACAAAAAAAAAAAAAATATTTACAAAAAGTCGTCACTAAATGATATATTGCTCACACAGGCCATGGGCCTATGTGGAATTGCACCCCAAAATACATTTAGCTGCTTCTCCTGAGTATGGGGATACCACATGTGTGGGACTTTTTGGGAGCCTAGCCGCGTACGGGGCCCCGAAAACCAATCACTGCCTTCAGGATTTCTAAGGGTGTAAATTTTTGCTTTCACTCTTCACTGCCTATCACAGTTTCGGAGGCCATGGAATGCCCAGGTGGCACAAAACCCCCCAAAATGACCCCATTTTGGAAAGTAGACACCCCAAGCTATTTGCTGAGAGGCATATTGAGTCCATGGAATATTTTATATTTTGACACAAGTTGCGGGAAAGTGACACTTTTTTTTTTTTTTTTTCATAAAGTTGTCACTAAATGATATATTACTCACACAGGCCATGGGCATATGTGGAATTGCACCCCAAAATACATTTAGCTGCTTCTCCTGAGTATGGGGATACCACATGTGTGGGACTTTTTGGGAGCCTAGCCGCGTACTGGACCCCGAAAACCAATCACTGCCTTCAGGATTTCTAAGGGTGAAAATTTTTGATTTCACTCTTTACTGCCTATCACAGTTTCGGAGGCCATGGAATGCCCAGGTGGCACAAAACCCCCCCAAATGACCCCATTTTGGAAAGTAGACACCCCAAGCTATTTGCTGAGAGGCATAGTGAGTATTTTGCAGCTCTCATTTGTTTTTGAAAATGAAGAAAGACAAGAAAAAACATTTTTTTTTTCTTTTTTCAATTTTCAAAACTTTGTGACAAAAAGTGAGGTCTGCAAAATACTCACTATACCTCTCATCAAATAGCTTGGGGTGTCTACTTTCCAAAATGGGGTCATTTGGGGGGGTTTTGTGCCACCTGGGCATTCCATGGCCTCCGAAACTGTGATAGGCAGTGAAGAGTGAAATCAAAAATTCACGCCCTTAGAAAGCCTGAAGGCGGTGCTTTGTTTTCGGGGTCCCGTACGCGGCTAGGCTCCCAAAAAGTCTCACACATGTGGTATCCCCGTACTCAGGAGAAGCAGCAGAATGTATTTTGGGGTGTAATTTTACATATTTCCATGGCATGTTTGAGCAATATATCATTTAGTGACAACTTTGTGCAAAAAAAAAAAAAAAAAAAAAAAAAATTTGTCTCTTTCCCGTAACTTGTGTCGCAATATAAAATATTCCATGGACTCGACATGCCTCTCAGCAAATAGCTTGGGGTGTCTACTTTCCAAAATGGGGTCATTTGGGGGGGTTTTGAACTGTCCTGGCATTTTATGCACAACATTTAGAAGCTTATGTCACACATCACCCACTCTTCTAACCACTTGAAGACAAAGCCCTTTCTGACACTTATTGTTTACATGAAAAAGTTTTTTTTTTTTGCAAAAAAATTACTTTGAACCCCCAAACATTATATATTTTTTTAAAGCAAATGCCCTACAGATTAAAATGGTGGGTGTTTCATATTTTTTTTTTCACACAGTAATTGCGCAGCGATTTTTCAAACGCATTTTTTGGGGAAAAAACACACTTTTTTTAATTTTAATGCACTAAAAACACGCTATATTGCCCAAATGTTTGATGAAATAAAAAAGATGATCTTAGGCCGAGTACATGGATACCAAACATGACATGCTTTAAAATTGCGCACAAACGTGCAGTGGCAACAAAATAAATACATGTTTAAAAGCCTTCAAAAGCCTTTACAGGTTACCACTTTAGATTTACAGAGGAGGTCTACTGGAAAAATTACTGCACTCGATCTGGCCTTCGCGGTGATACCTCACATGCATGGTGCAATTGCTGTTTACGTTTGACGACAGACCGCCGCTTGCGTTCGCCTTAGCGCGAGAGCAGGGGGTGACAGGGGTGTTTTGTTTTGTTTTTTTTTTTTCTTTATTATTTTTTTGCTTTTTTAATCTTACTTTTAAACTGTTCCTTTCATATTTTTTTTTTTAATCATTTTTATTGTTATCTCGGGGAATGTAAATATCCCCTATGATAGCAATAGGTAGTGACAGGTACTCTTTTTTGAAAAAATTGTGGTCTATTAGACCCTAGATCTCTCCTCTGCCCTCAAAGCATCTGACCACACCAAGATCGGTGTGATAAAATGCTTCCCCAATTTCCCAATGGCGCTATTTACATCCGGCGAAATCTAAGTCATGAAATACTCATAGCTTCAGGTTTCTTAGGCCATAGAGATGTTTGGAGCCACTCTGGTCTCTGATCAGCTCTATGGTCAGCTGGCTGAATCACCGGCTGCATTCTCAGGTTCCCTGTTGAGACAGGAGAGCCAGAGAAAAACACGGAAGACGGTGGGGGGGGGGGCATTCCCTCCCACGGCTTGTAAAAGCAGTCTAGAGGCTAATTAGCCGCTAGGATTGCTTTTACATGAAAGCCGACCGCTGGCTGAAAAGAATGATACCAAGATGATACCTAAACCTGCAGGCATCATTCTGGTATAACCACTCAAAGTCGTGAATGGCGTACCTGAAGACAAAAAAATGGTTAACAATGGTTAACAATAAAGCACAGTAAAGTGTAAATAATTACACACCTGAAAAACAAACATAATAACAATAACAATAACAATAAAACATTGCAGAATAGAATACAGTAAAAAAGAGCAGAACAATAGAGAGAGAGAATAGAGAGAGAGAGAGAACAATAAAACAACAACTGATTTTTTTTATTTCATATATTTTTTTTTTTTTACACTTTTTTTGTAACTAACTTTTATAACGGTAACCGGTTCCAGGTTCGGGTCTCTCAAAATGCGATGGCATCTTGGGAGACCCTGTGAAAGTGTGCCTAGTCTGTGCAATGCTGTACCCTACGCTAATACTCAACTAGTGAATGGTAGCGTTCAAAACATTCACCAATGCAAAGACCAGGATTGTCAGGACAGGAGGGACAATAATAGCGGGTGTCACGCCTATATCCGCGCTTGCTGCAGACACGACATCTTTTTTGGGGGGTTCGTTGGGTAGGGGTACTCGGGAGGACATAAAAATGCCTCTCATGCAGCCGACTGCATTTGGTTGGGGATGTGAATGGGGGAAGTACGGGCGCTGCAGAAGCGGTGGGTTCCCAATTAGGATTGGCGAATGCAGCAGGAAGGGCACTATGGGCACGACGGGCCTGTGTTTGTCTTTTTGGTGGCAGCGGGACACTACTTGTGCTTGCCACCTCACCAGCTTGAACTGCACTTATGGGACTCGCCACGTCACCAAGTGTTACTGCAGTGCTGGTTTGACTACGACCGGGGTGTACTACGCCGCTGGCGCTTGCCAGTTCACCAAAACGCTACCAAAAAACTGTTAGCGATCGCAGGGATCAGGCCTGACTCTGCGAACGCTGCAGTTATGCGTTTAGTGTTTTGTAAGTGTCAGTGATCGATCGATACTGCACTTGGGTGGGCTGGGCTGGGCCGGGCGGAGGGGCAAAACGCAGGTGCTAGCAGGTATCTGGGCTGATTCCGCTAACACTGCGTTTTTGGGAACCCTAAACTGCTGGGGACGCTAGTATAGATCTGATCGGATCAGATATTGATCCGTTCAGATACTATACCACTAAGGGAGGCGTACGGTGCGTGCGTGGGTGTTAGCGGTACTGGCGCTAACCTGACGCCTGGGGCTGGTGCTTGCCAGTTCACCAAAATGCTACCAAAAAAACTGTTAGCGATCGCAGGGATCAGGCCTGACTCTGCGAACGCTGCAGTTATGCGTTTAGTGTTTTGTAAGTGACAGTGATCGATCGATACTGCACTTGGGTGGGCTGGACGGAGGCACAAAACGCAGGTGCTAGCAGGTATCTGGGCTGATCCCGCTAACACTGCGTTTTCGGGAACCCTAAACTGCTGGGGACGCTAGTATAGATCTGATCGGATCAGATATTGATCCGATCAGATACTATACCACTAAGGGAGGCGCATGCTGCGTGCGTGGGTGTTAGCGGTACTGGCGCTAATCTGACGCTGCCTGGGGCGACGCATATCACCGCCGGGCGATCGGGGGGCTAAACCTTTATTCGGTAATAAACGGCGGGTGCCCTGACACTATAAAAAATAAACGAACTAACCAGCGTCAACCGTAACGGTTATACGGTGATCAGTGGTGAAAGGGTTAACTAGGGGGCAATCAAGGGGTTAAAACATTTATTAGGTAGTATATGGGGGTCCCTGACGCTATAAAACACTGACGGCGAACCTAAATATTTACCTCACTAACTACCGTCACCAGCGACACTAATACAGCGATCAGAAAAATGATCGCTTAGTGACACTGGTGACAGGGGGTGATCAAGGGGTTAAAACTTTATTAGGGGGGGTTAGGGGGGTACCCTAGACCTAAAGGGGGGTAATACTCACTGTTCCAACACTGTAACTGTCACAAACTGACACTATGCAGTAATCAGAAAAAAAAACAAAAAAAAAACTGCTGGTGTCAGTTTGTGACGGGGGGGGGGGGGTGATTGGGGGGGGATCGGGGGGCGATCGGGGGGGGGAAAATCGGGGTGTTTTTTTGTATGCCTGGCATGTTCTACTGTGTGTGTGTGTGTGTTGGTGCACTCACATAGATGTCTTCTCTCCTCGGGCCGGAACGGAAATTACCGAGCCGAGGAGAGATGACATCATTTCCTTTGCTGCTGTTTAGCATACAGCAGCAAAGGAATGATTCGATTGGCCGGCGGCGATCGCGAGGGGGGGGCCACGAACGGATGGTCTCCCCCTCACCACCGATCGCCGCTGGACAAAAGACGACCGCCTCGGGCACCGGGGGGGGTCCGATCGGACCCCCCACCCGCGGAAGGCAAATCACGTACCCTGTACGTGATTTTGCCTGTCCGTGCCACTTTGCCGACGTACATCGGCGTGAGGCGGTCGTCAAGTGGTTATAGGATGTCCTCTCAGAAAGCGCCGCTCGCGAGGTCGCGCAGGGATGCAAAATGTCAAACAGTTGTGTCCACCGGACCAATCACAGCAGGTCACAGGAGAGTTGTAAAAAAAATGGATGTCTTCCTTTCATGCCATCCATTGTGTACAATTGTGTTGCTAGCTGTAATTGGTCAATGTGATCACATGGTACAGACAGGGCCAATCACAGCCCATCTGTACCATGTGATTAGCTTTGGCCAATCACAGCAAAACAAACTGAACAGTTTCATTCAGTAAATGTAATTCACTGCTATAAGCAATCATGTGTAAACAAAAAAAAACTCCTGATCACTTCCCCAGAGTAGTATAATGTTACTTTAGTATTTAGCATTGTGTTAAAAAAATTCAATTATATATATATATATATATATTATTTTTTTTTTTTTCTGATCACCACCACGCCAGTTATATGACAACTTTGTACTGCACTGGTGACAGTATGTAAAAAAAAAAAAAAAAAAAATTGTGCAAAATTCCTTCCTTTTTACTTATTAAATACCTTGGACTTTGCAAAAAAGGGATAATTTGGGGGATATTTGCACTGTCCTGGAATTTTAGGGCCTCATGAGATTAGTTATTCCGTCAGTACATCAGGAATGATCAATTTTCAGATATATACCATAGTTTGTGGATTCTATAACTTTCCTACGGACTAAATAATATAAATAACTAAATAATATAAAATATTGATTTGGGTTATTTTCACCAAAGAAATGTAGCAGAATACATTTTGGCCTACATTTATGAAGAGCAATCATTTATTTGCAAATTTTTTTTGTTTATTTAACAAATAAAAAACAAAAACAAAAACACAGTGGTGATTAAATACCACCAATAGTTTGGGTACAGTGTTGCATTACCGCACAATTGTCATTCCAATTGTGACAGGGCTGAAAGCTGAAAATTGGCCTGGGCAGGAAGGAAGTAAAAAAGTGCCCTGTATTGAAGTGGTTAAAAATGGAGTACAGGTGTAACTAAAGGGTATAAACAGGGAACGCAAACAAGAGCGGGAATTGGTCTTTCAAATTATTTGGAAACAGGAAATAATTAATCACCTCATTTTTATGTGTTATATTTTTCTGTTTTTTTGTTTGTTCTTTTTAATTTTACTATTTGTGTATAAAATGTTCTTTCTAGCAAAGTATATTTTATGTAATTAAATATTCTTTTTTCTTCCTTTGAGCCATCTATAGTAGTTCTCTAATTTTGTTTTTCATTGATTGTATGCAAAATGTCTAATTTGAATTTTTCGCACAGAAATAAAAATTTGGTTTTCATAATAAATAATTTTTCTTGGCCCCTCTGGAATATAAAAACTGAATGAATAATAAACTACGCAATGGCGAATGCCAAAATTATAATGACAATAAAAATAACTACATTTTAGCCATCTGTTTCTTGTTCCATTCTTAATAATTCTGTAAACACCATGTATGGACCCAATTACAGCTAATGAATAACTGGACATCCCAGGGTTTTGGACGAGCTACAGGTTTCCCGGATACGATACATTACAATACATGTTCTAATATGGCTCATTACACCTTATATACAATGACGTGTTGTGTTTACGGATGTACAAGTCATTGTGTATTCCATTGTATAGTGTGTGTACGTTTACCATATGTAGGAACATCTCTTATGTTTAACGGACTGCCACTTTTGGTTTATTTTTTGTACTACTACAGGGTGTTTAGAATGTCACTTTAACATTTGGATGGCACGTACACAACTTTGTTTAAAATCCTTTTAGCATTAAAAAAAAAAAAAAATTACAGTGCTTTTAACCAAGGAGAAAGGCCATGCCAGATGTTCTAACATGAAAATTGTCTGTCGTCAGGGCCTGGTCCCTTCTTCCTGTCCCCTTAGGCAGTTTTGTGCTTCGCCTCCTACTCCAGTTAACTAGCTAACCTTAGTATCACACTAACAAGATGAGATGTCATAGACCCAAAGGGCATGTCAAGGCTCAGGGCACAAAAGTTGAAGGAGGCAGATTGCCACTTCCTTCATCTGCCTTAGTCAGCCTAGCACCAAGGATTAGAAGGCTAGTCTGCCAGCAGTTCCATTCCAGATGTATGGACACAAAGCAGGAAAACCATGTACATAATAAATCACTCCACCAGCAGAAATGCAGGTAGGGAGGCAGTCTGTATCCTTTCACTATACATAGGTATGTGAATCAACTAAATGTATTGTGCTATTTCTTTAGACCCCTTTTACACTGGAGGCGTTTAATAATTCTCCAGGTGCTCCTCCAGCATCACATTAAACTGCTTACCAAGATTAGTGGACCTCTAGGAAGCAACTGGAGGATTATTCTCTAAAAACACAAGTCACAAGTTATGAAGCATGGTGTGTTCACACCTAAAGTGTTACAAAACCCAGGGCCCTGCATTCACTATATCTGACCCCCCACAGAACATGGAAATGCAATCATTTTAGTAAATATAAACTGCGAAATACCTTTTCTCATCAGCAGTATATAGCAATCGTGTGACTTCTATCAGTGTCTGGTTAAAGCAGCAGTAAACCGCAGTTGAAGATAAAAAAAAAATCCCCTGCAAGACAATGTCATAATCTGCTAGTATGCATCGTATACTAGCACATTATGCAAGACTTTCCTTGAAATTAAGCCCTCCAGTGTCGCACTGTCTCCACTGAGAGGGCTTCCATCTTCCCCGGTCTTCCTTCCGGGTTCATGGCCTCTGGCTACATGAGGGGTGCGATGACATCATTCCTGCTATGCTTGTAGGAGTAGTTCTCATTCTCCTCTGACCATGTCCTAAGACCCCTGACCTTCAGTCTGGACAGTGCCGATCGGACCTGTGCTGACCACCTGGACTCTCCCAAAGAAAAAAAAAAATCTCTAGCAATACACACCAAACTGAGCAGCTTGCCCCCAAGGCTCTGTTCTATCAGGAGATGGATTGGGAACAGTGGAGGAAGGGGAGGATCAGAGAGGACAGGTTATAACATAATATAATAACACTTTAACCACTTCAGCCCAGGAAGAATTTACCTCCTTCCTGACCAGAGCACTTTTTGTGATACGGTACTGCGACGCTTTAACTGACAATTGCGTGGTCGTGCAACGTTGCACCCAAACAAAATTGACATCCTTTTTTTCCCCCACAAATAGAGCTTTCTTTTGGTGGTATTTAATCACCTCTGCGGTTTTTATTTTTTGCGCTATAAATAAAAAAAGAGCAACAATTTAAAAAAAAAAAGCAATATTTTTGACTTTTTGCTATAATAAATATCCCCAAAAAATATATAAAAAAAACAAAAAACTTTCTCTCTCAGTTTAGGCCAATATGTATTCTTCTACATATTTTTGGTAAAAAAAAAAAAAAAAAATTTGCAATAAGCGTATATTGATTGGTTTGCGCAAAACCTATAGCGTCTACAAATTAGGGAATAGATTTATGGCATTTTTATTAACTTTTTTTTTTTTTTTGGCGGCGATCTGCGATTTTTTTTGTGACTGTGACATTATGGCGGACACATCGGACACTTTTGACACTATTTTGGGACCATTGTCATTTATACAGCAATCAGTGCTATAAAAATGCACTGATTACTGTGTAAATGACACTGATTATCTGATTAATGGGAATTCAATTGAATTCATGAACAAAGTAACACAGTGCTGCCAATCCAGTGCAAAATGATCTATAAATTTTCTGCCCTATCTGATTGACTCCGTTCGATTGAATCTGATCAAAACTGAGTCTAAATCAACCAGAAGGGAAGATATGGCTATTCGATTGTTTGCATATACAATTGTTTTGTTCTAAATGCACATTGATAAAAAAAAAAATTATAATTATATATATAAATAAATTTTAATTTTTATAATTAAATATATATATATATATATATATATATATATATATATATATAACAAAGTATTCAGACCCCCTTAAATTTTGAACTCTTTGTTATATTGCAGCCATTTACTAAAATCATTTAAGTTCATTTTTGTTCTCATTAATGTACACACAGCACCCCATATTGACAGAAAAACACAGAATTGTTGACATTTTTGCAGATTTATTACAAAAGAAAAACTGAAATATCACATGGTCCTAAGTATTCAGACCTTTTGCTCAGTATTTAGTAGAAGCACCGCTTTGATCTAATACAGCCATGAGTCTTTTTGGGAAAGATGCAACAAGATTTTCACACCTGGATTTGGGAATCCTCTGCCATTCCTCCTTGCAGATCCTCTCCAGTTCTGTCAGGTTGGATGGTAAACGTTGGTGGACAGCCATTTTGAGGTCTCTCCAGAGATGCTCAATTGGGTTTAAGTCAGGGCTCTGGCTGGGCCATTCAAGAACAGTCACAGAGTTGTTGTGAAGCCACTCCTTCGTTATTTTAGCTGTGTGCTTAGGGTCATTGTCTTGTTGGAAGGTAAACCTTCGGCCCAGTCTGAGGTCCTGAGCACTCTGGAGAAGGTTTTCATCCAGGATACCCCTGTACTTGGCCGCATTCATCTTTCCCTCAATTGTAGCCAGTCGTCCTGTCCCTGTAGCTGAGAAACACCCCCACAGCATGATGCTGCCACCACCATGCTTCACGGTTGGGACTGTATTGAACAGGTGATGAGCAGTGCCTGGTTTTCTCCACACATACCGCTTAGAATTAAGGCCAAAAAGTTCTATCTTGGTCTCATCAGACCAAAGAATCTTATTTCTCACATCTTGGAGTCCTTCAGGTGTTTTTTTAGCAAACTCCATGCAGGCTTTCATGTGTCTTGCACTGAGGAGAGGCTTCCGTTGGGCCACTCTGCCATAAAGCCCCGACTGGTGGAGGGCTGCAGTGATGGTTGACTTTCTACAACTTTCTCCCATCTCCCGACTGCATCTCTGGAGCTCAGCCACAATGATCTTTGGGTTCTTCTTTACCTCTCTCACCAAGGCTCTTCTCCCCCGATAGCTCAGTTTGGCCGGACGGCCAGCTCTAGGAAGGGTTATGGTCGTCCCAAACGTCTTCCATTTAAGGATTATGGAGGCCACTGTGCTCTTAGGAACCTTAAGTGCAGCAGAAATTTTTTTGTAAGCTTGGCCAGATTAGTGCCTTGCCATAATTCTGTCTCTGAGCTCTTCAGGCAGTTCCTTTGACCTCATGATTCTCATTTGCTCTGACATGCACTGTGAGCTGTAAGGTCTTAATATAGACAGGTGTGTGGCTTTCCTAATCAAGTCCAATCAGTATAATCAAACACAGCTGGACACAAATGAAGGTGTTAGAAGCATCTCAAGGATGATCAGAAGAAATGGACAGCACCCGAGTTAAATATATGAGTGTCACAGCAAAGGGTCTGAATACTTAGGACCATGTGATATTTCAGTTTTTCTTTTTTAATAAATCTGTAAAAAAGTCAATTCTGTGTTTTCTGTCAATTAATATGGAGTGCTGTGTGTACATTAATGAGGAAAAAAAATATATAACAAAGAGTGAAAAATTTAAGGGGGTCTGAATACTTTCCGTCCCGAGAGATATTATATGTATGCATATATATACACATGTATCTCAATATCACCAGGAAAACGGACCTCTGTTTCCACTCATACGCTGATGACACACAACTCTACTTTCGCATCACCGGACAAAAAAAACATCATCAACAATTAGAAGAATGCCTCAGTTCAATTGATGACTGGATGACCATCAGCTCCCTCAAACTTAATGGTTCAAAAACAGAACTTCTTCTCCTACATGCCAACAAAAATTCCAAAATTAAGACCCCATGGACACCTCCCACCATCCTCGGACAGACCATTGCTCCAAGCATCAAAGCCAAGAGTCTCGGAGTCATCTTTGACTCAGGAATGACAATGGATGCACAAATAGGATCAGTGGTGAGTGGATCCCACCATCTCCCCCGCCTCCTACGCAGACTCATCCCCTTCATCCCAGAAGAAGAAAAAGCGGCAGTTGTGGGAACAATCATCAATTCCCGACTCGACTACGCAAATTCGCTCTACATAGGACTACCCAAATATCAGCTTGCGCGCTTACAACTCATTCAAAACACGGCAGCAAGACTGGAAAAAAAACCTGGGAATCTATTTCACCATCCCTAAAGTGCTTACACTGGCTAACTGTAAAAATTCGGATCAAATTCAAGACCCTCTGCCTCACCCACAAATGCATACAAGGAAACGCTTCGCTTTATCTCCAGGAGAGAATAAAACACTACACACCCAATCGCAGCCTTCGATCAGCTAACCAAAACCTCCTCATTCCCAAATATCGCTACAAAGCAAAGGGAGAACGAAGATTCGCAGTCCAAGGACCTCGACTATGGAACGCTCTTCCGACCCACATCCGCATGGAAGAAAACCATCAGGCCTTCAGGAAAAAACTAAAGACCTTCCTTTTCTAAGAAGCTGGCAACAGAGAACGCATTCTAGCGCCTTGAGGCGATTCAGTACGCATTTGCAGCGCTCTACAAATCATTCATTATATATATATATATATATATATATATATACATACATACATATACATATACACACACACACACACATACATATACATACATACATACACACACACACAGACACAAACACACTGTGTGGATATAAGAACAAGGGATGAGGATCCCAAAGGCAGGGCTACAAGATTCAGGAGACTTAGGACTTCCAAACAGTAGTGGTATTATCAGACATCATTGACCTACGAGCAGCATTGAGAGCCTTACAGTTTTTAACTTGGCTAACCTGCAGCAAGCAGTTCAACTTCAGATAGACAATCGTTTGAGTCTCATGCATATCCAAGGGGGGGGTACCCAGAGTCAGACCCTGCTTCAGAAGGTGGCACCTAACATCAACTGGGCAGAAAAGAACTTGTTCAGCCTAAAGGCATCCTACATCCCATACTTCCAGAAAGTCACGGCTGATGCTATTTCAAGGAAATTCTTCAGCAACACCAGGTTGTCAATACATCAGGAAATATTTCAGTTTATTTGCAGAGCCTGGAGGATGTCAGAAATAGATCTTTGCCACCTGTAAGAATTGCAAGATGGCAATTTTTTTTTTTTTTACAAGATGTCCTTCAGAAGCAGACGGCGTTGATGCCTAGATCCAGCCTTGGCATTTGACAGTGGCATTTGCATTTCCCACATTTCAGCCAATTCTTGGATTTCTGGCTCATCTACTGATGAAAGTGGTGATTGTGCCGACGGTAATTTAATGCTGACCTCAGAGGCCTTGGTACCTGCTTCTCCTCCAGCTTAGTGTCTGCAAGCCTACAACTCTGACAGTCAGTCCATGTCTTTAAAATGAAAGCAGACCATCATCAGAACCCAAAGCTGGAAGAGGACATGGACAACAACTTACAAAAAGCAAAAAAAGTTTCTACCAAAACCATTTATCACTGCATCACATCTAAGTATGTAGCATTTGCAACTGGAAAAAGGGGTTTGAGCCACTTCATCTTGAGGCCACACAGTTGCTGGCTTTCCTATGGTCTAAAGTTGCTCTTGGACAGAGCCTCGGGTTAATCAAGGTACAGGTCTCGGTGTTCTCAACACTTACTGGTCACAGATGGGCTCTTGATAGTCTGGTAGCTCAGCTCCTTAAGTCAGTATTCAAGATCTGGCCTCCTCACAGAAACCAGTTTCTTCAGTGGGATCTGTCAACAGTTCTAAATATGCTTGCCACTCAGCCTTTCACCCCAGTAAAACAGGCCGTTCTTTATGAGCTAATGTTAAAGAATGCTTTCCTAGTATCCACCAGGAAGGATTCCAAACTCCATACTTTGGGGTGTGTACCTCACCATGCGTTTTGTACTAAAAGTCCCCTTCTCTTCCCCTTATTAGAAGTGGGTTTCCTCCTTTCTGATTCAGTCGGACCTGCAACAGCTTCATAAACTTGATGTGTCCAGATCCTTGGGGGCATAATTACATCTGCGGAGATGTCAATAGGAACAATATGCAGGGCAGACAACTGGTCTTCTTGTGACATGATCCTACAACATTAACACATAGATCAGGCAATATTTCTACAGCCGAATTCACTAGAAGAACTGCAGCTTCATCTCTTCCCTTAAAAATGAAATTCTGGTGTCAGCAAAAACAATTCAAAATTCAAAATTTAGAAAACAAAACAATTCTAGCATACTCCCCTCGTAATTTTCCCTACCTGATGCCAATCTATGGCAGCAAACTGAGTGCACCCGGCTCATTCCTAGCATTTTATATGGAATGGGCTGTCACTTTGGCTTAAAACACTTTATAGCTTTGCACTGGTCCTATGAGGACAAAGCTAGACCATATACAGTATATATTGCCAAGGATTGGTGCCAGGAGAGGAAATTTACTATGCAAGTATGACAAAATTTCCATTTTCTTTAAAGGGAAAATGGGAAGACTATCATATTTGTATTTCTGTTTTACTGTTGAAAATTCTTCTAACTTCCTACCTGGTAAAATGTTGTCAGCAGAACAGGGGGAGAAAAAATGGAGCACCAGATAGTTGTAAAAAAGCTCCATCAAGAGATCTAATAATTTGCCACTCAGTTTAAAAAGTGTTTTTGGATTGATATACACTTTAAGAATTTAGCTGAAGTTCTATTGTTTGGATGGGTTAGGTATCGATTTATAATGCACTCATCTCGGGGAGGGAACTGCACAAAGTTAGAATTTCAAACATAAATTTTAAATAGTCAGGTCCATAAATATTGGAACATTGACACAAATCTAATCTTTTTGACTCTATACACCACCAAAATGGATTTGAAATTAAACGAACAAGATGTGCTATAACTGCAGACTTTCAGATTTAATTTGAGGGTATTTACATCCAAATCAGGTGAACGGTGTAGGAACTGCAGCAGTTTGTATATGTGCCTCCCACTTTTTAAGGGACCAAAAGTAATGGGACAGATTAACAATCATCCATCAAACTTTCACTTTTTAATACTTGGTTGCAAATCCTTTGCAGTCAATTACAGCCTGAAGTCTGGAATGCATAGACATCACCAGACGCTGGGTTTCATCCCTGGTGATGCTCTGCCAGGCCTCTACTGCAACCGTCTTCAATTCCTGCTTGTTCTTGGGACATTTTCCCTTCAGTTTTGTCTTCAGCAAGTGAAATGCATGCTCAAATCGGATTCAGGTCAGGTACTTGGCTTGGCTATTGCATAACATTCCACTTCTTTCCCTTAAAAAACGCTTTGGTTGCTTTTGCAGTATGCTTCAGGTCATTGTCCATCTGCACTGTCAAGCACCGTCCAATGAGTTCTGAAGCATTTTGCTGAATATGAACAGATAATATTGCCCGAAACACTTCAGAATTCATCCTGCTGCTTTTGTCAGCAGTCACATCATCAATAAATACAAGAGAACCACTTCCATTGGCAGCCATACATGCCCACGCCATGACACTACCACCACCATGCTTCACTGATGAGGTGGTATGCTTTGGATCATGAGCAGTTCCTTTCCTTCTCCATACTCTTCTCTTCCCATCACTCTGGTACAAGTTGATCTTGGTCTCATCTGTCCATAGGATGTTGTTCCAGAACTGTGAAGGCTTTTTTAGATGTTTTTGGCAAACTCTAATCTGGCCTTGCTGTTTTTGAGGCTCACCAATGGTTTACATCTTGTGGTGAACCCTCTGTATTCACTCTGGTGAAGTCTTCTCTTGACTGTTGACTTTGACACACATACACCTACCTCCTGGAGAGTGTTCTTGATCTGGCCAACTGTTGTGAAAGGGTTCTATCTTCACCAGGGAAAGAATTCTTCGGTCATCCACCACAGTTGTTTTCAGCGGTCTTCCGGGTCTTTTGGTGTTGCTGAGCTCACCGATGCGTTCTTTCTTTTTAAGGATGTTCCAAACAGTTTATTTGGCCACACCTAATGTTTTTGCTATCTCTCTGATGGGTTTGTTTTGTTTTTTTCAGCCTAATGATGGCTTGCTTCACTGATAGTGACAGCTCTTTGGATCTCATATTGAGAGATGACAGCAACAGATTCCAAATGCAAATAGCACACTTGAAATGAATTCTGGACCTTTTATCTGCTCCTTGTAAATGGGAAGAGGGAATAACACACACCTGGCCATGGAACAGCTGAGCAGCCAATTGTCCCATTACTTTTGGTCCCTTAAAAAGTGGGAGGCACATATACAAACTATTGTAATTTCTACACCATTCACGTGATTTGGATGTAAATACCTTCAACTTAAAGCTGTAAGTCTGCAGTTAAAGTACATCTTGTTCATTTCACTTCAAATCCATTGTGGTGGTGTATAGAGCCAAAAAGATTAGAATTGTGTTGATGTCCCAATATTTATGGACCTGACTGTATTAGCATTCAAACACCAACAGCACACAACTGCATCGGCAAACATTTACCACTAAAACAAGATACAACAGGAATAAGAAACCTTTCCCTATCAAGAACAAGGTTAGAGGCTGGGGTAAGACAATCTTACAGCAAAGTAATCTGCAAGATGATATATAAATAAAAGCATGAAATATGTATTTGATTTAAAAAAAAAAAAATTCTCAGGCTACAAAAGTTATCTTTCGTAAGCATTTTTGCAGGACTTTAAAAATGTATCTCAGAACTCTCAAGAGCTTTTAAAAAGTTAAAGTTTAAACTTGCAGAACTGGAACATTCTACAATTGCGGTGAACTGTCCCTTGATGCCAAACACAGCAGAGGTATTTGAGAAGCAGAAACATTGGAGACTTTCCCCAATTGTAAAAACAATAACATACGTAACTTCAGTTTTCCCTGTCTGTCTCTAATTTCAGAATGCTTGGAACCATAACTGAAAAGGGAACTTGATGAGATGAAAGTCAACGATCAAGTAAATTGGGGGAAGGGGGAGGGGTGATCTCCATAGGTTTAATAATAATGTAAACAGACCCTTAAAAAAAACGAAGACATCTCATTGAAATATTGCGGACAGTCATATATTAAAATGTCTGCAATTGTATTGCTGATAGTTGGGGTAATCTGGTAAGATTTATGATTGCTTTGATGCGCTACCAACTATGTTGGCTCCAATTTTGTTGTAGAAGCTATGCACATAAATATGAGACTCGTAAACATAAAACTACTGAAAAGCAGCAAGAGAAGAGAACAGCCAATATTCCAACATTTTACTGAATAGGGTCACTCAGCTATCTGGTGCTCCATTTTTTCCCCCTGTTCTCACTTCCCACCTCGTAAAATGTTGTCAGCAGAAGAATTTTCAACAGTAAAACAGAAATAAAAATCTGATAAGGGTTCTAGTCTTCCCATTTTCCCTTTAAGGAAAATTGAAATTTTGTCATACTTGCATAGTAACGTTCCTCTTCTGGCAACAAATCCTTGGCAATATATATTGTATATGGTATAACTTTGTCCTCGTAGGACCAGTGCATAGCTATAAAAAGTGTTTAAGCCAAAGTGACAATAGGTCCTGTCAAGGAGGACACAAGAATAAAAAAATAAATAAAAAACAAACAATGAAGGGGGTGTTTTATGAATCCACAGATTACATAGACCGTACCCAAAAGGTTAAACCGAGAATAAAATGCATTTTTTTTGTTCTTAAAATATACATTTTCTAATTTTTATAGTCACTTTGCATTTTATTGTGGTTAAAACTTCAAATTTTGACTTTGAATTCTTTTTTTTATTTTAGAATGAAAAGTCACAAAGTAATTTAAATTGCAAGGTAGGTATTATGACTCTGCATTGCCTCATGGCTAGACTGTCAATGATGTGATAAAATAGTCTGTGTGCCCAAAGAATATATTTTAGTTATGGGTAAAGCCCTGTAAGACAAGAATCCAGAAGGTGAACAAACAGTGCTTTGCAAAGGTATTCACCCACCTTGGCATTTTTCGCGTTTTGTTGCCACACAACCTGGAATTAACACGGATTATTTGAGGATTTACATCATTTAATTTACAGAACATGCCCACAACTTTGACTATTTTTTTTTATTGTGAAGCAAACAACAAATAAGACAAAATAACAGAAAAAGTCAATGTGCATAACTTTTCACCCCCCTAATGTCAATACTTTGTAGGGCCACCTTTTGGGGCTACCACAGCTCCAAGTCACTTTGGACAAGTCTGCCACATCTTACCGCTTGGATTTTTGCCCACTACTCCTAGCAAAACTGCTTCAGCTCCTTCAAGTTGGATGGTTTGCGCTTGTGAACAGCAATCTTTAAGTCTGACCACAGATTTTCTATTGGATTGAGGTCTGGGCTTTGACTAGGCCATTCCAACACATTTACATGTTTCCCCTTAAACCACTCAAGTGTTGCTTTAGCAGTGCGTTTGGGGTCATTGTCCTGCTGGAAGAAGGTGAACCACAGTCCTAGCCTCAAATCACACACAGAGTGGTACAGGTTTTGCTTGAGAATATCCCTGTATTTAGCACCATCCATCTTTCCCTCAACTATGACCAGTTTCCCAGTCCAGACTTCTGAAAAACGGTGATGGTGTTCTTTGGGTGATGTGGTGTGTTGGGTTTGCGCCAGACATCGCTTTTTCTTTGATGGGCAAAAAGTTAAAATTTTAGTCTCATCAGACCAGAGCACCTTCCTCCATACATTTTGGAACTCTCCCACATACTTTTTCGCAAACTCAAAACGTGAAATTTTGTTTTTTGCTGAAAGTATTGGCTTTCTTCTGGCCACTCTGCCATAAAGCCCAACTCTATGGAGTGTACGGCTTATTGTCGTCCTATGTACAGATACTCCAGTCTCTGCTCTGGAACTCTGCAGCTCCTCCAGGGTTACCTTAGGTCTCTGTGCTGCCTCTTTTTTAAATACCCTCCTTGCCTGGTTCGTGAGTTTTGGTGTGCGGTCATCTCTTGGCAGGTTTGGTGTTGTGCCATGTTCTTTCCATTTGGTTATGATAGATTTGATGGTGCTCCTAAGGATTATCAAAGATTTGGATATTTTTTTTTTATAACCTAACCCTGACTTGTACTTCTCAACAACATTGTCCCTTGCTTGTTTGGAGAGTTCCTTGGTCTTCATGGCAGTGTTTGGTTAGTGATGCCTCTTGCTTAGGTGTTTCAGCCTCTGGGGCCTTTCACAAAAGGTGTGTATATGTAATGACAGATCATGTGACACTTAGATTGCACACAGGTGGACATAAATTTACTAATTATGCAACTTCTGAAGGTAATTTGTTGCACCAGAGCTTTTTATGGGCTTCATAACAAAGGGGGTTAATACATACGCACATGGCAATTATCAGTTTTTTTTTTCTGAAAAATAGTTTTTTAATGTATATATTTTTCTAAATTTTACTTCACCAACTTAGACTATTGTGTTTGATCCATCACATATAATTCAGATTAAAAAACATTGAAACTAAAGGCTGTAATGTAGCAAAATAGGTAAAAAGCCAAGGGGGGTGAATACGGTATTGTATCTGTTGGAACACCAATAACAAGACACTTTGGCCAGAGTTTCTAAATCTGCTCTCTGGAGGTTGCAGTGTCTTCACTTCCACTGGTTGATTTCAATGCTCTTACTGCATTCTCGATATATAAACTAGACATATTACTACCAGAATCTTTTAGAGATAAACAAAAGTAATAAAAAAAAAAAAAAAAATCTATTAGGTGGCTGAACTTTCCAGTACTTTTGGCAAGCCATAACTTTTAGGGGTTTGTTCAACCAGCCCTGTTGGTCTGTATTGGACAGCATTACTGAACACAGTCACAATGCAGACAAGGCAAAAAGTCTCGCCTTTCATACCAACATGCAGCGTTGGTGTGTATTGCAATAAAATAATGAAGACATGCATTTTATTGCAACACATCACATTAGAAAGCCTGGAAACATGGTGCCCACAAAGCTACAAATCTGATAGTTCTTACCTTAGACAATTTCAGAAAGGATAATAGCCAATACACAGCACTTTTGTAGCAAAATTAGCTACATCCAACAAGTTTTATAATGGTTGATGGTAAATTGTCTTAATTCATTTGATTCCTTTATACTTTTGTAATAAAAAAGCTGGTTAAAAGTTGTTGAAATTGCTAGACGATTGCCGTTTGGTCAGGAAAATTGCAGGGCTATTCCTGTTATAGCAAGAGTCTGAAGAATTTGGTGGTCAGGAAGTGATGTAATAACTGCATTAAAAGGGCAAGTTCACCTTTGTACACTTTTTTTTTCTTCTAAATTCCAGCTCCCCTATGCACCATTATAGCATTCATGTACTTTTGCAAAAATATCAATGCTTTCCATTTTTCTTGTCCTTATCCACGTTTCCATTAGTAATGTCTTTCGTCCTGATCAGACTTTAGGTCATGACACAGCAAGGAGTTGACCAGCTGACCTCATTAGCGCACACTCTGCATCATCCACCCACCCATTCCCAGGTGCACATTTTTTAAATGAAATGTAATCAGTGATCACCCTTCTCACTAAATACACAATCAGATTGCATAGTGTATGGTCATCTTTATACAAGTACATAGGAGGGAGTGGACAGAAACACTCAGCTGTCAAGCCCTGTTCACAACTCTGCATAGCGGGAACTCACATTCCCACATGTTTTTTTTTTGTTTTGTTTTTTTAGCAAGGTGGGGAGGTGTTTTGGAGCATTTTCACTCATCACACATAGGGCAGCCCATCAACCTGAATGGGCTGCCCTACACACAGCAATGCGATTTTTAGTGCAGCGCATTTCTAAAATGCAAGGAAACGCACAGATGTGAATGGAGCCTCATTGTTCTTGTGTTACTGCACCAATTTCATATTCAGGCCCCATTCACATCTAGCATAGTGGGAGGGTACATTTTGTGTA
Source organism: Lithobates clamitans (assembly GCA_037952925.1). Taxonomy (NCBI): domain Eukaryota; kingdom Metazoa; phylum Chordata; class Amphibia; order Anura; family Ranidae; genus Lithobates; species Lithobates clamitans. Next base: position 865,104 of record JBBGZY010000874.1, on the reverse strand, counting down.
TTGTTTTTACAGTGACACGCATAGGGCAGCCCGTTTATTTAAATTGGCTGCACTACATGTGGTTAATGGGACATTTTGCCACTTTGTGGGTTGTGTGTTTTTTACTGTGCGTTCTGCAGCATTTGCCCCTCGTTTTTTCGCATGGAAAAATGTGCGTTTGCTTCTGTGTTTGGGGTGCTGTCAATTGACAGCGGCAGAATGGTTCCCCTGCGAAATCGCTGTACGGTGGCCACTTTAAGGGGTATAGGGGGGCGCGGGCGCACTACGTCACGGAGGAGCCAATGTCCGCCGGGCACCTGCGACCGCTCCTGATAGAGCTGGAATGGGGATCTGTGTGTGTAAACACACAAATCCACATTCTGTCAGGGGAGAGGAGACAGATCGTGTGTTCCTAGTATATAGGAACACTGATCGGTCTCCTCCCCCAGTCAGTCCCATCCCCCCACAATTAGAAAACACACTGAGGGAACACATTTAAGCCCTTGATCGCCCCCTAGTGTTAACCCCTTCCCTGCCACTGAAATTTATACAGTAATCAGTGGCTATTTATAGCACTGATCACTGTATGTTGTCAAAAGTGTCCGATCTGTTTGCCGCAATCCGATGCTGATCACTGCCATTACTACTAAAAAAAATAAATTATATATATATATATATATATATATATATATATATATATATATATATATATATATATATATATATATATATATACCGTATATACTCGAGTATAAGTCGTTCCGAGTATAAGTCGAGGCCCTAATTTACCACAAAAAAAAAAAATGGGAAAAACTTATTGACCCGAGTATAAGACGAGGGTGAGAAATGCACAGCTACTGTAAGTGGAAAAGAGGGTCAACAATGCCCATTTGCAGCATCACTGTGCCCATTTGCATGCCTCACTGTGCCCATTTGCAGCCATAGGTCCCCTGAACTTCAAACTCGGTAGTTAAGGGTTCCTAGATGCTTCCTAGCTGCAGCCAAAATTTGGGGTCTCTGAACCCAAAAGGGTCCCGAACGGACATTGCTGCAGATAGACACAGTTGACCGAATTTGGGGCCCCGTATCTCAGGGCCACTTAGTGCTAAGAACCCCAAATGTGGTGTGCAAACCCAGTGGAACTAGCACCATAAAATTTCCAAAGCTGGGGTTTCTAGCACCAAGTGGCCCTGAGATATAGGGCCCCAAACATCAGCTCAGAAAATGTCAAGCACTTTTCTGCAGCAGAGAATGACATTTTCCGAACCAGTTTTGGGGCCCCGTATCTCAGGGCCACTTGATGCTAGGAACCCCAGCTTTGGATATGTTATGGTACCAGTTCCACTGGGTTTGCACACCAAATTTGGGGTTCCTAGCTCCAAGTGGCCCTGAGATATGGGGCCCCAAAATCGGTTCAGAAAATGTCAAGCACTTTTCTGCAGCAGAGAATGACATTTTCCGAACCGATTTTGGGGCCCCGTATCTCGGGGCCACTTAGGGCTAGGAACCTCAGCTTTGGATATGTTGTGGTACCAGGTCCACTGGTACCAAAATTGGGGTTTCTAGCACCAAGTGGCCCTGAGATATGGGGCCCCAAAGTCGGTTCGGAAAATGAAATTTTTTGCTGCAGAAAAGTGCTTGACTCGAGTATAAGTCGAGGGGGGCACTTTCAGCACAAAAAAATGTGCTGAAAAATTGACTTATACTCGAGTATATACGGTATATATATTTATTAATAATAATAATAATAATAATAATACTACAAATGCCATAAATCAATAACCTATTTTGTAGGCTATAACTTTTGCGCAAACGAATCAATATACGCTTATTGCAATTTTTTTTACCAAAAATAGAATATATATTGGTCTAAACTTTAAATTGGGATGTTTATTATAGCAAAAAGTAAAAAATTGTGTTTTTTTCAAAATTGCCCCTCTTTGTTTGTTTATAGCGCAAAAAATAAAAACTGCAGAGGTGATCAAATACCACCAAAAGAAAGCTCTATTTGTGGAAAAAAAAAGGACATCAATTTTGTTTGTGCTTCGCACGACCGCGCAATTGTCAGTTAAAATAACGCAGTGCCGTATCGCAAAAAATGGCCCGGTCAGGAGGGGGTAAAATTCTTCCAGGGCTGAAGTGATTAAAGAAGGTTTTTACTTTTGATAAAACAAGTTCATGAAAATGAAAGCAATAATTTGTCTTCGAGTTTGGTTTTAAGGCCATATTATTCTGGGCTTAGGGCAACAAACAGACAAATTAGCCTCTTGTAGTACATCATAAGTCATGTCTATAGAAGCATAAACAAAATAAAATTATTGCATTAAAGTATGTAAAAGGCAAAACATTTTTGTTTAACGTTTTGGACAAAGTGTGGAAGGTTTTATTGTTTGTGTCGTCCTCTATTTGTCCTGCTGGCCGTTGTGACAAAAAAAAAAAAAAAAAAGGAAATAGAAACATTTAGGCTCCATTCATACCTCAGTGTAGTTACTGGCGATTTTCAGGTTTGTTTTTTTTTTTTTATTATTTTTTTTTTTACCTTTTTTTACTTTTTACAAGCATTTTAGAAGTGTTTTTCAGCTCCAGGCATTTTTGTTTAGTCAATACACTAGGGGGAGGAGAGAGAAAGGAAATTAGAGATGGAGAGCTGATATTTGAGCAGAAAACAATTGTAAAAATGCTCGTAAAATGCTAAAGTAAGGCTTTTCTAATGAAGTCTATGGGGCCAAAAAGAATCTCATACTCTTGTACTTTTTTGAGCTTCAGGCATTTTGCTTCAGGCGACAGAACGCTCAGATGTGAACAGGGGCCATTGAAATGAATGGGATTTGGCTTGCTGAGTGTTTCAGAGCTACAAGCTTCAAGCAGAAGTTGTGACGGTCAGGTGTGAACTGCGCCTTATGGCCGGAAAGAAGATGGATGCTCTGTAGCAGAGGTGACAGCGGTGACATCGCAGGCTCCTGTGTCAGGTAAGTGACACATAATGGGCTACTATGCGATGCATACTAGCCCATTGTGCTTTACCTTTGCAGGGAAACAAAGAGGAAGTAAACCAAGTGCATTTTATATACAACTATATGGATCAGTCCATAATGGAGGGACAAATGGGGGGGGGGGGGGAGAGAGACAGAGACATTGCTCCAAATCAGGGACAGTTGAGAGCTATGCCTGTGCATCATGTGTGGGCAAAACATGGTCTTCACGAGTGTATGCTTAAGTACACTTGTATGAATGAGGCCTAATTATACGTACCTAATTATTTTGCACAAAAGAGTCTGGAACTGTGAGAGCACAGATTCAGTCATAGGTAGGTTACTGTGAATGTGGTCTGATGGAGTAATGCCGGCCATACACGGTTCGAATTTCGAATGAATTTTCTTTCGAAAATTGTATGAAAGAATTTTCGTACGAATTTCGCACCATTAGTGGGCTGCAACAACGGCCGATTTTCGTGCGGCAATCAAATTTGAGGAATCGTACATGTTGGAAATTTTTTGAAAAACAAACGATTTTCTAATCAATGATGGGAGAATCGTGCGAGAAATGTAATAAGAAAAGAAAATTTACGGAGAGAAAAGAAGATTCCTGCCCACGAAAATTATTTTCTGTAGCAACATGCAGTGAAATTGAAGGCTTGGTCAGCCAAATTTCGAAAATCCATGGTGGCACCATCGGATCACAAAAAAAACAAACTTTTTGATTTTGAAAAGAAAATTCATTCGAAATTCGACCGTGTATGGCCTGCTTAAGTCTGCAACTGACATCTAGTTCTGAATACGGTTCACAAGATGTACATATCTCAGTAAAGTCATTGAGGCTGCTTTACTACAAGAGCTGCAAAATCTTCACTTAAAAGAAAATTACGTGAAAGTTTACTTCAGTTATACAATCATGTTAAAAGCATCTGCTTATGGCTGGGTATTCAAAGTGAACGAGGGTTTGCCTTTTTCACGATGGGATAACTGAAGTGAATTTTCACACAATTTTGAAAAAATATTCCCATCTCCTTTGGTTAATCAGCCTACTTGTGTTCATATGATGTCAGACAATTTTCTCATAACATTTGTGATATTACACATTCAGCGATAACCCAGCACACGTACCTGTGCACACTGGCAATACTTGTAGAAGAAAACCTTCAGTATCTGTGAGACTTTATGTTAAATTCAGGAATGTCTGGCATGACTTGCTTCTAACTGCAGCAACTACTACAACTGCATATGTGTGGCAAATGTGCACGTATGAGTTTGAAGTGAGCTCACACATGGCGCCTACATATTTATAAACATGTCTCACACAAAACAGATCTACTAAGAGATCAAAGTATTGGAGGAAAATGCAACATTTTTAGTGATCATGGACATTTTACATGTAGTGCTACCCCCGCAGGAGCCGCTTGACTATTGTTGGTCCCTTACTCTGCTTCTTCAACCCCAAGAACAGACTCGACCCCACTGGCACACCTGGCACCAATGTAGTGTAAATACCACAGTAAATGGACACAGGTTATAGTGAACACAGAAAGCATCTATACTGTGAACTTGTTTAAAGAAAATGAAACAAACAATAACAGTAATTTGTGAGTAGTAAGCAAATATGTATTGGTAGAACAAAGAGCAAAAGTTACTGAAGAAATCACCAAGGTCAAATCCGTCTGCTTTCAGGGGACTCCTTTAAGTGAAATGACCCAGAGAGCAGAGGTAAAACACACAAGAATAACATTATAGATGGGATGTTACTTCAATAAATTATCTGCCAACTCTACTTAAATTGGGCTATAGGAGTCCAGACAGGAGGAGGGCAAACGAATGATTTGATTTTGTTTTGTTCTCTCCCTTCTTCACCCCAGCACCAAGGTCCCAGCAGGCCTGCTTATCCACCTCAATACCGGGCACTTACACCCCCTTCCTGCCCAGACCAATTTTCAGCTTTCCGCGCTCTCACACTTTGAATGACAATTACTCAGTCATGCAACACTGTACCCGTACGAAATTTCGTCCTTTTTTTCACACAAATAGAGCTTTCTTTTGGTGGTATTTAATCACTAGTGGGTTTTTTATTTTTTGTGCTATAAATAAAAAAAATAAAAATGCGGTCATAAAATTTTGCTAATTAGTATTTTTTCTTCATAAATTTTGGCCATAATTTATACTGCTACATATCTATGGTAAAAAAAAAACCTCCCAAATTAGTGTATATTATTTGGTCTTTGTGAAATTTATAGTCTACAAACTATAGTGCCAATCACTGAAAATAGATCACATCTGATCAGGCCTTCAGTAATCAGGTGTATCTCATTTCTTGAGACACTAACCAGTCAGGAAAGTACAAATACCCCCCAAATGACCATTTTTTTTTAGAAAGTAGACATTCCAAGGTATTAGGTAAGTAGTATGGTGAGTTTTTTTAAGTTGTAATTTTTTTCCCACAATTCTTTACAAAATGAAGACTTTTTTTTATTTTTACAAAATTGTCATATTATCAGGTTATTTCTCACACACAGCATATGCATACAACAAATTACACCCCAAAATACATTCTGCTACTCTTCCAGAGTATGGCAATACCAAATGTGTGTGACTTTTACACAGCCTGGCCACATACAGAGGACCAACATTGAAGTAGCACCTTCAGGCGTTCTACGAGCATAAATGACACATGTCATTTCTCAACCACCTATTACAAATTTTGAAGACCCTGGGGCCCCAGGACAATGGAATTGCCCACAAAATTACCTCATTTTGGAAAGCAAACACCCCAACGTATAATCTATGAGGCATAATGAGTCTTTTGAATGGTTCATTTTTTCCAGAAGTTTTTGGAAAATGTTGGGGGAAAAAATGAAAACGCATTTTTTTTTTTTTTTTTTTTTTTTTACACAAAGTTGTCAATTTAAAAGATAATTCTAACACATAGCATGTATATACAAAAATTACACCCCAAAATACATTCTGCTACTCTTTCAGAGTATGGCGATACCATGTGTGAGACTTTTACACAGCCTGGCCACATACAGAGGCCCAACATTAAAGTAGTATCTTCAGGCGTTCTAGGAGCATAAATTACACATCTCATTTCATTCCTACCTATCACACTTTTGAAGGTCCTTGAGCACCAGGACAATGGAATTACCCACAAATTGACCCCATTTTGGAAAGCAAAACACTCCAATGTAAATTCTAAGAGGCATGGGCTGCAAATAGGTACTCGGGTACTCTGATGGCCTGGTGACAGGTACTCGGGTACTCAGATGGACTTTGACAGGTACTTTGATGGGTGGTGGCAGGTCTACTTTATTGGAGGGGGGGGCAATCAGTGTGATTGGTGTACACAGTAAGCGGTAACGAGATGTGTGCGAGAAGGAGAACCCGGTAACATCTCGTTACCGCTCTATGTTTACATTTAGTGATCGGCTTTGAAAGGATCAAAGCCGATCACTTGGTAAACAGCCGCCGACCAATGGCTGTTTACCAGCGTCGGTGACGAGCAGTGTTCCCGGGAACACGCTGCCAAAGTGCACACTCAGCACGATCGTGCGCATGCGCCATGCAAAGTGGAGCGGTACCACCTGTGATCGGCCGTGACTTCATCATGGCCGATCACGTGGTAAACAGCCATGTTCACCCCCCTCGGTGATGAGCGCTGTCTCTGTAACACGCCGCCACCGAAGGAACAGGCACACGATCGTGCGCATTCCCTGTTTAATTGGACGGACGTCATATGACGCCTGCCCAGAATGAGAGCCGCGCTGCCTGGCCATCATATGACGGCCGGTGGGCGGCAAGCGGTTAAACACAATACTTAAGTCAGTGCACCGAATTAACCCACAGCCTGTATCCACTAGTATTGTGACCTGAGTCCTGAGTATAGATGAAGCTCTTAAGACCTTGGGTTACTAAGGTGGTGCACTTGTCGATGTTCTCAAGTGGAGTGAAACAAAGTACATCCAAAGAGGCTTGGTAAACAGCAGGACTCGAATTGTATTGGTAGTCTTAGTTAAATTGGACAGGTGCTTTCACTGCCAGGCAGAGTGTAACATCACAGTTCCTTATAATTTAGTGAGGAAGAGTAACAACAGTAGCTCAATGTTCTGGCTGAGGGAGAATAGGGCAAATGCTCGCTCACCAAATCCTGTGTACAGAGGCCCAAAGAGAGAATATTGTGGTACCAGTCCTTGCCCAACTGGCCACCTCCTCACGGAAACACTACACGCTGACAAAGATGCCTGGAGGTGCACCCGGGGTCCTTCCTTTAGTTCTGCATGTCCGCCGCCGGCCTCAGGGCTGTAACATGAATGATCACACAAACCTATGCCCACAGCACCCTTCTCCAGTGTCCAGTCTCTCCCCTACCTCGTGGTAACTCTCCCTTCTCCCAGAAAGCATCTGGGGTAAGATTCCACCTATGCAGCAATGCTTGTTGGTATGTGTAGTTCTCACAATGCTGATTTCTATGAGACAGCCTGTGCTGAGCGCTCCATCTCCCAAAGTTCCTTGCCACTCCTGCAGTCCTCCCTTGATTGGCTAGATTCCCTCTGCCAATTAAGAAACAGGAGAAAGAACAGAGTGGGCGTCCCTGCCTGTGAATATGTCCATGACTCATTCCGCAGTGAGAAGAAAAAAGGGAGGGGGGAAATCCCTCCTGCAGAGCTGACAGCTGTGTCTCCCTTCAGTGAGAGACCCAGCCAGCTTGACAATGTAGCAAGGATTCAGAGCAGCCGCTACATACACATATTGGTGGCAATTATTTTAAGCATAGTTTGCACGACCACCGGCCACTTTATTAAGTACACCAGAATAATTGCTTGGCAACACAAATTGCTAATCAGCCAATCACATGGCAGCAGCTCAATGCATTTAGGCATCTAGGAGGTAATGAGGACAACTTGCTGAATTCCAAACCGAGTATCAGAATGGGGAAGAAAGGAGGATTTAAGTGACTTTGAAAGTGGCATGGTTGTTAGTGCCAGACGGGCTGGTCTGAGCAATTCAAAAATTGCCAATCTACTGGGATTTTCACGCACAACTATCACCAGATCTCAATCCAATAGAGCACCTTTGGGATGTGGTGGAATGGGAGATTCACATCTTGGATGTGCAGCCAACAAATCTACAGCAACTGCGTGATGCCATCATGTCAATATGGACCAAAATCTGAGGAATGTTTTAAACATGCCACGAAGAACTAGGGCAGTTCTAAAGGCAAAAGGGGGTCCAACCCGATATCAGCAAGGTGTACCTAATAAAGTAATAAATAGTAATGAGAGTGGCACTAATCCACACATTAACCCAAAATATAATGGTGAATAATCAAAATATACTGTATACAGTATCTATAATATCACATGTGTGATAACATCTGTTCAAAATTATATAAGAAAGTGCTAGTGCGTATCAAAGTGCAGTGCAAACAATCATAGTGTGCAAGATTTTTAAGGTGCAAATATACAAAAAAAAAAAAATAATAATAATTTATGATAAAGAGAAACATCAAAAATATAAAAAAAAGTCACAAAATATTCAATTTAAAAAAACGTGCTTATAAGTGCATCAAGTGCTCCACCGCTGTATGAATCCTTCAACACTCTCACCGAAATAGACGGACTAGATTGATAAAATGGTAAAAATTATGAACCAGCAAGAGGACCACAGTATCTCCAAACGATCACCGTTTTACGGTCAGATTCCCCTTATACAGGTCACAGCAAATCATGGGGAAGACAAAACAGAAGGAAGGAAGCTCCCATATCATAAAAAAATCTCACAGGTAAATAAAAAAATCTCTACAATCCACTCACATTTGAAGAGTGCCCGACACTAGTGAGTAACACGCTCAGCTAATAGCCGCTCGACTCTGGACCTGTCATAGACCACAAGTGTGAGCCGGCATACGCGATGTCATCAGCATCCTTGCCCCACCCTACGTCAGTTTCGTCGTGTGATGTCTTCAAGGCGCCGCTCATGCCCCAGGTGGTGATGTCACGAGATGGCGGGGCCTCTGGATGATGTAATCCGATGGCCACGCCCCAATCGTTACCTAAGAAATTCTTGACATCGTCACAGATAGATCAGCTGGACGTAGCATTGGAGGAGGGTCGTCAGCAGCAGAGGAAGAAGAACACCGGACAAAGAAGAAAGAAGAAGAGTGGAAGAAAAAGCAGGAGAAGCCCGAAGGATGAAGATGCTGGAGAAGATGGAGGACGAAGCGGGGAAGAAGATATTTTTAATAAAAGACTTGTCAAAAACTGTCTACTGTATTTCTTCACACCACACTCATTATTTTGGTGAATGGGTAGTGGTACAAAGTACCCCTACTCATTCACATAGGGAGGGCGGGATCTGGGGGTCCCCTTGTTAAAGGGGGCTTCCAGATTCCGATAAGCCCCCGCCCGCGGAGCCCCCCCCTGCCCCAAAGCAGCCATTCCCCCATGTTGAAGGCATGCGGCCTGGTATGGTCCAGTGGGGGGGGGGGGGCGCTCGCTCATCCCCTCCCTTTCCTGACCTGCCGGGTGTCATGCTCGGATAAGGGTCTGGTATGGATTTTGGGGGGGGGCACCCACACCACTTTTAAAAAAAATTATGGCGTGGGAGGGGGTCCCCTCCAAATCCATACTAGACCCAAGGGCCTGGTATGGATTTGGGGCTGACCCCACGCTGTTTTTTTTTTCACAATTTTTTTTTTTAGCCGGCAATTTTTTTTTTTTTTTTTACATTCAGCGGGAAAGCCCGCTGACAGCTGATAACTCATTGGTTAAGGACATGGCGGCCAGCTTCCTGGCCCCCTCCTTAGCAACCAGCTATATACAGTGTAAAAAAATAAATAAATAAAAAAGGCTAAACGCAAATCATGTCAAAATCGCAGTACTTGCATTTTGGATGTGGGTCCAGTGAAGTCTATTACATGCAAAACGCTGCATTTTGCGGGGAAAAAAAAAAAGTTCCCGACCCTTTCCAAAAACGCAGAGGCACAAAAATGCATTGATGTGAACGCATTTGTGTGAATAGAGCCTTATATGTCCTACTCTGTCCACCTTCAGGCCTGGTTCACACCTTTGCAGGTTGCAGGTGAAGCATATTCCAGGTGCATTTTTTGATACATGTTTTTGATCCATTGAAGTCTATAGAACCAAAAAAAAAAAAAAAAACACAACCTGCTGGTCCCTGGCCCTTTCCATAAAATGCACAGATGTGAATGTGACCCATAGGAAACCATGTTAAATGGACCGTAGTGTGTTTCTGCAAAACTGAAAATGCACTAAAAAAAAAAAAAAAAAATGCATCGGTGTGAACCGGACCAGGTGATCACTGAAAACTCACTTCTCCAGGGAAGCCTATCCCGCCTCTACCTAACAATTGAACTGTTAATTGTTCCATCCCTCACATGTATTACCTTTTGTACCACTCCCCTCCCTATTAGATTGTGAGTCCTTATGAGTAGGGCCCTCTTAAACCTCTTGTATTGTATTGTAGTTGTACTGTCTTCCATTTATATTGTAAAGCATTGCATAAACTGTTGGAGCTATATAAATACTTATATAATAAGAATGATGTATGACCTTAGTTTTATACAGCTGTGTGTATTATACATCATAACCATGTGGTTTTTGTAATCTTGTATTTCAATGCTGCTGGTCTTCTCCAGTCTCTTTTAGTCATGCACTGCATTAGGCAGCCCATTCGTAACGAATGGGATGTCACAGATCGCTGTGTACGCGCCCGACGTACAACGGCGGCGGCTGGTCGAGAACAGGTTAAATCCTATAAATTTTTATTCATGTTCTTGCGTGAAAATCTGCATTATGTTCCTGTTTATATCCCCTGCGTGGGAATTGGACATCTGGTTTTCTTTCGCATATTAAAAAAATAAATGGTACCAGAAAAGTCCTACATGCTGCATTTTTGGTGAGGTAAAACAAAATATTCACCTCTCCATTGAAACTAATGGAAAACACATTAAATACACAGCAAAACTGTATATTAAAAAAAAAAAAAGGCACCCACAGTTGTGTTTTTGGTGCGCCTTTTCAGTCACACATCCTTTTTTCACAGATGCAAAATGCGATTTTGGTGCAGTTTTTGAGTCACGTCTTCTTTTTTCAAAGATGTTTGCATGGAAACACGGCAAAAACATATGCGTTTTTGCAGTGTGAAAGCAGTCAAAAAAAAAAAATGCAAGCTTTTGCCTTATAAAAACATAAAATTCTTTATTCTTTTCTGTATTTTAGTTGACACATATATGTACTTACGTGTATATGCATAAATTACTGCACTCAATTGTTCTATTTTTATTCTTTTTACACCTCTGAACGCATTGCTGCACAGATCTTTACGCAGCTGTGTGTATTTTCAAATCCACAAAAGAAAAAAAAAAGCTACACGGCTGCAAACACAGTGTTATTTTCAATTCGTGCACAAGAAACCTTATAAATGAACTATACTTTTTTCTGTTCAGAATCAGAGGTGGCTGCTCATTTTTCATTTATAGCTTCCACATAAGCTTAGAGTTTTTTTTTTTTTTTACTTACTTGCTAGGGAAAAGGCATCTGAATATTGTCTGCAGTCTGGCAAGCATTTGACTTGAAATATTCCTCTGCTCCTCCAGCCCTGTATCTCCCCTCCTCCACTCACAGGAAACACCTGGCCTAATTAGTCTCTATACTTTAAAACCAGATGCTGACTTCACTGCAATCTGATCTTGAACCTGATGATTACTGGTGCAAATCCACCCACTGCAATGTACTGTGCTGATCTGTTCACTTCACCCACTTCTTGTCAGGATGAAAAGCTGGCCTGTTCTGGGGCTCTTTGATCACATGCACTGATTTCTTCTTCTTTTTAGCACATTTCAGGAGTTACACAAAAAAAAAAAGAAATATTGATTTGCTTGGTTATCAGCCGGTTACATGTGTTCCAAAAAAAAAAGAAAAAAAAGTAAGCAATTAGCCAATATGGCACCAGTAGGTTGTAATTGTGAATTGTGTCAGTGACACTTGGAATGATTCATTTGCTGACAGCCTAAAATAAAAAATAAAAAATAGTAGACATTAAAGGGTAACTCCACTTTCATAGGGAAAAAAATTGCATATTAAAAAAAATGAATCCAGCATATATAATTGCTACACAAGTCACATTGTAATTGAATGATATTAAAAATTACCTTTCCTTCTTAATCTGCAGTGTTGTCATTTTCTGCAAAATGCAATGCAATATGGCAACCCACCCCAAACAGGTTACAGTTTGCACATTGTGTTTTTCAATACATGCTTTTCATCCTTTAAAGTCTATGGATGGAACCACAAAACCAGAAAAAAGTCCCTGGCCCTTTCCATAAAATGCACAGATGTGAATTACATCAATAGGAAACCATGTTAAAGGGATTATAGTGTGTTTCTGCAAAACTAAAAACGCGCTATAAAATGCATAGGTGTGAACCAGGCCTTAATGATTTTCCCAATAGTCTGCACTAAGATTAAGGCCCGGCTCGCACTGGAACCGGCTGTGGATCGCACAGGAACGCTGTGCGTCCTCATTCTCCGGATCAGGGCCAAAACTGCCTGAATCTGGCCCTGAAACGGAACTAAAGACGCACAGTGTGCAGTGCGCTCTGCAGCTGCCCCGGAGATATGTGAAACGGCTCCATAGAGAGCCGGTCCTGCTATGCGAATTGGATGCGGAGAAACCCACATCCAATTAGCATAGGTGTGAACCCAGCCTTAAGTCAGATTTTGGGCATCCCTTGCAACAAAATGATCATTTGTGGTGAGATACTCTCAATGGGAAATCACATCTAAGCCCTCGTTCACACCAGGCCGATTTGATGTCAAATCGCATGCCAAATCAGAGCGTATTCCCGGCAACAGCACCGTCGAAATCGGTGCGATGCCAACTTTGCGGCGCTGCACCGATTGATGACGTTCAATAGACATCTGTGCATGAACCCACGCATGATGTCTGCCAAATCGCCCCCGAAGTCAGACTAAAATGCCGGTTTGAAATTGTGTGAGTTCAGCTGAATTCACACAATTTCAAGCCCGCCCTCAGTGTGAACGTAAAGGGAAGAAACTGCCACTTTCCTAATTAGAACCTTGCAAGTGCTGCAGCTGATTGAAAATTATATAATCACTCCCTGTTATTTTCACTTTGCACATGGACACAGACAAACAAAAAGCTATTTCTTCAGAATAACAAACGGTAGGAATCTGCAACAAAGTTTGTTAAAATTCCTGCAATGTACATAGATCATTCAGAGGGAAATGTGTTTTTTCTCAACAAAAGTGGAGTTACTCTTTATGTCTGACTACTAACTTCTTCAGATCCGCGCTATAGCTGAATGACGGTTACAGCGTGGACCTACTTTTGCCGGGAGTACATCTATTGACGTCACCCCGTGCTTGAGCGACCTGCGCAACCCCTGCAGGGTGCAAGCAGTGCACTCTGTGATCAGCGAGTCTATGAGACTCGGCTGATCACAGATCGGAGTAAGGGGTCGATCCCAACCCCTTACCACGTGATCAGCTGTCAGCCAATGACAGCTGATCATGTGATGTAAACAGAGCCGGTAATCGGCTGACAGCGTGAGGAGAAAAAAAAAGCCGATCGCCGGCGGCTGTGAGAGGGACATCGGTCCCGATCAAGGAGATTGCCCCAAGCTCATCTGTGCCCACCTGTGCCACCTGCCAGTGCCACCTAGCAGTACACAACAGTGCCGCCTACTAGTGCCCACCAGCGCCACCTATTAGTGCCCACCACCAGTGTCACCTATCAGTGACCCATCAACAGTGCTGCCCATCAGTGTCACCTACCAGTGCCATCTTATCAGTGGCCATCAGTGTCGCCTTAACTGTGCCTATCAGTGACCACCAGTGCCGCCTCATCAGCGCATATCAATGAAGGAGAAAAATGACCTGTTTGCAAAATTTTATAACTATGAAACATGATTTTTTTTTCAAAATCTTCAATCTTTTTTTGTTTATTTAGCAGAAAATAAAAACCCCAGCTGTGATTAACCACTTAAACCCCGGACCATTTGGCTGGCCAAAGACCAGAGCACTTTTTGCGATTCAGCACTGCGTCGCTTTAACTGACAATTGCGCAGTCATGCAACGTGGCTCCCAAACAAAATTCACATCTTTTTTTTCCCCACAAATAGAGCTTTCTTTTGGTGGTATTTGATCACCTCTTTGCGCTAGAAACTATAAAAAATAGCGACAGTTTCGAAAATAACGCAATATTTTTTACTTTTTGCTAAAATAAATACCCCCCAAAAATATATATAAAAAAAAAATTTTTCCTCAGTTTAGGCCGATATGTATTCTTCTACATATTTTTGGTAAAAAAAATCGCAATAAGCGTATATTGATTGGTTTGTGCAAAAGTTATAGCATCTACAAAATAGGGGATAGATTTATAGCATTTTTATTATTTTTTTTTTTTTTTACTAGTAATGGCGGCGATCTGCGATTTTTATCGGGACTGTGACATTATGGTGGACACATCGGACAATTTTGACATTGCTATTAATACAGCGATCAGTGCGATTAAAACTGCATTGATTACTGTAAAAATGTCACTGCCAGTGAAGAGGTTAACACTAGGGGGCAGTGAAGGGGTTAAGTGTGTCCTAGTTTGTGTTCTAACTGAAGGGGGGAGGGGACTGTGCAGGGAAGATAACAGATCGCTGTTCATACTATGTATGAACAGACGATCTGTCACTTCTCCCCTCAGAGAACCGGAAACTGTGTGTTTACACACACAGCTCCCGGGTCTCCGTGTCTCAGTGGCGATCGCGGGAGCCCAGCGGTGATTGAGACCACCGGGCACTCGCATCGGCTCGGGGGGGCAAGTGGGGGGCGCTCGCCCCCTAGTGGCCACAAGGCGAGGCGACGTTACATAACGTTGTTTTGCCCAGCCGTGCCATTCTGCCGCAGTACAACTGCGGCGGCTGGTTAGCAAGTGGTTAATTTGTAAAAAACTTTTCAATGCTTTGTACCATTGCTGACAAAAAATCAGTTGCGGTAGGTATGGGTAATTGGTATCGGCGAGTACTAAAAAAAAGTATTGGTACTGGTAAAAAAATGGTATCGGTGCATCCCTAATTATAATGTATACTCAATTCATTTATGTGTGTTGTGCATTGAGTATGGACCACTACACCGACAGCACAGGACATCATGAGCAAAAGGATATTTGGTGTTTTGTGAAAAGATGAACTTACTTTTTAAAGCAGGACTCCGGCCAGCTAAAAAAATTTTTTACAAACACTGTAGCTGCTGACTTTAAATAAGTAGACTTACCTGTCCTGGGTGCCCACGATGTCCGCCGCCCGAAGCCGACCCGTACATCGGCTCTCGCGTCCCGGCACCGCCATCCTAGGTAAGGGAAACAGGCAGTGGAGCCTTGCAGCTTCACTGCCAGTTTCCTACTGCGCACGCGCGAGCGGCGCGGCGATCTGTGAATGGCCCCGTGGTTTTCTGGGAACACACACAGTTCCCAGAAGGCAACGGGGCCGCTCAGCTAGGAGCAGAACACACAGCGGAATAGGAACAGGCAGATTAGGAAGACTGCCTAGCAACAAGGGTTCAGGTAAGTATAAAAAAAAAAATTTTTCGATTGTTTTTTTTTTTTTAGGATTTTTGGTGTAATTTTTTTTTTTTAGGGGGGCCCTCCACTTGAAGTTCTATTTTCACAGCGGTGTTGGCATGATGTGGTTTCAGACACAACCCACCACATTGGAAAAAAAGTACTATATGCACGATAAAGCTGGCTAAGAAAACACACATTTGGAGCGTTGTGCAATCATATGCGATTAGGAAATCATTTTTATACAGAGCGCATAATGCGCTCCATTGGACGCTGTACCTGCATTTTACATCCTATTCATAATATATAGGCCACAATGTGGAGCTTGAGGTGTCCCACAGTTTCCTTTGACTTAACACTGCAGAGAGAATGCTGTACTTTGAGAAAAGAGGTCAGTCTTACAAACCTTAGACAGGTCATGTGATGGGCTCTCCAACCTACTAGTTATTTGTGTCATTTGAATGGCTTTCCACTTGTTTTGGAAGCAAGCGGAGTTCAATACACATTTGCAAATGGCCACATGCAGCACCACTATACCCAACCTCTACATCATCATACATTCTAACAGCCTGAAGAAAACTCTTATGCCGCGTACACACGATCGGACTTTCCGGCAGGTGCTACACCTCTTTAGGTATTGTGTCACTGCTCCCCCTCCTTTGTGTGCTGTGTAACCATCCCTTCTACTCTATATGTGCTGTTTCCCCACTCCCTCCCCTCTGTGTGCGCTGTCTGTAACTCACTATTAATTACATATTCTGGTCTTTTGGGCAGCATGGTCGAACAGTAGATGGGGAGGGAGGCACTGCCAATCATGTCAATCACTGTCAGCATGGGTGCCATTCAGAGAACACTCTGCATTTTTTGAATGAAAGCAAAGCATTCTTTGATTGGACAAGGGGAGATGTGGGGCGGTTCCCATGCAGTAGACCAGCCACTCAGCGCGGGAACTGAAAGTGAGTGGAGATCACTGGAAGAGCGGTGTCTACGTCAGTGATTTTCAGGTGAGCTTCCTGATAATGCTGAAAAGCAAAATGCATTGAGGCTGCGCTTACGCCATAGGTGGCGTCACTTCCGGTTCGATCTGGATAGGACATTCGGCCATTTGGAACGCACACCAGCTCGGATTGAGCGGTGTGCAGAACAACTGAACCAGGCTGTTTGTGTTGGTGCTGACTATAGCACCGGTAAATGTTAGTTGGATATTCATATTTTATTACACTTTCCTGGATTATTATTATTTTTCCCTGGGTCTCGGTTATTGATGCTTGAGGAGAACAGCTGTTGGCAGTTTTCCATATATCACTACCAAGTTGGGATATTGTGAATACAACGTGCAAAAGGGTGGTACCCTAAGACACCAAAGGCGCATATTATAGATGTTGACGGTAAGCATGTATTTTGTACACATTGTGGTGGAGCATTTATATAAGGAGTACCCGAGGCACTTTTTTAAACCAGGAGCACGGTGATTTGAGTTTTTTTCTCAGCAAAGATTTATGAATACTTTTTCTGGACAGTGTAATTTTTTTTCATCGTTTTTATTATTTTGGACTTCTAACTTTATTTGGATTGTCATTTACCCTTTGTTCACACGCAAAAAAATTATACAAAAAATTAAAATGATACATACCTTGCTTTTCATTTTTTTTTCCTTTTCAAAGGTGGTTTATTCACTTAAAGGGGCAGCTTCACATTTTGATGTCTTTCGTTTGTTGGCATTTTTGGGTTGACGCCAAGGTTTGCTATTACGTAATTATATTGGTCTACATTGGACCAATGTAGCTATGTAAAAATATACCATACCTGGAATTAAAGCGGAGTTCCACACAAAAATGGAACTTCCGCTTTTTGGAACCCTCCCCCCCTCCAGTGTCACAGTTGGCACCTTTCAGAGGGGAGGGGGGTGCAGATACCTGTCTAAGACAGGTATTTGCACCCACTTCCGGCATAGACTCCCATGGGAGTCTATGCCTCTTCCCGTCTCCACCGCGCTGTCTGCTGGGAACACACAGCTCCCAGGAGAGAGCGGGGACCACTTACGATGCACAGCGCGACGCTTCACTTCCTGATTCCCTCACCTAGGATGGCGGCGGCAGCTGCCGAGAACCGAGCGGGTTCTCGGCGTCGCCTGCCGACACCGCTGGACCCTGGGACAGGTAAGTGGCCATGTATTAAAAGTCAGCAGCTGCAGTATTTGTAGCTGCTGGCTTTTAATATTTTTTTTTTTTGGCGGTGTGGGTGGACCCCCGCTTTAATCTTTAAAATAAATATTATTACGTGATTGTGACATCACCGCCTTGCTTATCCACCTTGTCCAATAAGAGAATGCTTTGCATTCATTCAATAAATGGAACGCGTTCTCTGAATGGAGCCTGTGCTGAACAAGCAACTTCCTGTGTTCATGAAGCATTAGTGCAGATGCTTGACACAGGACCTGGAAGCTATCCACAGGGATCAACCAGGTAGGACACATGCATATTTACTTTGGCCCAAGTTGAACCAATGTAACTATGCAAAACTTTGCATACCTAATCTCAGCTTTAACCACTTGCCGACCTGTTCACGCAGATATACTGCAGCTCGGCAGATACCGCAGATATACTGCAGGTCGGCTCTCCTGCGCGTACCAACGTGCCTGTACGTCGGTCCGTGTAAGAAGGATAGCGGGCGGGAGCGCGCCGCCTGCGAGTCCCGCGGACTTGATGTCCACTAGCAATCCGCAATCGCGGTGAGGAGAGGCAGAACGGGAAACTGCCTGTAAACAAGGCGATTTCCTGTTCTGCCAGATGACATGACAGAGATCTACTGTTCCCAGTGATCGGGAACAGTGATCTCTGTCATGTTCCAGTGAGCCCACCCCCCTACTGTTACAACACACCCAGGGAACATAGTTAACCCCTTGATCGCCCCCTAGTATTAACCCCTTCTGCCAGTGTAATTTTTACATTGATCAGTGCATTTTTATAGCACTGATCAATGTAATAATGTCACTGGTCCCCAAAAAGTGTAATTTGGGGTCATATTTGTCTGCCGCAATGTCACAGTCCCGCTAAAATCACAGATCATCACCATTACTAGTAAGAACAAAAAAAAGTACATAAAAGTCCCTAAATCTATCCCGTTTATAGACACGATAACTTTTGTGCAAACCAATTAATATACACCTATTGCGTTTTTTTTTTTTACCAAAAATATGTAGAAGAATATATATCAGCCTGAACTGATGAATACATTTGTTTTTTTGGATATGTATTATAGCAAAAAGCAAAATAAAAAATGTTTTTTTTTAAAAAAACATTGGTCTTTTATAGCACAAAAAAATCAAAACCGCAGAGGTGATCAAATATCACCAAAAGAAAGCTCTATTTGTGGGAAAAAAAGGACGCCAATTTTGTCTGGGTACACTGTCGCACGACTGCGCAATTGTCAGTTAAAGCGACACAGAGCCATATCACAAAAAATGACCTGGTCATTAAGAGGGAAATTCTACAATTCTACTGCTCCTTAAGTGGTTAAAATCGATTGCAACAGCATCAGAAACCATGAACTTCCAGGATCGGCCGAAAACCGGAAGTGATGTACCCAACTCCTTCCCGACTAGTTGCGTCACAGCTCACGTCACTTAATTAGGGGTCCACAGTAGAGTCTCTCCCTCGGACTACATTAACCACAGTGCATTGCTGTCTAATTCAGTCAATGTAGCTCTTTCTGCTCGGCAGCTCTCTCCTCTCGCTGGAAACAGCTGTTAACCAGTTCAGCACCACAGAGCAGCAGCTACAGAGAGCAGCTGCAGCCAGTGTTTCACTCTCCATTCTTAGCCAAGCAGCTGGCTACACGTATACACATAAAGACACTGAATTCTGAACAAATACAGACTGGCTGCATTAGTTATCTGTGCTCCTAAGTGTGATATTGGACGGGCACTTTCAGTTCCACATAAACATTGCTGTTTCTTTTTTTAAGCTTCATTTTTTAAGCACATTGCTGGATGGTGGTCTGAGGGATGATCCACAGTGCCCTGGATGCCACTACCAGTGGTCAGAGGAGGCCTGTAATGCAGTTGCATACACTGTGCTCAGTCTGGACGGTGGTCTGAGGGAAGGCCTCAGGCCTGCTGTGCTGTCGTCCCGTGAGTCAGGACTCTGCAGACCTCAGCCTGGCTGACCTGTAATGCACAGTGCTGCTCTCTCACTCTCAGGTTTCTGACAGACGCCTCTATACGGTGTGCTAGCTTGCTGGGAGTGGAATCAGGCAGAGCTCCAGGAAAAAACAAAAATTAGTTCACGACGGTAAACGTCCCTGACTCACATTTTCGTCCCGTAATCGTTCGTTAACGAAAAAGGATTTGATTTTCGTCATAGTTTTTATCAGTGGACAAAAATGTGCTCTACTTTTCATTTCATTTTCGTCACTGTAAAAATGCCGCTGATGAAATCTTTGACAAGCGCTTTCGTTGACAAAATTAACACTGGTGCTGAGTCTGGGGGTACTGACAGCCAGAGTCACCTGGGTGTAGAGCAGAGAGTGGACTAATCACATTGTGTAACCGAGTGCTGAGCTGCAATATCGCTGGCACTGGAGAGCTGCCACTGTGGGAATTTATTGCTAGAGAGACTGAACCCTTTTTGAACTGACTATAAAACCATCTAGTAGCCTTATTTACTGGCTGTAGGTTTGACTGGTATTGTACTCATGTGCACCAATGGTATAACTGCGCCCCAATGCCAGTCAGCTGACGAGTTAGGACTAAGGACTGCCCCTTTTCAGCTGCCCCAAAGACTCCTTTGACTATTGCTCATTCTAAACTCCTCTGATACGGGCAGGCAGTTACACTCTGACAGGAAGCTCAATGAACTACCTAGAGCAACCGAAAGCGCTCTGGTAGTTTATGGAGAGCTACAAGCCGACAGCTGCAGAAAATATGAATAAAATGTAATAGTGTCTAAATTTAAACAAACCAAACAAAAGGAGATGAAGGTGTTGGTTTAAACACAGTAGGAGTACTACAGACTGAGTGGGGATATCGATCATACACATAGTTGGCAACATTGCAAAAAAAATATGTGGGACACTTTTTTGGCTGTAGGCGGAGGCGTATAATAATTAGGGGGCGGGGCATGCGTTTAGCAACAAAAAATAAAACTGTGGTGCGTGAAGCGAAAAATGGGCGTGGTTTACATGAAATAGTGGGTGTGGCTTAAATAGGCGTGGCTCAAAAGGGGTGTGGTTAGAGTCTGAGATGAATAAGGGATGGAGAGGGAAAGGGGGAGAGAGGAATGAAGGGACAGCAGCCGCAGATCCTACACAACAATAGAAATATGTGTATTCTAGAAAGTTTAACAATCAGCAGATAAAGATACGCCAAACACCTGGTGTTAGCGCTTCAATCATCCCAGCACCATGATTGTTATGGTGTGATGATGATTGAAGCGCATTATTTCTATTATTACATTGTAATATAAAATAAATCATTCAACTCACCATAATGCCGAATCAGTGGGATCCCTGAGCATGTCAATAGCCACGTCGCCTGCCACCAGCAGAGTCCATCCTCGCATCAGGTGCCCCCAGCAGAGTCTGTCCTCGCATCAGGTGCCCCCAGCAGAGTCTGTCCTCGCATCAAGTGCCCCCAGCAGAGTCTGTCCTCGCATCAGGTGTCCTCAGCAGAGTCTGTCCTCGCATCAGGTGTCCTCAGCAGAGTCTGTCCTCGCATCAAGTGCCCCCAGCAGAGTCTGTCCTCGCATCAGGTGTCCTCAGCAGAGTCTGTCCTCAGATCAGGTGCCCCCGGCAGAGTCTGTCCTCCTATCAGGTGCCCCCGGCAGAGTCCCTCCTTGCATCGGGTGCCCCCAGCAGACTCTGTCCTTGCATCAGGTGCCCCCAGCAGAGTCAGTATAGACCCCCTCAGTGCAGACCCCCCCTCCATCAGTGCAGACCCCCCTCCATCAGTGCAGACCCCCTCAGAGCAGACCCCCCTCCATCAGTGCAGAAGCCATTTATCAGTGCAGAACCCCTCAGAGCAAACCCCCCTCCATCAGTGCAGACGCCCTCAGCAGACCCCCCTCAGTGCAGATCCTCCCCTCCCATAACGCCCCCCAGGCCCCAGCACATTTCCATATTACAGCGGCAGCCGGTGCCGTGTGTTCAGTGGAGAGGGGAGGGGCCGATCCGTGCGAGAGGAGAAGCTGATTCATTGGCTGCATGGATTGAGCTCCCTTCCTCTCTCCACTGAACACAAGGGGGAGCGATCTAGCGGCGGCGTCCCCGGCGACCATTTTTCTGAAGCCAGCTTCCAAAAAAATGTAAAATGCAAACATTCCCGATTTTCCCTGGGCAAATCCCGATTCGGGACAGCCTCCGATCGGGACGAGGGTCCCAAAATCAGGATTGTAGCGGGAAAATCGGGACTGTTGGCAACTTTGCATACATTGAGGCTGAGCACTGAAGATTGTTGGTGTGGACGTTTAGCCCAGGTTCACACTAAGCTGCTGAATGAAATCACTCCCGTATGTCAGTCCCGATTTCAGCCGAGATTTCAGAGACATCTGTGCAGGTTTCTGCACAGATCTCAATGTAAATTAAAGCCCGAAATCGCAAAAAGTAGTACAGAACCTACTTTTTGAAATCGGTCCGGCACCGCAAATGGAGCGTCGCACCGATTAGGACGGTGTAATTGCTGCCAATTTGACATGCGATTTGACATGTCAAATCGCATGTCAAATTGTACCAATGTGAACCAGGGCTTAAGCACTGTTGAAAGAAACAATTGGTTGGACATTGAGTTAGACATTACATTTCCAGTAGTGTATAACTCAATTTGGATACTGATGTGCAAATTCCATTTGATTATCATTACAGTATTATTGTGGTGTATTTTATTGTCTCATTTTAGAGTGCTTCACATTTCTTTTTGTTTGGTTACAAAATAAGATGTCACAAGTTTTCTGGTGAGTGTGCACTGCTTTCAGAGTCACGTGATGGAATGTAAATCACAAGAGGAAGATTCAAGTGATTAGTTTTTTTATGTTTGTTAGAACAGATATAACAGTAATACCCCGTACACACGGTCGGATTTTCCGATGGAAAATGTCCGATCGGAGCGTGTTGTCGGAAAATCCGACCGTGTGTGGACGCCATCAGACATTTTCCATCGGATTTTCCGACACACAAAGTTGGACAGCAGGAGATAAAAATTTTCCGACAACAAAATCCGATCGCGTCAATTCCGAACGTGTGTGGCCTGTTCCGACGCACAAAGTGCCACGCATGCTCAGAAGAAATTCCGACACGGGACAGCTCGTTCTGGTAAACTTAGCGTTCGTAATGGATAAAGCACTTTCGTCACGCTGCAATGTAAAAAATCGTTTAATACAGCGCACTCTCTTCTTTATAATGTGACAAGAATTAAGTCGTTTTGATGCTCATATTCACACAGACTTCTCACAAACTTCTTTCGTTACTATTTATCGGGATTCCCTCAATATATTTTGATTTCTCACATCTGACAACATATTTGTTTTATTTTTTTTTTTACTTTAATGTAGAATCTTTTTTTGTGTTTCTCTTTTTTTTTGGTGATTTTGATTTGTACTCCCGAAAATGTTTGTGTGTTTTTTGTGACAAGTTCCCACAACACCATTGATATGTTGTTCGATTTAATCTGTAGGAGGAGATTGTTTGGTGTTGTTGTCCCTTGTTAATTTCACATTGTACTTTAGAAATGTACCTGAATACTCACCAACAAACTGTCCTTTTTGGATGAAAACACACACAGGAGAGTAGAATTTACCTAAAAATATTTTATTAAGGGGTCACAACTATAAACAAAGAGGGAGGCAACGCTGGAGAAACTGCAGAAGTGTGCGAAGCCTTGGACCCCCAGGGCAGACATCAATTATTTAAAAGCAAAATTGGTGGCCTGAGGAGTCCATATCTAAGGGAGGGCAGTCTGGTCCAGAAGTCCCAGAGATCCGGAAAGCAGCAGATGACATCTGTGTCCCCAGGCTGTGGTCATACGAGAGACTGCAGCTTTTGTCAGACCAGACTGAACCCAGGGTCATCACTCTCAGGTCTTCTTTCCACGCTTCCTTCCAGCCTTTGGCTGTGGTGGTGGAGTTGTGGCAGCAGGAGGAGGAGGAGGAGGAGGAGGATCGTCCCTCTCCATGACATCCGTCTTGTGTGTCAGTTCCCCACTCTCCCCCTTCCGAAGGACTTTATAAATCAGGTCCTCAGAGATCTTGCGTTGGCCCTCCTGCATGCCCAGCAATTTGGTGGCAGCCATGCAGGCAAAGGCCTCTGCAGGACTGGGGAAGGCTCTGAGGGACGCCGAAGCCTCCTGGATCAGCCTGTACACTGAATCCTGCACAGGACTGGGAGTGGCCTTCCTGGCCCTTTTATATGGCAGGCGGAGGGGAGGGACCTGAGACTCAGTCATGCTGCGACTTGTCCCAGGCTTCTCTTGGCTGACACTTAGCCCCGCCTCCTCCTGGCTGCCACTAATCCCCGCCTCCTCCTGGCTGCCACTAATCCCCGCCTCCTCCTGACTGCCACATTCCACAGCCTCCTCCTGGCTGAGGTCTTCCTGTGTATGAAAAAGGGACATAGTTTTAGTATTGTTTTCATCAATCACACACAATTTTCACCTCCTGACTGCTGCAAATTCAATGTTAACAAATATAACAGACTATCCTTCTGAGCCCAGCATTTTGCATTCTTGTCCCAATTTTGGGTGCCCACTACTGTCTATTGATATGTAAAACACTTTTTTTAATCAGCAATTAGTGATCAATAATAACATCTAGTAAACATCATTTCTTTATTGCCCAGAAATCTGTAGAAGAATGCTATACCTGACTCCAGCTGGGCTCCTCCACTTCTTCCTGGCTGGAAGGCCCAGGTTGGACATCGGAAGCCTCAGCTGGTATGGAAGGAAGCGTGGAAGGAAGAGTAGAGAGGGATTCCCTGACTTCAGTGTGGTCTGACAGAAATCGCAGTCTCTCATAGTACCAGAGCCTGGGGACATAAACGTCATCTGCTGCAGCTCCGGACCTCTGGGAATCTGTGACCTTCTTGCGCTCCCTAAGATATGTGCTCCTCAGGCCACCAATTTTAGCTTTTAAATAGGGGATGGTTGCTGTGGGGACCACCGGCTTCACCAACTCCAGCAGTTTCTCCAGCGCTGCCTGCCTCTTCTGTTTATGGTTATAGTGGGGGTGTCTCACTTGCCACAGACAGGGCAGCTCCCTGTACTTGTCTATGAACAGGGGCAGGAAATTGTGGTCGTTGAACCCATCCATTTTCTCTGCAAGACACAACACATGACAAACCCTAAGGTCAGGCCAAACTCCCCTAATCTTGTTACAATATAGGCTTCAATTTCGAAGCAGTATAGGCCCAAGTTTAGATCCTACCTTCGTTAGCACGATCGGCGTCTCCGATGCTCCTTCCTCCGCTCACAGATCGTACGTAAGACGCGCGCGTTACAATTTATACACACTGCGCATGCGTATAACTCCGCCCGCCCCTGACGTTCTTTCTATTCTATTCCCCGCCCCTTTTCGTTCGGCGCAGTGGAGGAAGAGCACATGGCGGAGAGACAGCAGGATAGTGCTAAGTACAGCAACGAGGAGGAAAGGCTGGAGCCTGAAATGTCCCGATCCAGAAGGAGATTGAAGGACTCAAATATGTCCTTTGGGGAGATGTTGGAAATGGTGGACATCCTGAAGAAGGCCGACTATGATGGAAAGTATGGGCCTTACCCCAACCACAATGTCCGAAAGGCCAAGATCATGGCGAATGTGGTCAGGAGTCTGCAACGGAAATTCGGGGTACGACGATCGAAAGATCAGCTCAGGAAGCGGTGGTCGGACCTGAAATTACGAGAACATGAGCAGTACAGAAAGATCCGGAGAGTGCTGCAAAAAAGTAAGTAGTTGTGCTGTGTTCCTATTCTTTATGTTTATTACGTTCGTGCTGCTCCATGTGCATTTAGGAACTGTTGTACAGTTTAAAATGGCAACTTTCATGTTCATGGGCACATTATTCGTTCGGATCACACATTTTTCGTTGCAAATATAAAATACCATTGTTTAGCCCATATGCATTTGGCCACCATTTTGACGCCCTATACTTGTCTTCAAAGAATTGGGTTGTGTAGATGGCTTTGTTACTAGAAAGAAATGCAAACTAGATTGTGTGTAAGGAGAGGACACTGAGCAGCTGTTTTCACATCTGGACACTGGAGCACTAGTGTGGGACACAAGAACACCATTTTTATTAGGGGGCCACACAGGTGCTCCAGTGTATACTATAGGGGAGTCTCCATCTGTGAAGCTTGTACCAAACAGGTAAAGTATTGCAGCTTGACAAAGGGCAATAAAAAAGCTACATCTTGGAACTCGGCTAAAATAGACAATTGTACCCCACTTCCAAGCAATGTTTCATCTTTATAGTTCTGCCATCAAATATCTGTGTGCTAATTATACCATTTTTGTTTTACATAGGGGAGAAAAGACTCGGAGGACACCCCTCATCCGAGGAGACCAGAGCCCCCCCCCCCCCTCTGGAAGAAGGGAAAATCCCCCCAACACAAGATAAGCAGGAGGAAGAAGATGTGGTGGAAGTAGTCACCACAACAGGTGAGTGTCTGCAACCACAGGCTCAGATAAGAGATGGATGGCGGCATTTTTTTTAGACCTAATTTATTTTGGGTTTCCTCTCTTTTTAGGTGATCGTGAGGTTGTGGATCCAGATCCTTTCACATCAGAAAGTGCCCAGATCCTGATCGGGGAGATCATGGGGTGTAATTTACAATTGGAAAACATCAAGCAAAACATCAATGATGTTATTCCAAAATATAAAAACATCATTGATGTTTTGGGGCGAGTTTAAAACCCCTCCAAATCACTTTTTTCTTTTGTGTGCTACAATGTGCGAAATGTTTTTGTGATTTTTCCCAAAGCCAAAATTGGAGGATGCACACAGTGTGTCAACATGTGCTATCTGCCATCACGGGAGATCAATGGACGCGTTTTGGGGGTGCAACCCCTTCCTTAATAATAAAGTAGCTGAGAGGAAGGGCTTTCTCCCCCAAAACACGTCCCTTGATCCCCCCTGATGGCAGATAGCACATGTTGACATTGTGAAATTTGTGTGCATCTTCCAAATTTGGCTTTTCCAGGGGTGATTTCCCCCCATCTGAACGCTATATCAAACACAGTTCCTAAATACTCATGTCTGATATTGCCTTCCAGTTCTACCAAATGTGAACTTTGTAAGATCAAGATTTGTGTCTTTCTTGTGGGTTTTACACAGGCCTGTTTTCTATAAAATGCACATTTTGATTTTGGATAATGACACCACAAAATATGTTATACAATAAACATGTCGGTTTGTCAGAAAAACCTTTGGTAAATGCACATGTGATTGTGCAGGTATTAAAAAGATTGTTCATCAAGAATGTGTGGATTATTGTCTCAATGCTACAACACTTTTGGGGTGATGTAATTGTTGTTTTAGGAGAAAATGGGGGTTATTTCCTAAGGGCAAATCCACTTTGCACTACAAGTGCAGTTTCAGTGCAGTTGCAAGTGCACTTGTAGTGAAAAGTGTCTTTGCATTTAGTAAATAACAGCCAACAGTGCTTTGTATAAGGTTACACAATCACGATATTTTCTGCACTCCACACATTTCTGTCAGGGTCAGCTAAAACAAACACAAGCAGTAAATGTCCACAAAGAAGAGCCTGGGGGGAGATGCCTGTCGAGAACTTGAGGTCCTGCAGGCTTCTCCCTGTGACCAAATACCGCAAGGTAGCGACCAACCTCTGCTCTGGAGTGATGGCTTGCCTCATGCAGGTATCCTGCCTGCTGATATAGGGGGTCAGCGAAGCCAACAAACGGTGAAACACGGGGTCCGTCATCCTGAGAAAATTCCTGAAATCACCAGGATTATTCTCACCGATCTCACGGAGCAAAGGCATATGACAGAACTGGTCACGCTGAAGCAACCAATTCTTGGTCCATTAACTCCTCCCCACCCTGTTCATGGACTGGACTTGTGTCAAGGTCAGGACCCCAACACCAAGCCCCCGCACAGCACGAACTGTACGAGGAGTACGCATACGAAACATGGCTAGAAAACGGTCGGCTGCTCAGAACGAAGTAACAGAACGCACTGAAGAACAGCAAGGCCTGTGAAGAGCGACCTGAAAAACAGCAACGAGCGGACAAGATCGCACAGAAAACTCCGATACGAACTGACTGCACGCACTGAAGAGCAGATACAAACCCACAAGCACAAACTGAACGGCAGAAAACGATCTGAAAGCCACGAGTCTGAAAAAGCGCGAATCGTCTCTCACCAAACTTTTACTAACACGAGATTAGCAAAAGGAGCCCAAAGGGTGCCGCGCTTGGTTATGAACCGGCCTTTTCTAGTCTCGTCGTACGTGCTTGACGTCACCGCGTTCTTGGCGATCGGAAATTCCGACAACTTTGTGCGACCGTGTGTAGGCAAAACAAGTTTGAGCCAACATCCGTAGGAAAAAATCCTAGGATTCTGTTGTCGGAATGTCCGATCAATGTCCGACCGTGTGTACGGGGCATAAGTGTGGTATACATTTCTTTTTATCATTTTTTTTTTATTTGGACTGTGTTTGCTTTGATATAGTAGCGCCACTCCTATAAATATAATAGTGATTATACTGTTTAGCAGACTGTATCTAAACCTGCGTTCTGTATTATGCTCATACCATCATTGATTCTAATCCATACCAATACACTGAGTTCAGTTACCACTAAACGGTCTTGTGTCTATTTTCTGATAATTTACAATCGACTTTAAAGGTATCCATACTTTTGTTCTAATAAGTGCTTGCAACAGTTTTAATTCATCCGGGTGTGCCAGAGGGGCTGAGGATATTCACAGGGCCGAGGCAAAGAACAGAGAACCCATTCAACCAAGTGGCTTCTGCGGGGGTAGCGCTACATATGTTTATTGTATGGCTACTACTATTGCACCCATGTGAGAAAACTGGTTCAAGTTGTGAACATTTACATATTTATGATTTAGGTTTAAACCTACA
Source organism: Lithobates clamitans (assembly GCA_037952925.1). Taxonomy (NCBI): domain Eukaryota; kingdom Metazoa; phylum Chordata; class Amphibia; order Anura; family Ranidae; genus Lithobates; species Lithobates clamitans. The sequence goes on along the minus strand of JBBGZY010000874.1, from coordinate 836,463 downwards.
TATCTGTCTGTCCATAAGGGTGGCTGAAAAAAAGGCAGGCCTGTCCCAATCTGGACAATTCATACTGATCTTATGAAAAAAAACAAAACATTTTTTAGGTATATATGTGTAGCCAAGGGTTGCTACTATAGTTATTACAGTTGTTATTTCAAATGAGTTTGGCTCCCTCTAGTGTCTGCTGGGTTCTGTTAGGATGTTCTTTTTATCCTTGAGAAGGAACACAGCAAAGTATTGTGGGAGATATAGTTTTCATGAGAAAGTGACTCTGTTAGCTGGATCAGCTCTGAACTACAATACAAACAATGCAAAGCACGCAGCACTGCCTGCTGGGAGCAGTGATAAAAGGACCAGCGCGGCCTTCTTTCAGCCTCTATGGATGCCATTCAATAACTGCCAGCAGGAGGTATGTGTGTGACCAGGAGTGAGAGACTATGGCCTATACAGGGTGGAGCCGGATGGCCCGCCTCTGAGGGATCCCAGAGTACATCTTTGCCATCCTTTTGCCATCCTTCAGAACAACTGGAAGCTCCCTGCACTTCAGCCCATTCAGAGTTGCAGCACAGCGCGACGGCACCATTTTCACCAGACGGAGACATCAGGAGGGGATTCCAGGTGAAGCCTCACAGTCTTTGAGTCTATTGTGGTGAGAGGGCACCTGCCCATCCCAGTATAGAATACAGTATTGCTGAGTGAGTTCTTTTACAGACTGCTGGTGAGACTTGTAGTTCAACGGAGGGGAATCTACTTCTTCACAAGCATCATACAGCTGAACTTTGGGGCCTTGTAAAGACAAGCCCCAAGCTGTAAGGTCAGTACTGTATTACACTCACACACAAGGAGCAATATAGGAGGAAGTGCTTTATCTCTTCAGTTTAGCAGTTATCAAAATATCATTTATTCTATAGTATAGTATCTTATTCTACAGTCATTTCTTCCTCTTTGCTTTGTGGATTACAAATACTGCAGTTTAAACATCAGGCTAGCTGAAGATATCCAGAGTTAAAAGAAATTTTACAATCTTCCTCTTTTGTCAAGTATTGCTGCTGTACTTAAAGGTTGAACTCTGAATTACAGCCTAGGGGGAGCCATTGAGTACATGTTACATATTACACTGTATTCTTGATTGTAAGGAATATTATATTGAAATTTGGTGTGTGTGTGTGTGTTGAGGCCTCAGTGGGAAGGTGTTTAATATATGTTTCAAAGATATTGAACGCTTATCCCACTGTACACCTGTATACTCTCAGAAGTGACTATAAGGTTAAAAGTTTCTCATATTTGAATTAAGTGATACCAACTGTCAATTATCGCTTGTGTTTATTCATACTGTTCATTGTGTTCCATTATTCACTTTAGTAAACTTTCTATGTGGTTCAGTGACTTTGTGTGAGTTTTTCATTACTAACATCCTGCAGCAAAATGGAACCCAAGGTGTCAGAGGTAAGAGAGGATCTGCAGAGTCGGGGTAGCCAGTGGGGTATAGAGTCAATTAGCAGCCCTCACGGGGATACTGCTATACATTTTATATATATATATATATATATAATTTATATAATTTATTTATTTTCCAAAAGTATTGGGACACCCGCCTTTACACGCACATGAACTTTAATGGCATCCCAGTCTTAGTCCTTAGGGTTCAATATTGAGTTGGCCCACCCTTTGCAGCTATACCAGCTTCAACTCTTCTGGGAAGGCTATCCACAAGGTTTAGGAATGTGTGTATATGGAAATATTTGACCATTCTTCCAGAAGCACATTTGTGAGGTCAGACACTGATGTGGAGGAAAAGGCCTGACTCGCAGTCTCTGCTCTAATTCATTCCAAAGGTGTTCTATCGGTTTGAGGTCAGGACTCTGTGCAGGCCAGTCAAGTTCCTCCACCTCAAACTCGCTCATCCGTGTCTTTTATTGACCTTGCTTTGTGCACTGGTGTGCAGTCATGTTGGAACAGGAATGGCCAACCCCAGGGCTTTTTTTTTTCTCAGAGAATAGGTGCAGGAACTCCCCCCATCTGAGTCACCCCTTGTCTCTGCCCCCTACCCACCTCTGACCACCGTCCCTTGATTCCAACCCCTACCCACCAACCTGATAGAACACCTTTGGGATGAATTAGAGCGGAGACTGCGAGCCAGGCCTTCTCGTCAAAATCAGTGCCTGACCTCACAAATGCGCTTCTGGAAGAATGGTCAAACATTCCCATAGACACACTCCTAAACCTTGTGGACAGCCTTCCCAGAGGAGTTGAAGCTGTTATAGCTGCAAAGGGTGGGCCAACTCAATATTGAACCCTACGGACTAAGACTGGGATGCCATTAAAGTTCATGTGCATTTTTTTTATGTCCATAAGTTAATGGCTATACATTGAATTCGGACAGATTTCCTTACGTTATCGGCCTTGAAATCTTTGGTCAACTCCAATGTTACCCTATATAGAAGTGCAGACAGACGGCAGCCAGCGTGTGATAATACAATTCGGCGGCCATTCCACTGTTCAAAAGCCACGCCTCCTCCTCATCTGTGATAGGCAGAATACTCCATTTTCCAGCAGTCAGTGTACAGCCTATCAAGGACATTCTCTCATCCTTGTCCGTGGTATGAGGATGAGAGAATGATAGACTGACCGCTGACTGCTGGGAAATGGAGTGTTCTGCCTATCAGGGGCGTAACTAGAAATAGCTGGGCCCCATAGCAAAATGTTGTATGGGGCCCCCCTGCAAACAGCCCCCCCCCCACAGCTGCCCTACTGTCAATGCAGCGTGACCTGTGCCCCATACAGTGTGACCTGTGCCCAATACAGCCTGGTCTGCCTGTGCCCCATACAGCCCCACCTATGCAGAGGAAGAGGCAAGCCACCCGGATCAGCAGAGAGCGGGATTGCCCGCTGTAATAGCTTTCATTTGAATTTCCTGTCTTCCTGGGGCTCATCGTCACATAGCCCCACCTCTTGGCCCGACGCCTTTGATGACGTCACATGTCCCCCATTGGATCAGCGTTCTGTCTATCAAAGGAATTGGGCCAAAAGGTGGAGCTATGTGACGTGAGCCCCGGGAACACTGGAAGTTCTAATGAAAGCTCTTACTTCGTGCAATTCAGCTCTCTGCTGATACGGACAGCTCGCCTCTTCCTTTCCTCTCTCTTCCCCTGGCTGGGAGACTGTCCCGGCGGTGTTCTTATCCTCACTGGGCCCCACTTGGCTGCGGGCCCCATAGCACCCGCATGGGTCGCTATGGTGGTAGTTACACCCCTGCTGCCTATCACAGACGAGGAGGAGGCGCAGCTTTTGAGCAGTGGAATGGCCGCCGAATGGTATTATCACACGCTGATCAATGGTTGCAGAGCGGCACACGGAGGATGCAGATCGCCACACAGAGGCATGCACAGGACACAGGGACACATGCACAGGACACAGGTAGGCTGCACAGAACACAAGTAGGCTGCACTGGACACATGCACAGGACACAGGGACACATGCACAGGACACAGGGAGGCATGCAGCTGCAGATGGGCATTGTTGAACCTCTTTTCCACCTACAGTAGCTGCTGCATTTCTCACCCTCAGCTTATATTTGGGTCAATACGTTTTTCCCAGTTTTTTGTGGTAAATTAGGGGCCTCGGCTTATATTCGGAACGACCTATACTCGAGTATATACGGTATTTTTTTGTTCGTTTAGCAAAAAATAAAAACCCAAGGGGTGATTAAATAGCACCAAAAGAAAGCTCCATTTGTGTGAAAAAAATGATAAAAATTTCATTTGAGTACAGTGTAGCATGACCGCGCAATTGTCATTCAAAGTGTGACAGCGCTGAAAGCTAAAAATCGGTCTGGGCAGGAGGGGGTTTAAGTGCCCAGTAATCAAGAGGTTAAAAGTACAACTTTGCTATAAAGGTCAAAGGATATAATGCTTAATGATAAATTCCCTTTTAGTTATTTAGTCTATATCTTATTAGAGCTTTATAAATATGTTCTTTTCTATCAGGAAGTGAGTTGTTTATTTAATATATATTGCCATAAAGTACTGCTGCTGTCTTGGGCCAGCTCCAGTTCAATAGCTAACGTCTGTATTTACTGCAATAAAATGAGGCTTAGCAGCAATATATTTAACCTTTGAGTCTAGGTGCCAAGTACAGTTTAACTCTAGAGTCCTGTGGTTTTTTATGCAGTGCTGATGTGTTTTGTAAGTGGTGTCTTGCCAACAGGCTGAAAAGTGAGGCTGGACAGATACATTGCTGGACAGCTTGACAGTGGATTGCAACAAAAATATTCTGTATAACAGCTCAATAAAGAATGTGGTGCCTTAGTTGTTGGTACTTCTACCATAGTTTGTAGCCCAGGTTCCTGAGTTTGATTCCCATCAGACAACTATAGTTGTGCTCATAAGTTTACATACTCTGGAAGAATTTATGATTTTTTTGGCCTTTTTTCAGAGAATATGACACACAAACTTTTCTTTCACTCGTGGTTAGTGTTTGGCTGAAGCCATTTATTATCAATCAATAGGGATGAGCTTCGAGTTGGCTGTTCGCAAGTTCGCCGAACAGCGAACAATTTGGGGTGTTCGCGGCAAATTCGAATGCCGCGGAACACCCTTTAAAAGTCTATGGGAGAAATCAAAAGTGCTAATTTTAAAGGCTTATATGCAAGTTATTGTCATTAAAAGTGTTTGGGGACCCGGGTCCTGCCCCAGGGGACATGGATCAATGCAAAAAAAGTTTTAAAAACGGCCGTTTTTTCAGGAGCAGTGATTTTAATAATGCTTAAAGTCAAACAATAAAAGTGTAATATCCCTTTAAATTTCGTAGCTGGGGGGTGTCTATAGTATGCCTGTAAAGGGGCGCATGTTTCCCGTGTTTAGAACAGTCTGACAGCAAAATTACATTTCGAAGGAAAAAACCCATTTAAAACTACCCGCGGCTATTGCATTGCCGACAATACACATAGAAGTTCATTGATAAAAACGGCATGGGAATTCCCCACAGGGGAACCCCGAACCAAAATTTTATTTAAAAAAATGACGTGGGAGTCCCCCTAAATTCCATACCAGGCCCTTCAGGTCTGGTATGGATATTAAGGGGAACCCCGGCCAAAATTTAAAAAAAAATGAAGTGGGGTTCCCCCTAAATTCCATACCAGACCTCTAAGGTCTGGTATAGATTTTAAGGGGAACCCCGCTCCAAAAAAAAAAAAAACGGCGTGGGGTCCCCCCAAAAATCCATACCAGACCCTTATCCGAGCACGCAACCTGGCAGGCCGCAGGAAAAGAGGGGGGGCGAGAGTGCGGCCCCCCCTCCTGAACCGTACCAGGCCACATGCCCTCAACATTGGGAGGGTACTTTGGGGTAGCCCCCCAAAACACCTTGTCCCCATGTTGATGAGGACAAGGGCCTCATCCCCACAACCCTGGCCGGTGGTTGTGGGGGTTTGCGGGCGGGGGGCTTATCGGAATCTGGAAGCCCCCTTTAACAAGGGGAACCCCAGATCCCTGCCCCCCTCCTGTGTGAAATGGTAATGTCAAAAACTGTCTCTTGTCATTTTTAACATTTTTGACAGTTTTTAGTGAAATGGTAGGGGTAAGTACCCCCTTACCATTTCACACAGGGGGGGGCCGGGATCTGGGGGTCCCCTTGTTAAAGGGGGCTTCCAGATTCCTATAAGCCCCCACCCGCAGACCCCCACAACCACCGGCCAGGGTTGTGGGGATGAGGCCCTTGTCCTCATCAACATGGGGACAAGGTGTTTTGGGGGGCTACCCCAAAGCACCCTCCCAATGTTGAGGGCATGTGGCCTGGTACGGTTCAGGAGGGGGGGCGCACTCTCGTGCCCCCCTCTTTTCCTGCGGCCTGCCAAGTTGCGTGCTCGGATAAGGGTCTGGTATGGATTTTTGGGGGGACCCCGCGCTGTTTTTTTTTTTTTTTTTTGGCGCGGGGTTCCCCTTAAAATCCATACCAGACCTGAAGGGTCTGGTACGGAATTTAAGGGGACTCCCACGTCTTTTTTTTTTTTTTAATTTTGGTTCGGGGTTCCCCTGTGGGGAATTCCCATGCCGTTTTTATCAATGAACTTCTATGTGTATTGTCGGCAATGCAATAGCCGCGGGTAGTTTTAAATGGGTTTTTTCCTTCGAAATGTCATTTTGCTGTCAGACTGTTCTAAACACGGGAAACATGCGCCCCTTTACAGGCATACTACAGACACCCCCCAGCTACGAAATTTAAAGGGATATTACACTTTTATTGTTTGACTTTAAGCATTATTAAAATCACTGCTCCTGAAAAAACGTCCGTTTTTAAAACTTTTTTTTGCATTGATTCATGTCCCCTGGGGCAGATACCAGGTCCCCAAACACTTTTTATGACAATAACTTGCCTATAAGCCTTTAAAATTAGCACTTTTGATTATTCATGTTCGTGTCCCATAGACTTTAACGGTGTTCGCGTGTTCGAACAAACTTTTTTCCTGTTCGCATGTTCTGGTGCGAACCGAACAGGGGGGTGTTCGGCTCAACCCTATCAATCAACTGTGTTTACTCTTTATAAATCATAATGACAACAGAAACTACCCAAATGACCCTAAACAAAAGTTTACATACCCTGGTGATTTTGGCCTGATAAAATGCACACAAGTTGACTCAAAGGGGTTTGAATGGATATCAAAGGTAACCATCCTCACCTGTGGTCTGTTTTCTTGTAACTTCTGTGTGTTTATAAAAGGTCAATGATTTTCTGGACTCCTGACTGACCCTTGCATGGGGAAAGCAATAGAATTGTCCAAAGGATCTGTGGGAAAAGGTAGTTGAACTGTATAAAACAGGAAAAGGATATAAAAAGATATCCAAGGAATTGAGAATGCCAATCAGCAGTGTTCAAACTCTAATCAAGAAGTGGAAAATGAGGGGTTCTGTTGAAACCAAACCACGGTCAGGTAGACCAACTAAAATTTCAGCCATAACTGCCAGGAAAATTGTTCTGGATGCAGAGAAAAACCCACAAATAACTTCAGGTGAAATACAGGACTCTCTAAAATCGTAGTGTGGCTGATTCAAGATGCACAATAAGGAGGCACTTGAAGAAATATGGGCTGCATGGTTGAGTCGCCAGAAGAAAGCCATTACTACGCAAATGCCACAAAGTATCCCACTTACAATACGCCAAACAGCACAGAGACAAGCCTCAAACCTTCTGGCACAAAGTCATTTGGAGTGATGAGACCAAAATGTAGCTTTTTGGCCACAACCATAAACGCTTCATTTGGAGTGGAGTCAACAAGGCCTATGATGAAAGGTATATTATTCCTACTGTAAAACACGGAGGTGGATCGCTGATGTTTTGGGGATGTGTGAGCTACAAAGGCACAGGAAATGTGGTCAAAATTGATGGCAAGATAAATGCAGTATGTTATCAAAAAATACTGGGGGAATATTTGCATTCACCAACAGGAAGCTGTGCAAGGGACATACTTGGATATTCTAACATGACAATGATCCAAAACACAAGGCCAAGTCGACCTGTCATTGGCTACAGCAGAATAAAGTGAAGGTTCTGGAGTGGCCACCTCAGTCTCCTGACCTCAATATCATTGAGCCACTCTGGGGAGATCTCAAAATTCATGCAAGACGGCCCAAGAATTTACAGGAACTGGAGACTTTTTGCCAAGAGCAATAGGCAGCTTTACCATCTGAGAAGGTAAAAGAGCCTCATCCACAAATATCACAAAAGACTTCAAGCTGTCATTGATGTTAAAGGGGCAATACACGGTATTAGGAACTGGGGTATGTAAACTTTTGATCAGGGTCATTTGGGTACTTTCTGTTGTGATTATGATTTTAAAAGAGTAAACACTGTTCATTGATAATAAATGGCTTCAGCCAAACACTAACCATGAGTGAAAAAAGTTTTTGTGTTATCATTTATATTCTCTGAAAAATGGCCAAGAAAATGTAAACCTATGCGCACAACTGTATCTACATGGAGCTCATATCCACTCTTAGTTACCTGAGTATTTTCTGTTTTCATTCTATAATTCGAAAAACACACTAATGAATTTCCCTGGCTTTTATGTAGCCCTATCCCCTTAGGAGTCACTGAATATAATGGGCCCCCTGTTCACTTCTGAGCCTTGGGTGAGGCACAACTCCCGCTGACACCACCGTAAAACTGTAGCCAGATGTCACCTTTGTTATCACACAAAGGATAAGCACACCACTTGGGATGAACAATTATTTAGTGTACTGTGTACATATATATGAGTCAGATGGGCAGTAGTATAAGCACAAAATGTCTGAGATAGACAAAAGAGATCCACATATAAAAAGTAAGCAATATAACACAGAACAGTGCTTACTTTAAATAAACCCAATTGTCCTGCAGGACTCAGGGTTTAAATGTTAGCTCTCCTAGCAAGAGGATTTCCCCAAATGAGCAAATGAAAATAGAAAGGTTGTTAAGCTAGCTCTCTTGTGGGCTCCCCGGTACCAGAGTCAGGGTTTAACTCTTGGAGGATTTTGGTAGCAAAAATGTCCAACAAGGAACCAAACACATAATTTGGGAAAGTCCCTTCAGACAGCTTGATGGAGCCCTTATGATGGTGCATAGTAGAGGTGTGGTCCCCTTTCTATGAGAAATGGCACTTCCCCAGGGATCGTGACACAGCAGGCAGAGTTCCCCTTTAATACATGTGACAAACTGGGAAGTCACTTTAAGGAAGGGGTTGATAAAGTTTATTTAAGCTGAGAAGGAGTGGGAGAAGAATTTAGCAAAAGTGCGCCCCTTTAAGTGCAAAACTTGACATGTGAAACTTGTTGCTTCCTTGGGTAGAATAGGCCTGAAGTGGTATGCATTTAGAGTTCCTTCCTATCAGACAAACAGAAAGCGTTAAGGCTTGTATCCTGCGTGCAGTGCAACAATGGGCAGCTAGTGTAGATAGGCCGCAGTACTAATTGGGCTATGGAATCTGTGTCTCTGTGTGGCGGTCTGTGTTGTAAGAGATCCAGGGCTTAACTGGCAACAACAACAAATGAACTTGTAGCATGTGGTTATGTGGTATGGGTTAGAAACCGTCTCACCCAGTCCTTGTAGCGGTGCAAAGCTATTGGCTTGCTGTTGGGGGGCCCCTTTCTTTTTGTCTTCTTGCAGACAAAGTGATGCAGACAGCAATGACCTGATATGTCTGCCTGCAGGATCACCTATCCTGCCCCTCAGTATGATCAGCGATCTGGAAATCCCGTTCTGAGCTCTCTGGTCCAATCCTATCTGGTCTGTGTCCTCCTGGGTCAGCACTATCTTCTCTCACACGTCCTGACTCTCTCATAGTCTCCTCCTCTCTCCCCCGAAGGTCCCCAAGCTTTTCTTTTTATAGGATTCCACTCCTTTGCTCCCTCCCTTGGGATCTGTAGTTCATTTCCAGCATATTTGAGTAACGAAATCCTGCTTGCAACATTCTTAGCATTGCTATATTGGAACCTGTGCCAACTAAACTGCAGAGCTGTGCCATCTTGTGGCCATTTAACAACCTGAAATCAGTAACAATGCAGTGTGTTACACCTAAATAAAATAGCTGTGAAATATAAACAAGGGTACGTAGTTGTATTTTTCTAAGAGAACCATAGGCTCAAATATATGTAAATATAACCGTAGAAACATTGTTTCCTCATAAAACTTAAGGTCTCTGCTCAAGCTCCTGTAAATCCATCCAGTGACCTGCAATGGAGGCTGGCTGGGCAGGAGTCTATCTAACTCCTCACAGTGCGGAAATGCATAGATAAAGGTCCCAAACCACGCACACCTATCAAAACCTTTGGAAAACGGCCTCAGCCAGCTTCATCCAAAGCCATGCTTCCAACACATTTTTCCCTGCCCACGGGACTCAATCATGAAGGTTGACCTCCATGATTAAGCATGATACCTCCAAATCAATTGAAAAATAAAAATAAAGTCTGATTTTAAAAAATGTAATGAATTAGAGACTTACATAACAGAAGGTTTTCTAGTTAACAAATTTAGTAACAAAATCTTTCATTGTTTTCTCCTAAAGCTGAACTTTATTCTCTCAATCAACAAAAACCTATTATATCCTTATTCTGCTTAGAAAATGGATAGGAAGGTAAAGTATATTATGTTTACTTATTTGCAATATATATATTTTTTACATTTCTTGAGTTGCTTCCTGAATTCTGGCCTAGGCCAAAATTATGTCATACATCCCAGGAGTCTTCATGTGTATTTTTTTTCTGATCTGGAGGAGGGGAGTTTTCTCAGCTAAGCACACCCTCCTGCCTGCATGCCTGGCCTAAGGGCGGAAGGAATCCAGGAAGTAAATACTATATGAATCATCTGACCTTACTCATGATGGTGCTGCTGCAAATATTAAGGAGGTGTTTTCAAAGTGATCTCTCAACAAAATAAGGCATGGAGCCATGGATGTATGGGTGGGTTTGCTATGAATATTAAAAAATAATTAAATAGCGTTTTCAGTTTGTGGTGCTCAGATACACTTAACTTCTACTTTATGCAGGACTTTCACTTTGAAACTTTTAACATGGCTTAAAGGTCCGCATGGTCCATTAACACAGACTGTGGCTCAGCCCTACTACCCGCTTGCTCCTCCTGGCTGTGATTGGCAGGAGCATGGCTCCCACTGCTGCCTCTCTGTCCAATGAGGAGAGCGAGAGAGCCAAGAACAGCTGATCTCATGCACATCGCTGGATCGAGATCGGGCTCAGATAAGTATGTAACATGGCAGTTGGTAAATACAATTGAAAATGTATGTGGCTTCATGAGACAACATAGAAAAGCTTTTTGACAAATAATAAATTAGACCAAATTGCTGTCTTGATTGTTCTGATACAAAAGAGAAATATATACACTGCTATTTCTGACATCCTCCAGATAATGCTAGTTGCCTGACAGTTTTGCTCATATCCCTTGTCTGAAGTATAAAGATCATGAATTCTGACTTGACCTTTAACCGTTTAAGGACCGCCCCACGTACATGTACTGTGGCAGCCCTTAAGTGCAAAATTACGTACCTGTATGTGATTTCTCTCCTCGGCTCTGGGGCGCATGCACGCACCACCGGAGCCCCGCTCCCTCTGTGATTGGACACCAGCATTCGTTTACAGGAGGGGCAGAGCGGCGGTCTGCCTATGTAAACAAGGCTGACCGCCATTCTGTGAGGGAGGAAAATGGAGATCTTGTGTTTCTGCTAAGTAGAAACACAGATTTCTGTTTTCCTCCAGTCACAGCATCCCCCCCACAGTTAGAAAGCACTCCCTAGGAGCACACTTAACCCCTTGATTGCACCTGATGTTACTCCCTTTCCTTGCTGGTGAAATTTATACAGTGACAGTACATTTTTTTTTTTTTTTTTAGCACTGACAGTACATTTTTTTTTGTCCGCCGCAATGTCGCAGTCCGCTAAAAATTGCTGATCACCGCCATTACTAGTAAAAACAATAAAAAAAGTTAAAAGTCCATAAATCTATCCCATAGTTTGTAGACAATATAACTTTTGTGCAAACCAATCAATACACGCCTATTGAGATTTTTTTTTACCAAAAACATGAGGCAGAAAACATATTGGCCTAAATTGATGAAGAAATTAGATTTTTTTTACACTTTTTTTATTGGATGTGTTTTATAGCAGAAAGTAAAAACCTTCCGGAGCTGAAGTAGTTAATGGCTGCATGCTTGTTTAAGTCTGTGACTCAGAAAGTACTGAATGCGAAGGATGAGTATAAACGCCGGGAACTAGATTTCTGATAAATAAGTGTAGCGCATACTCCCGAAGGAGCGGCTGATTAAATGTTATATTCGTAATTCACGTCTACCACCCAACCCTCGCAGCCCACAGATTGACAACTCACAGTCCTTAGTACTTTTTCACTTGCTTTATTTAACGACTCAAACTGGGATGGGAGAAGGACTTTCTCTGAGATGCTCTTTTGTTACATTATCATCTTCTAAGTGAATCTTGCAGGAATATTATGATCAATTGCGGATAGTTAAGAAATCATCCTCAAATGATTTCTTCAATCAGGGAAGATGGAAGTAGATTTTTTATAGAGAATAGTTGAAGAGAGTCACTCTGAATAACTTCTTCATCTGTATGACTTTTAAAGAACTGTCCGTATCTCTATATGTGCGCCTGCAGCTTCACCGCTACCTGCTTGCCACTACTTCCCATCTGCATGGTACTTCCAAGTTGAGCTTAAGAAAAGTCACTCTGAATAACTTCTCCCGCTTGACTGATTGGAATCCCGGGGTATTGCTGAACCCAAAGTCACAGGCCATCACTGCCCATCTCACTGACTCACCAACAACCCTCAGCCTCTGGTAGTACCCTTCCCTTGGGCTTTCACTCACGTGATCAACAGTCCGTGTGCCACTCATAAACGATCGATCGCCCAGTTTCCTTCCGCTTTGTTGCTACTTCTCCCGCAATGATTCTTAGCTCCTTTTCTCCTTTGTGGCCCGCTCCCCTCTCCGCAGGGGCGGCCAACGACACCAGCGATTGCATGCTGTGAAGTGTCGTCTATTCCGTCATGGAGGACCGGTTCTCCACCCCCTTACTGTAGGGGGGAAGCACCGTTGGCTCCCCGGATGGGAAAACCTCCCTCCCCCCTCCGGGAACCGGGCTGGCTTCCACCGCTCCTCAGAGCAGGACTGCAAAAACTCCTCCCCAGACACCACGTGACCCCCTTTTATACGAGAGTCCCGGGTATTTCCAAGCAGATTAATGATTGGCCGAGGCTAGCATACAAACTACCTGCCACTCAAAATGGAAATTGACAACAACAGGCCTGCTATAATAGCACAAGACTGTCTAAATTTACCTGACATAGAAAACTACCAAGAAGGGTCACCTACCTAAAAGTAGGTGCCCGCTACATAAGTCAGAAATGGAAACCTTAAATATTACTCTCATGAGGGTTTCTTTTGATTATTTTACATAAATAACTATGGGAAATGTACCCACTTTATTTATTTTCCAGTGTACAGAACAAGCCAGCCAGCCCTGTAACACACAGAGACAGCACTACAATAAGTGGAAAGAAACGAATGGCCATAGCCAGCATTGCAAAGCCTTCAATGCAGCCCTGTTACCGATATTTAATCTAGGCTGATGGTCTTTGCTGGACTAGAATGTTTACATTTCATTCAATCTGTCAACTTGTACAGACATAATGAACAACAACAGTGCCATTAATAAGCAAAACTACAACAGCCGGCATGAAGTCATCTGCAGCCTGATCTGATAATCGTTTCAGAAAAGTAAAACATAGCGAGAGAGCTTTCTGAAGTGAGTGCGATAAAATCACCATAAAACTTTGTAGAGATCAATTTCAGTTTGTTAAATGATATATAAAAAATTCAGGCAGGCAGTATATTTTCCAAGGCCCAGACAATAGCAAGTGTGCATTAGAAAGAGCAGCAAAACCATATGCTGATGTCAGCTCATATGCCATGTGGACAACAGTTCTTTTTAGTAGGCACTAACGTAATGTTGGTGAGTAGAAATGGGTGAACATTTTAAAAGTTTAATCCATTGTGGATCGGCCACAAGGTGTAGCATACAGCATACCCGCACAATATGGTTGACTCACCTTTCTGTTTGCCCTCCTCTTTCTTCAACCCTTAACAGTTCAGAGCTGTCCCCAGCTGCCGCCTTCTCCATTTCTTCCAAGCTTGTGTCCCTACTCTTCAGCCATTGGGCAATCACTGACAATACAACTCCTGTGTGTAGCACCCTGATGTTTAGGCTGGGTTTCTCTTAAATTTACCTGTCAGGTGTAGTTACCTTGGCTTATTGTGAGGGATCAATTGAGTTCACCCTAAATCTGGAATTGCTGCACTTCTCTCTTTTGCCGCAAGGTGGCCGGGTACCTGGGGACATTAGATAAGACAAGGGCAAAGCAAGGACAGATTAGGAGTATATGGGGTGTCTCAGCCAATGGGCAGAGGTTTTTTTAAATCCCTTGGCCTGCTGGGAGAACCTATATATTTGGGTGGAGTCAGGTGATCAGGGTTTTGGTGCCACCTGGACGGCTGTCTGGGTGGGCGCGTGTTGCATTACTTGGGCTTCTAGGCCGAAGTTTAGGCCTATCCCGGGCACATCTGGCTGCTAGGCTGTCTGAGTGCCTATCCAGAAGCAAGAGAGCAAAATAGGGTTTGGATTGCGGCTTGCAGTCCAACCAAAAGTGATGGTTCTGCCGGGTGGAGAACCTGTCGTGGTTGGAGGTAGAGGGGAAGCTGTCGCCACTAAGGGACCAACAACCTTATTACCAGGGACCACAGTGAGTAGCTGAAGCAAGTACCGGAACAGTATTCTCACCAACCAGGGAGGGTGAAGTATTGGGGAACTTCAGCAGGTGTCAAGCCAGGGACCCAGACAGTGGAGGTGACGCTTGCAGAGCAGACTTGTGTGTCAAGCCAAGGACCGAGCAGGCCAGCGGGATGAAGCTTGAGAAGTATCTGGAGTGCCAAGCTAGGGACCCAGCAGAGGGTGATGCTTGAGGAAGATACTTAAGTGAAGATTGGAAGAGCTTAAGGGATTCAGGGAGTGAATCAACAAGTCTAGTGAGAGCTCAGTGGGTTGAGGACCTACAAGAAGTGACTGTAGAGAAAGGAAAGGAGTTTGTTACAACTTGTGTTAGCAACTGTTCTAATACTGTTGCCATAGGAGACAGCATTCCTACACATGCAAATGTGGTGTCTTGCTGGATGCCTTTCCCTGCATGGCTGTCTACCTTTAAAAGTCTCTGAGTCTGCTACTTAACATTGCAACTGCCTTAAGGGTTAAGGGCAACTGCTCTAAACCCTCTCTCTCAAAGTTCTGTTCAAGAGAAAAAAATCTCTTTGCATTCAAGAAGTGTCTGGTGCCCATGATTATACTTTACACTACAGCCACTATGCCTTACAACCCACTCTATATGGAAGGATGTCAGCAGCTCTTGGATCTGGAGGTTCTCATTAGACTAAAGGGGACCCAGGACCCTGCTACATGTGTATGCACCCAGGACTTGCATCCTCCTAAGTGTCTTACAGATGTCAGAAATGTACACTGCAAATAAGCTATAGGCAGTGTACACTACGGAAAGAATGTTAGAAGCAAGAAGACAAAAGAGACAATGCAAGTAATGTTCCTCTTTAGTTGTACTGCCGAGCATCAGTTTTTTCCGTAACATCATTGGCCCAAGCAAGAGTACTGGTTGGGTATTGTACAGCTTTATTGTATCTAGAATATTTCCTATGAATCAGTAATCATTAACCAAAGTATGAGAATCTATGTCTGTGAAGGTTCTCATTTATCCAAATCAGTATATCTAATGCCGCGTACACACGGTCGGACTTTTCATCTACAAAAGTCCGACAGCCTGTCCGACAGACTTTCGGCGGACTTTCGGCGGACTTGCGGCAGACTTGCGGCAGACTTTCTAACGAACAGACTTGCCTACACACGACCACACAAAAGTCCGACGGATTCGTACGTGATGACGTACACCGGACTAAAATAAGGAAGTTGATAGCCAGTAGCCAATAGCTGCCCTAGCGTGGGTTTTTGTCCGTAGGACTAGCATACAGACGAGCGGACTTCGGGGTCCGTCGTAGTTACGACGTAAAGATTTGAAGCATGTTTCAAATCTAAAGTACGTCGGATTTGAGTCTAAAAAAGTACGTTGAAAGTCCGGAGAAGCCCACACACGATCGGATTACCAGCCAGCTTTAGTCCGTCAGCGTCCGTTGGACTTTTGTAGATGAAAAGTCCGACCGTGTGTACGCGGCATAAGTAGTAGTTAGTCACATTCAACTGGAGTTGTTCTGCAATGTTGCTTATCCAACGCACTTACATAGTTACATAGTTCGTCAGGTTGAAAAAAGACACAAGTCCATCCAGTTTAACCAAAAAAACAAAACAAAACAAAAAAAATATACAATCCCAAATACACAATCCTTCACCCACAGTTGATCCAGAGGAAGGCAAAAAACCCCAGCAAAGCATGATCCAATTTGCTACAGCAAAAATTCCTTCCTCATTCCCCGAGAGGCAATCGGATTTTCCCTGGATCAACTTTACCTATAAATGTTAGTGCCCAGCTATATTATGTATGTTAAGGAAACAAACCAGGCCTTTTTTAAAGCAATCTACTGAGCTGGCCAGAACCACCTCTATTCCACATTTTCACAGCTCTTATTGTGAAACCTTTCTGTATTTGGAGAGGAAATCTTTTTTCCTCTAGACGTAAAAAGTACCCCCTTGTCCTCTGTGATGACCTTAAAGTGAATAACTCAACACTAAGTTCACTATATGGACCACTTATGTATTTATACATGTTGATCATATCACCCCTTAAAGGGGCTGTAAACCCTTCTGTTTTTTCACCTTAATGCATCCTATGCATTAAGGTGAAAAAACACCTGGCAGTGACCGGCTCCCCAGCCCCCCTGTCTTACTTACCTGAGCCCTGGAATTTCACTCGGCGGAGACGTGCTCTTCCTCTGTCCGGGGTTCTCGGATCTCAATTAGATAGATTGACAGCAGTGCAGCCATTGGCTCCTGCTGCTGTCAATCAAATACAGTGACGTGGGCGCCGGGGCGGAGCTGAGTCCGGCATTCGTGTCTATGGCTGCAAATGCTGGACTCGGGAGCGCGCCTGCAAGGTAACCCCCAGGAAAGGACTTCTCCTAGGGGGTTATACAATGCGGGGAGGAGCCGCGAGAGCCACCAGGGGACCCCAGAAGACGAGGCTCTGGGCCACTCTGTGCAAAACGAACTGCACAGTGGAGGTAAGTATGACATGTTTGTTATTTAAAAAAAAAAAAAAACGCAAACCTTTACAATCACTTTAATCTCCTCTTCTCAAGAGAGAATAAATTCAGTTCCTCTAATCTTTGCTCAGAACTGAGTTCCTCCATGCCTCTTATCAGTTTGGTTGCCCTTCTCTGCACTTTCTCCAGTTTCCAGATATCCTTTTTGAGAACTGGTGCCCAAAACTGACCTGCATATTCCAGATGAGGTCTTACTAATGATTTGTACAGGGGCAAAATTATATATCTCTCTCTCTGGAGTCCATACCTCTCCTAATACAAGAAAGGACTTTGCTCGCTTTGGAAACTGCAGCTTGGCATTGAATGCTATTGTTAAGCTTATGATCTACAAAGGCCCCAGATCCTTCTCCACTATGGATTCCCCCAGTTGTATTCCCCCTAGTATATATGATGCATGCATATTCTTAGTCCCCAAGTGCATAACTTTACATTTATCAACAATAAACCTCATTTGCCACACAGTTGCCCAATTAAACAGTGCATTGAGGTTGGCTTGTAAGTTGGAGACATCCTGTAAGGACGTTATTTAACTGCATAGCTTGGTGTCATCTGCAAACACTGAAATGGTACTTTTAATGCCAGACCCAATATCATTTATAAAGATATTTAAAAGTAGGGGTCCTAACACTGAACCTGGGGGTACACCACTGATAACCTTAGACCATTCAGAGTAAGAATCATTAACCACTACTCTCTGAACTCGGTCTGTTAGCCAGTTTTCTATCCATTTACAAATTGATCTTTCCAAACCTGTAGACTTTACTTTATACATTAGCCATGTGTGGGGATTGTGTCAAATGCTTTTGAAAAATCCAAGCATACCACGTCCACAGACACCCCTTTGTTTTATTTACCACCTCATAAAAAGAAATCAGGTTTATTTGACAACTTCTGTCTTTCATGAATCCATGCTGTCTGTTGCTTAAAATATTTTTTTCCAGCAAGAAATGTATGTGATCTTTTATTAAACTCTCCAATATCTTCCCGACTATAGAAGTTAAACTAACAGGTCTATAGTTACTTGGTAAAGACTTTGATCCCTTTTTAAATATAGGCACCACATTGGCTCTATGCCAATCCAGTGGTACCATTCCAGTCATTAACGAGTCCCTAAAAATTAAAAACAATGGCTTTGAAATGACAGAGCTCAATTCTTTTAGGATCCACGGGTGGATGCCATCTGGTCCAGGTGCTTTATCCACCTTTATTCTGTCTAAATATTTCTGGACCATATCACTTTTGAGCCATTGTGGATCATTTGGGCTGTGTCAATACCACCCCATTATGGACACAAGCTCCCCTATGATCCTTTGTATACACAGAGCTGAAGACAATATTTAATAAATTTGCCTTCTCTTTGTCCCTGGTCACCCACTCTAAATTATTTTGTAAAGGGTCTACATGCTCAGACCTGACCTTTTTACTATTAATATACTTCTTCAGTTTCAAGTGTCAGACACCATGATTGGATCAAAAAGTAGTGTTGGTGTTACTTGTATGGATATGAAGGCTGGGGTATTTTCCAGACACTCATTAGAACTGAAGAAGCGACTTGGATACGCTACAAACATCTTCCAAGTTACAGAACATGTCTAGTTGAATGTGACTAACTATTACTAGATATGAGAATCTATGGGGAAATTAGCTGCCAAAATTGTAATCCTTCCATTAGGAGAGGTAATTTCCATAAACTTTCCATATTATAAATGCCACATGGGACACCCTGGGTATAGCATGTGTGTAAATCATTTGCTTTATCTGTGTTTAGTGTTAGCAATGGAGAAAATATTTGCTAAATTTTTGTATATGTACAGTGGGGCACAAAAGTATTTAGTCAGCCACCAATTGTGCAAGTTCTCCCACTTAAAAAGATGAGAGAGGCCTGTAATTGTCATCATATGTATACCTCAACTATGAGAGACAAAATGTGGAAACAAATCCAGACCATCACATTGTCTGATTTTTGAAAGAATTTATTTGCAATTTATGGTGGAAAATAAGTATTTGGTCACCTACAAACAAGCAAGATATCTGGCTTTCACAGACCTGTATCTTTAAGAGGCTCCTCTGTCCTCCACTCATTATTTGTATTAATGGCACCTGTTTGAACTTATCAGTATAAAAGACACCTGTCCAAAACCTCAAACAGTCACACTCCAAACTCCACTATGGTGAAGACCAAAGAGCTGTCGAAGGACACCAGAAACAAAATTGTAGACCTGCACCAGGCTGGGAAGACTGAATCTGCAATAGGCAAACAGCTTGGTGTGAAGAAATCAACTGTGGGAGCAATAATTAGAAAATGGAAGACATACAAGACCACTGATAATCTCCCTTGATCTGGGGCTCCACGCAAGATCTCACCCCGTGGGGTCAAAATGATCACAAGAACGGTGAACAAAACCACACAGGGGGACCTAGTGAATGACCTGCAAAGAGCTGGGTCCAACGTAACAAAGGCTACCATCAGTAACACACTATACCGCCAGGGACTCAGATCCTGCAGTGCCAGACGTGTCCCCCTGCTTAAGCCAGTACATGTGGGCCCGTCTGAGGTTTGCTAGACAGCATTTGGATGATCCAGAAGAGGATTGGGAGAATGTCATATGGTCAGATGAAACCAAAGTAGAACTGTTTGGTAGAAACACAACTCGTCGTGTTTGGAGGAGAGAGAATGCTGAGTTGCAACCAAAGAACACCATACCTACTGTGAAGCATGGGGGTGGCAACATCATGCATTGGGCCTTTTTCTCTGCAAAGGGAACAGGACGACTGATCCGTGTACATGAAAGAATGAATGGGGCCATGTATCGTGAGATTTTGAGTGCAAACCTCCTCCCATCAGCAAGGGCATTGAAGATGAAACGTGGCTGGGTCTTTCAGCATGGCAATGATCCCAAACACACCGCCCGGGCAATGAAGGAGTGGCTTCGTAAGAAGCATTTCAAGGTCCTGGAGTGGCCTAGCCAGTCTCCAGATCTCAACCCCATAGAAAACCTTTGGAGGGAGTTTAAAGGCCGTGTTGCTCAGCGACAGCCCCAAAACATCACTGCTCTAGAGGAGATCTGCATGGAGGAATGGGTCAACATAGCAGCAAAAGTGTGTGACAACCTTGTGAAGACTTACAGAAAATGTTTGACCTCTGTCATTGCCAACAAAGGATATATAACAAAGTTTTGAGATGAACTTTTGATATTGACCACATACGTATTTTCCACCATATTTTGCAAATAAATTCTTTCAAAAATCAGACAATGTGATTATCTGGATTTGTTTCCATATTTTGTCTCTCATAGTTAAGGTATACCTATGATGACAATTACAGGCCTCTCTCATCTTTTTAAGTGGAGAACTTGCACAATTGTCGGCTGACTAAATACTTTTTTGCCCCATTGTACATCAAACCTGGATATAGCAGATGTTTGAAAACCTCTCAATTTCAGAGAACTTGGCTGTTTTTCTTCACCATGATAATAACTTCACAAGTCTTTGTTATTTGCCAGTTATCTGGAGAGGAACACTCCTCTCCAATCTCCTATAGCTTGCTATTCTGGTTGTCTTTATCTTTTGTAACTGTGTTGCATTACTGTCTCTATTGTGATCTTGTGACAACTCAGCATCCCTGGAGGTAGGTACAGCGGGGACTGGGTAGGGGTGAAGAGGGTGTATGGTGTTAGCACACCTGTACATTTTTTCTGTAAAGGTGAACTAAGACTTTAACATAAGAATACGACTCTCTAATTCTGCCATGTCGCTGTTTTGTTTAAATCTCATTGAACTTAGCTGAAAATAATTGTAATTTTCTTTATCGTACATCATAGGACACAGGGCCTTAAGTAATTACTTAATGGATTATAGACCACCTTCAGGTGTTGACAGTGGTTATACCCAGTCAAGGAAGTTCACTCCCTATATAAACCCCTCCTCCTTCCAGGAGCACATCAGTTTTTTCACCAGTGTCTAAGGTGTTGGTCACGAGTGAAGATGTGCTCTGAGGAGCTCCAGGAGGGATCCATGCTGGATTAGACCAGATCCATCCAAAGTGCCATTGAGGCATAAAGGGATAGTACCTGGGGCCTCGTATTCGAAGCACAAGGTTTTGCCTGTAACGCCTCTCTTTGTAGGGCTGGACCCCAGGAACCCAGGGCTTAGGTCTTGTTACATTACCTAAACTTCCTGATGGGGTGCTCTTTACAGCTCCAAGGCAGTTGGAACCCCGTTTTAGGGACCCAGTCCTTGAAGGTTTGCTACGCAGCCCGCCGTGATGGGTAAAGGTTGGATTTTCTGCTAATTCAGCAAATCCTGCAGTGAGGATAAGGTAAGGGAAGAAACTTCGGTATTAAAAACATTTATGTATTTCTTCCATTAGCGAAAAAATGTTGTCATGCCTTAATTCTCCACTAGAGGGAGTCTATGCACATACCTTACTCTGTTATCTTCACTGTAAGCTCAGTCTGTGTCTGGTTGCAGCAGCGTGTGGAGGGAGACTTTGCAAGGTAAAAGAAAGCTGCAAAAAGTGTTTTCTTCTCCCCCCTGACGGGACCAGAGGCTTAGGGGGACAGCAGCGCTGTACCCCCTTACATTACCCCCCTGCGGGGGGGGGTGCGGAGGCCCCACTAATACCGCTAATTGTTTTAACTGTGGCTGATTTCACTGTTGTTTGTGCCTGCTGCTGGACGGATCCCTGCTCCCCCCCCCCCCTCTCGTGTTGGGTCTGTGGACCCGAAAACGACGCACAAGAACATTTTAAAAGTAAAAAGGGGCAGGATTCTGTCTTGGAGGGGGCGGGCCTAAACGCGATGCCATAAACGTCTGCGAGGACACACTGCAGGCTAAAAACAAATAAAACACAGCTGTGACAGTCTCTCCTTGGCTGACGTGGAGGAAACAAGCAGCCTGCAACACAAGGACACAAGAGCTATGGGACATGTGAGGGTTGCAACCTGGAATTTCTGATACAGGAACGACACCTTTTTCCCAGCACTAGGCTGAATTTTATAGCGGCTTTAAATGGCATGACTATTTTCTGCGATTAAGTGCAATTTGTATAGTGCCTCTGTTTTTGTACTTAGGACTATGCCTACCAGAAACGACGCCACAAAAAACAAAAAGGTAAAGGTTTCACCCGCAGGCGCTAGGATCCCGAGTCACATTTCCATGCTGTCATCCTTGCCTGAATTACCAGTTATGGCAAGCCAGGGTGAGCTATTGCAACAAATTGATGGTGCAACTGCTTGTCACATCTCAGCCCCTGTATACGTGACTGAAGATGTCCTTTCCTCCTCCCTGCAGAGTCTGGAAGAAAGATTAGTGGCTTTAATCGCATCCTCCACTCAGATGGATAGGAAGCGTGCTAGATCCCCCTCCCCCACTTCAGAACCTTTGCAAGGGGAACAGTGGGCACAGGATGAGGTGCCCTCCGATCAGGAGGAAAAACAAAGCAATGAGGAAACAATGGTAGCTGAGCCTTTTTCAGCCTCTCAAATCTGAGAAATTGCTGATACAATGTCTTACAGAGATGGTTCGTTCTACTTTCATGCTACCCCTAACGGAGTCTCCTGAAAGTTCGGTTTCTTCCTTGGGTTCCTTAAAACCCTCTCAACCTTTGTATGCGTTTCCTGCACATGAATTACTAGAACAGCTTATTTTTGCTGAATGGGACCCCCCGGATAAGCATTTTCTCCCTCCTAAGAAAATTGCAACTCTCTATCCACTGGAGGAGAAATTCTCCAAAAGATGGAAAAGACCAGCAGTTGACGCTGCGACTTCCAATGTGAATAAAGGCCTAACTTGTCCAGTAGATAATGCACAGATGCTTAAGGATCCAACAGATAAGGAGTTGGAATCCCTGTTAAGATCTACTTAGGTGCCATTACTCAGTCTGCAGTCGCTGCAATAAGCGTCTGTCAATCCCTAAAGGACCAATTTAAACAGGCCCTTAGAGAGCTTCCTGCACAACAAGCTCGTGATTTGGCTGAACTACCAAAAGCATTATGCTTTGCCATAGATGCTATTAAAGATTCTATTCACCAGGCATCCCGCCTTTCGCTTATGCTTCTGCATATGCGTAGAATTCCATGATTAAAAAATTTGGTCAACTTAAGCACCATGTAAAAACCTCCTAACTTCGCTCCCTTTTCATGGTGAGTGACTATTTGGAGAAAACTTGGACAAATATATCCAAACAATTTCTAATGGGAAAAGTACTCTTTTGCCAATCAAAAGAAAGTATAAATGCCCTTCATTTAAACAGGCTATTTCCCCTATTCCAAGGGCTTCCACCTCTAGGCAGGGGTGAATGCCTCCGCTGTCGCACTCAAGAGGAAGATCTCAGAGTCAGACCCAGGCTCAAAAGAAGTCCTAGGGTCAGAAACCTGCAAGCCAGAATCCTAAAGCCTCATTATGAAGGGTGGGGGGAAGACTTCTGCAGTTTTCAGAAGTCTGAAAAGAAGAAATTAAGGACAGATGGGTCAGCTCCACGGTAACGCTGGGGTACAAGCTGGAATTTTGGGACTTTCCACCGTCTCGCTTCCTGAGGTCAAGCGTTCCCAAAGATCCAGAGAAAAGACAATCTCTGTTTCAGGCACTAGACCGATTAATATCTCAAGGGGTGATCATACAGATCCCCACAAAAGAGCAAGGTTTGGGGTTTTATTCAAACTTTTTTATGGTACCGAAACCAAATGGAGGTGTCAGACCCATTCTAGATATAAGAAATCTAAATCAGTTCCTGAAGATCTGCTCCTTTCACATGGAGCAGATCAGGTGAATTTCTATCCTTATAGGAGCAGAACTTCTGGCATCAATCGACATCAGGGATGCATATCTGCATGTCCCTATATTTCCCGCTCATCAAAAGTTTCTGTGGTCAGAGTTAGAAAAGCAGCATTTCCAGTTTGTAGCCCTGCCCTTCGGGCTAGCCACAGCACCCCGGGTGGTCACCAAAGTGCTGACTCCACCTCTAGCCAGGTTAAGGGCACAGGGCATAACAGTCATAGCGTACCTAGATAATCCAATACTAATAGATCAGTCAGTGGCTCATTTGGAGCAAAGCGTACAAACTACAACCAACTAACTGAAGAGTAGGGTTGAATTCTCAACCTAGAGAAATCTTCCTTAATACTGCTAAAAAAGCTGGAGTACTTGGGTCTGATCATAGACACAGCCCAGGAAAAGGTGTTCTTGCCTCAGGCAAAGGCAAAGATCAACTCCATAAGAGAGTTGGTGTGGATGGTCAGGTCAAATTGCAATCCCTCCATTCGCCTTTGCATGAGATTGCTAGGAACCATGGTAGCTTCATTCGAAGCAGATCTCCATGCCCAGTTTCACTTAAGACTTGCAAAACAGTAGTCTGTCTGCTTGGAACAAAACAATTCAAGCTTTAGACTTGCCAATGCAGCTTTCCCCAAGATTTTCCACAAGCCTCACTTAGTGTTTACTAACCCAAAATCTGCTGAAAGGAAATCTTTCAGACCAGTCATCTGGAAAGTGGTAACGATGGATGCCAGCCTTTCAGGCTGGGGAGCAGTACTAGAAAAGACAACTGTCCAAGGACAGTGGTCAAGAACCGAAAAGAACCTTGTCCATCAATATCCTAGAGATTCGGGCAGTACATCTGGCTCTAAAGACCTGGACTTTTATTGTCCTGTCAGGATTCAATCCGACAATGCCACAGCTGTGGCCTATATCAACCACCAAGGGGGCACCGAAAGTCTCTTAGCGCAGAGAGAGGTGAACCATATTCTAACTTGGGCAGAAAGGAATGTTCCGTGCCTATCGGCAGTCTTCATTACGGGAGTAGAGAATTGGCAGGCGGACTACTTGAGTCACCAGCAGTTATTCCCAGCATAATGGTCTCTTCACCCCGACATATTTTGGGTTGTTTGCCAAAGATAGGGGACTCCGGACGTAGATCTTCTAGCGTCCAGGTTCAACATGAAGTTAGTCAACTTTGTCGCCAGAAGAAGGGATACATTCGCATGAGGAACGGATGCGTTGGTGACTCCATGGGATCAGTTCTCACTGATCTATGCATTCCCCCCTATTCAGTTGCTGCCTCGACTTCTTTGCAAGATCAAGCTAGAAAGAAAGCCGGTAATTCTGGTGGCACCAGCATGGCCCAGAAGGTCATGGTATACAGAAATCGTAAAGATGGCAATGGAGGGCCCATGATCCTTTCCACTATGGCCAGATCTGCTCTCACAGGGACCGATACTCCATCCTACCTTACGGTCTCTAAATTTAACGGCCTGGCTATTGAAACCCACATTCTGAAGAAACGTGGGCTTTCGGGGTCAGTTATCTCTACCCTGATTAATGCAAGGAAGCCAGCTTCCAGAACTATATATTATAGCGTCTGGAGAAAAATAAATATCATATGCTATCATGAACTGATGCTGCACCTAAAATTCGTGATGACTAATAAACAAAATGCGAAACAATAAAGGGCGCAACAGTTGTGCAGTGTCAAATAAACTAAATACTTATTATGTGAATACACAATGGATTAACGTGAACAAAAGTCCATATTTATATATAAAAAATCGCTGCGAAACATGAATGAATGAATCTTCTATATGTACTCCAGTCACCGTGCAGTGCTAAAGTGCAAATTGCTTCAAATAAAGTGCTTCACCCGCATGCACGAGCGTGAAATATATTGAAAGTGAGGCTCGACACGCACTATATGAGTCTTCTGCTTCTGCACACAGCTGAGACGCACGCTGAGATGCACGCCGAGCACTATCACCTGCATGGTGTCAGATTGGCTTCTGCCCTCCTCTACAGCTGCATCTTATATCTGCTGTACCTTACACTGAATGAACTGGATTTGTAAGTGTTGCTTTTTAAGCTATTAAAAAATCCATGCATTTCTGTGGCCTTTCATGAAGGAGCCACCTTTGCAGATGATTTGGATGTGAACGGGTTTTACTAAGGAGTTATACATATATACAGTCAGGTCCATAAATATTGGGACATCGACACCATTCTAATCTTTTTGGCTCTATACACCACCACAATGGATTTGAAATGAAACGAACAAGATGTGCTTTAACTGCAGACTTTCAGCTTTAATTTGAGGGTATTCAAATCAGGTGAACGGTGTAGGAATTACAACAGTTTGTATATGTGCCTCCCTCTTTTTAAGGGACCAAAAGTAATGGGACAATTGGCTGCTCAGCTGTTCCATGGCCAGGTGTGTGTTATTCCCTCATTATCCCATTTACAAGGAGCAGATAAAAGGTCCAGAGTTCATTTCAAGTGTGCTATTTGCATTTGCATCTCTTGCTGTCAACTCTTAATATGAGATCCAAATAGTTGTCACTATCAGTGAAGCAAGCCATCATTAGGCTGAAAAAACAAAACAAACCCATCAGAGAGATAGCAAAAACATTAGGTGTGGCCAAATCAATTATTTGGAACACCCTTAAAAAGAAAGAACGCACCGGTAAGCTCGACAACACCAAAAGACCCGGAAGACCACAGAAAACTGTGGTCGATGACCGAAGAATTCTTTCCCTGGTGAAGAAAACACCCCTCACAACAGTTGGCCAGATCAAGAGCACTCTCCAGGAGGTAGGTGTATGTGTGTAAAAGTCAACAATCAAGAGAAGACTTCACCAGAGTGAATACAGAGGGTTCACCACAAGATGTAAACCATTAGTGAGCCTCAAAAACAGGAAGGCCAGATTAGAGTTTGCCAAACAACATCTAAAAAAGCCTTCACAGTTCTGGAACAACATCCTATGGACAGATGAGACCAAGATCAACTTGTACCAGAGTGATGGGAAGAGAAGAGGATGGAGAAGGAAAGGAACTGCTAATGATCCAAAGCATACCACCTCATCAGTGAAGCATGGTGGTGGTAGTGTCATGGCGTGGGCATGTATGGCTGCCAATGGAACTGGTTCTCTTGTATTTATCGATGATGTGACTGCTGACAAAAGCAGCAGGATGAATTCTGAAGTGTTTTGGGCAATATTATCTGCTATATTCAGCAAAATGCTTCAGAACTCATTGGATGGCGTTTCACAGTGCAGATGGACAATGACCCAAAGCATACTGCGAAAGCAACCAAAAGAGTTTTTTAAGGGAAAGAAGTGGAATGTTATGCAATGGCCAAGTCAATCACCTAACCTGAATCCGATTGAGCATGCATTTCACTTGCTGAAGACAAAACTGAAGGGAAAATGCCCCAAGAACAAGCAGGAACTGAAGACAGTTGCAGTAGAGGCCTGGCATAGCATCACCAGGGATGAAACTCAGCGTCTGGTGATGTCTATGCATTCCAGACTTCAGGCTGTAATTGACTGCAAAGGATTTGCAACCAAGTATTAAAAAGTGAAAGTTTGATGGATGATTGTTAATCTGTCCCATTACTTTTGGTCCCTTAAAAAGTGGGAGGCACATATACAAACTGTTGTAATTCCTACACTGTTCACCTGATTTGGATGTAAATACTCTCAAATTAAAGCTGAAAGTCTGCAGTTAAAGCACATCTTGTATGTTTCATTTCAAATCCATTGTGGTGGTGTATAGAGCCAAAAAGATTAGAATTGTGTCGATGTCCCAATATTTATGGACCTGACTGTACCATTTTGCTTGGATTGAGATCCGGTTGTTCCATAAACAGCTGGCTTATGCTGTAAGACCCACGAAGGGGAAATCAAATGAAAAGAAGTATTTTCTGTTTACTACAAACCTGGTGGTCACTCTGTGGCAGAGGAAATTTGGTGAGCGTTTTGATATACCACTTCGGGTGAAGCACTTTATTTGAAGCAATTTGCACTTTAGCACTACACGGTGATTGGAGTACATGTAGAAGATTCATTCATTCATGTTTCACAGCAATGTTTTATATATAAATATGGACTTTTATTCACGTTAATCCATTGTGTATTCACATAATAAGTATTTAGTTTATTTGACACTGCACAACTGTTGCGCCCTTTATTGTTTCGTATAGAGTCTGGAGGGCTTATGTTTCCTGGTGTGAATCCAAGGGTTGGCACCCTCGGGGATATATCATAGGCAGAATTCTTGCCTTTCTACAATTAGGGGTAGAAATGAAATTGGCCTTGAGTACTATTAAAGGCCAAGTCTCAGCTTTATCGGTCTTATTTCAAAAGACCACTTGCTACTCATACTTAGTCCGGGGTTTTATACAAGGGGTGACGTGGCTTATTCCGCCCGTCAAACCTCCCTTGAACCCTTGGGACTTGAACTTAGTTTTGTCTGTGTTACAAAAAAGAGCCATTTGAACCAATACAACATATTCCTCTAGTCCTTCTGACAAGGAAGTTGGTATTTTTGGTTGCTATATCCTCAGCGAAGAATTGGCTGTTCTTTCTTGTAAAGAGCCATATTTGATTTTTCACGAGGACAGAGTGGTGTTACGCCCTTGTCCAGGCTTTTTGCCAAAAGTGATCTCAGGTTTTCACCTGAACCAAGATATTGTCCTGCCATCATTTTTCCATGTTCCAGAAAAGTCACTACATTGTCCTAATGTGGTGAGAGCAGTGATAATCTATTTTAAGGCAACTGCTCAGATTCGTAAGACTGATGTCTTATTTATTCTGCCAGAGGGTCCTAAGAAAGGACAGGCAGCGTCGAAATTCACTGTCGCTAAGTGGATTTGGCAAGTGATAATTCAAACTTATGATATAAGGGGTAAAATTCCCCCGTTTCAAGTTAAGGCGCACTCTACCAGGTCGGTTAGTGCTTCTTGGGCAGAACCAGGCCTCCATGGCTCAGATCTGTAAGGCTGCAACTTGGTCTTCAGTGCATACATTCACAAGATTTTATCAGGTGGATATAAGGACGTATGAGGATATCACCTTTGGGCGCAGTATGCTGCAGGCAGCAGTATAAATCCTCAAGTCTGTGGGTACCCTGCCGGTTGTCTTTCCCTCCCCTCAAGTAGCATTGCTATGGGACATCCCATTAAGTAATTACTTAAGGCTCTGTGTTCCATGATGTACAATAAAGAAAATAAGATTTTTATTACAACTTACCTGTAAAATCCTTTTCTTGGAGTACATCATGGGACACAGAGGTCCCGCCCCTCTTTTGAGATTAAGTATATTGCTTTGCTGCAAAAACTGATGTGCTCCTGGAAGGAGGAGGGGTAATATAGGGAGTGAACTTCCTTGATTGGGTATAACCAGTGTCAACACCTGAAGGTGGCCTATAACCCATTAAGTAATTACTTAAGGCTGTGTCCCATGATGTACTTCAAGAAAAGGATTTTACAGGTAAGCTGTAATAAAAATCCTATTTTTTGGAGAATAAGTATGCTTATTCCAATAGATTACCTTAGTGACTTGACAATTTAATTGTACTTTCTCCTTTGGGTCTACCAACAAGTATATATGCAAGGGCCTACCTGGTTGGATACATATAGATTTAATATTATAGGTAGGTCCTCATATTACATAGTTTTAGTAAATGTAAAGTTGGTTGTGCAGAAATTATATGATAAGATTGTAACGTGTGTTGAGCCTAATGGGTTAAAATGAAAGTGTGTGAGAATCCCAGAATTCCACACTAGAGTTTTATAAGGATTCTATACAACATTTACTATTTTTTGTGGCTTTTTTACGCAAAAAATCCATGTCAATATATTTAAATGTTGGGGTTCCAGCTTATCTAATAACTTTTATACATACCTCACATACCCAGTGTTCATATCACTTTATCAATATGGTTTATTTATTTTTTTTAAAGAGGACCTGTAAAGTGTGTAATTTGTTTAAGCGCGTTTACAGGTATCCAGCGCTTGGGTGGGAATATATTTAATTAATCAGAATAACAATTAATTCTGGCCACTGAAATAAATAAAAGGTCAAGAGCTAAAGGCGCCTAGTGTTAACATAAGTTTAGACTCGATTAGCCGCATTTAGAAGCGTCAAGCGACTTTCTGTCAAAACTTTGCTGCTCCTGGATGCACCAGGAGCCTATATGTACATAGACACATAGGCTAACATGCAGGGGCATTTAGAGGAAAGAAGAAAAATGCCAGATGCACCTAGGAGCAGCTGAAAAAAAAAAGTCCAGTGTGCATGCTGCCTAACAGGCATAGCTGTAATTGGAGACTGGTATTATAGATTATTTGTAGACTGTTAATTCCGCCCAACACATAGAGGAAGAGGATCTGGACTGCTTAAACTGATGTGAATGTTGGGAAGAACTGCATAGTGTGGGACAGGTTGTTCCATACAGACTAATGGCCTGTAAACACGATACGAAAATCGGACAAACAAAATACCACTTTTGACACGATCATACAATAATCAGATCGTTAGTACAGAGCTTTCGAGAGCCGATCACGACAGTTCATCCGATATTATTAGATCGGACAAGCACGAAAATTTTCCTCGTATGATACCAGATCGTGTGATTTTCGTTTAGTCAGTACAGTTGTCATCCGAAACAAATTATGTCAAATCCGATTTTCTTTCTTTTCTGTCATACAAGAATTTTCATGCCTTTAGTAACCTATTCTATTTCTACTTGCGACTAGCACGCAAAAAAAGTCGGACGACTTGTTGTCCGATTTTCGGATCGTGTGTACGGGGCTTAAGCCTGCTTTGTGGACTGAGCAGAGGAACTACAGATCCCACAGTCACTGGAGTTCTGAGGAGAGGAAAAGGAGGAGGCTTGCTCGAGGGCTCAGGGAGTTACAATGAGGACATTAGAGGAGAGAGAGTGTGCATCTGGTTGCTGGCGAGATGGTTATCACGGCATCTGAAACAGAGAGAGGCATGGCAGAGTACACTCCTTGGTACCTACAATCATCATTGTCACTGACTGAGCTCTCTGCCCAATTATTGAAAAGAATACTTCAGACCCTGATTTTATTGAACCGCTGATGGAGAATGGGGAGAGGTCATCTATTGCCACAGGAGTCCTTAAGAAGCCACTGGCCAGCTCCACTACACCCTGTTAAAAGGAATAGCATTGCCAATGTGGGTCACAGTACAGGCTCCTTTACCAGTGTTTAGACTTTATCCTCAGCATTTCAAGATCAGATATGGGCCCTAATGTGCTGGCCAGCAGGGATTAATATAGACTGCCAAATTATTATTGTGGTACTATTCCCTTTAGGCATGATTACTCCTAGTACACGTATTCCCCGGGTTACAAACAAGTTAGGTTCTGTAGGTTTGTTCTTAAGTTGAATTTGTAAGTCGGAACAGGTACATTTTTTAAGTGTAACTCCAGCCAAAAAAAAAAGTTTACATTTTTGGTTAGCACAGGGAAGGGTTAACACCTCTGTAAAGTTTGCTTTGCTGTCTGTGCCGCTATTCAGAAGATTTCACCTCAATTTCTGTCCCTGTGACAAAATGATTTTGAAAATCTTGGGCTGTTGTGGAAACAAGGATTGGTGATTCAGTGGAGACACCTTTTTCCCATGAGAACTCGGCCTCATGTACACAGCAGCTCCTGAACTCTCTTCTATGTTATGTTATGTTATGTTATGAGTACATGTACACTGAGTTGTTTATAGTCGTGTCTAGGCAGTTGAGTTTAGAAGCATTTTTTTAAACCAAAAAAATTTGTTCAGAACGGATGTTCAGAGGCATTTGAAACACCAAATGCCTGTAACATTTCTGACCATTTGTAATGGTAAAAAACAGTCTTTCCAGATAGGCTGCAAGGATAGAGAGAGAGAGAGAGAGAGAGAGAGAGAGTATATTTTCCCATTGCAAATGGTCAGAAAAGATTTCCTAAAAGGTCCTTAAAGCGGGAGTCCGGCGACCAATCTTCTTTTTTTTTTTTTCTTTTTTTTTTTTTTAGGTCTTTGAGACACTTTGCTAACCCCAAAATAATACTCAGTTTGGGTGTAATATTTCCGCCTCTGTCTGTTTTCGTACTGAAGAATAACTTAAAAAATGTGATGCTGGCTGTTTCCATCTTGCTAGCCCACAAGCATTGATTTCCTGGATGCAGTGAATGCTGTTCATTCACAGCTTGTTCACACGTATGATCATTGTTTCCGCACTGAATCTTGGGAAGCCTGACACTAAGCTCCCAGGAGACAGTGCGGGGCTGGGGAAAGGCAATAAAGACGCCCACTCCCATGGGAGGAGAGACAGGAAGTGCCATAATAAAGTACAATATAAAGGTAATTACAGCGATAAAAAAAAATGTTGTGCGACATTTGAACATCTATGCAATTAATTGAAGGGGGTAAGATTAAGTTAAAAATTTGAGTGGAACCCCGCTTTAACGCCCCTAAACGCAGCATATAAATGATGCAAAACTGACGTTTTTGAATGACGGTTGCTAGCTGTTACAACGTTCAGGAGAGGTTTTGAAACGTCCAGTGTACATGAAGCCTTACAGGAGTACAAATACTAAAAGAACATACAAAAATAAAATTATTTTTACATGCGACCAATGTGCTCTGGGGGCTAAAAAGATATGTGCAGAAGCCCCGCCCACCAATGTTATATAATAAAGTGCAACGTGCTAGAATAAATATATATGTATATATGTACCCCTAAACATCTGGAAAAATCAGAATCTCAATATATTCAAAATATCCTAATATATATATATATATATATGTGCCCAAAAATGTCTATAAAAAGCAAAAAAATCTCAAAATATTCCAAAATCTTAGATACAAACTGATTTAACAATTAAACCTTTAGAATGAAAGTCCCCAACGTGAGTACGTGAAAAATCCAATTCATAAACACAGTGGTGAAAAAATGTGTAAAAAATGTCAAAACAAATTTTATATAAAAAACAGTGCTGAAAAAATCCCAAATAAAAAACAAAAATGTCCAGAATAAAGTTCCTTAAATGTGTCCTTCTGATGAAAAAAACGTAGTCTCAGTGTGACTGGTGTTCCCCGTCTTTCACTTCACCCCCACTCGTGCTTTCACTCACCGGACTGCCCAACCCCTGCAGGGGTGAAAGGCATGTAGATAAAATCCAGCGATGATGTACCCGGGAAGCGATCCTCCGTCCAAAGATATTTATCCTTCTCTGGTGTTGCGGTGTCCCCAATAGTAAACATCCATATGTGGCAGAATAGAAAAGGACCTCATAGCGTGAATCCGAAAAGATTAGATTTATTAAGTTGATCAATGAAGCTTAAAAACTTTTAAAACAGGAGCTGACAGCTCTCCGATAACCGGCTCACAGCTGGTGGGCAGCGTGGTATGGCGTGCGTTCCACCGTCCACCGGTTTCAGGCAGGTACACCCGCTCCTGAGGAAGTTTTTTTTACCAAGAAACATGTCAAGCATTATAGAATGTAGCCATGTTTTGACATATTACATGTCTATATATTTTTATCAATAACATTTTACCACATATCCCTTGCACATGGGTAATCAGAGCATGCTGTTACACCATCTCTGTACAATACATGAGTCGTTTATGCCTTGTATATATCTATATCCTGTGTGTGTATGTATATATATATAATATGAAATTGCTACCTTAACTGGACATGTGATGCTATACCATTTGTACATTAAGTGTTAATATGTTTATGTCGTGTGTGTGTGTGTATATATATATATATATATATGAAATTGCTATGTCACACGCAACTATTGCAGTGTGCTAGGTTTACATTTTTACTACAATAAACATGTCATGCTATTACTGATACCGTCATTTGCCTCATGTAAAGTCCCATTATTCCCCCCCCCCTCTTATTTATTTGACTCCAGGTGAAAGGAGGATGTTTCCTCAGTTCAGGAGGGGCAAGCAGCCCTTTTGTTGGAGAACAGGGGGGGGGGGGGCAAGAAGAAAGCAGGACTCTGGTGGCAGCTTTCACCACAGCGTCAGTGGTGAAAGCCCCCCTGCCCACCCATGCTAATATTGCTTGCTGGCTGCTATAAGACTATGATGCCATTTCACAGAATCTGCCCAGGACATGATATGAGCATTTCCGTATGGATTACGAATACTCTCACTTTGAGGCTGGGTTCACACTATTGCGAATTGGATGCGGGTTTGCCCACATCCAATTGGAATGTCAGGAGATTGTGACCGGCTCTCTATGGAGCCAGTTCACATATCCCTGGAGCGGCTCCTGTGCGAATTGCACAGGCGTCCTGTGCGTCTTCTGGTCTGTTTCAGGTCCGAATTCAGCCAAAAATATGGGCGGAAATCAGACCTGAAACAGTGAACAGGGACCTCTGCTTTGAGCCACTCCGTTCTGCAGTGTGAACCCAGCCTAAATCAGTTCCTTCACTGGCAATTGGTGTAGATAGGGAAAATGCAATATAAAATGGGACACCTTGCTATTAACACTCTTAATAATGTTGAAATTCTCATCACTATATTTGCTGTTTAAGTTAATCTAGTTTTTCACTTTATTTAATCTTAACTGTACTGGCTGGGCCCTCAACAGACTAAAGGGAACAAGGGTTACTTATGTACTAGTATTCTATAACGTTTCTACTCTACTGTGATCAGATCTATGTTACCATTATTCTGTTTGCAGAGCTTGTCCTTGTCCTAATAAAACTTTTTGTATTATTGGTGGGTTGGTAAATGTCAGGTTCATTTCAGGATGGGTCACCATTGCAGGACAGCAGAAGGAACCAACATCTCAGAAGCTCCTTTTGGAGTCAGTGCTACACATACATTTGATTTGAATACCAACTGCACAATCACCAGAGACCACAAACCCTCAACACACAGAGAAATGGATGGAAAAGGCAAAGAGATAATATTAGTAAAGTTGATTGTTGCCCCTTGATATGGTTAAAAAAAAAGCTATAATATCTTAAATGCGTGGCTATTATTTAAAGCAATTATAGAGGCTGTGAAGCATATAGAGTTTGGCCAGAGTTCAGGCATTTTTTGCAGGGCAGTGTTTAGACACCTTGGGAAAAGGCAAACTCAAAAAATAAGGCCTTAGTCATTGAGACTGGAGACATAAAGACTGGAGACATAAACACAGAGAACTAGCCACACAGAAAATATACACTGAGGATTTGGTAGAAGTCAAACAGTGAAAAAACATCAAGGAGTTAATGTCTTAAATTGAATTGCGTAATTATATAATCCTGTTTAATATTCTCAGAGAGAACTTGCGGACCTTTGTTATTCACACTGACAAGTGAAATGCGGTAGACAAGGACACTGTATAGGTTATGGGTAATTAGTGAATATATGGTGATAACTTGTATCTTGGATACCAAAGCATCCCAGATATATGTAGAATGACTCGAGCCTGACAGAAAAACATAGCATGTAACAATTAGGGGGCTTCTGAATTTATTCAAATTAATCCTGTGGGAATAGCATGGCCTGCAGTCTATACTTTTCTGCTCGCAACTTACAGAAACATGTACGGGGATACTTCAAAGCTCAGCTCCAGTAACATGTTTCTTTTTCTACATTTGGATAGACTGCTGATGCACTAGAGCCTCTATTTTAATATTTTTTTGCTGTGTTGATGGCTGAGATTTCCTCTAATAACCAATTTTCTTGTCACTGGTACAGGAAGTTAGGAAAAATATTTAATGTCAAGTTTTCATTGTTGATCTGTACACCCAAATGAAAAATTTCCCTCAATGTCCTGTTTCAGTGTCACCTTATGCAATAGAATGATTTTTCCAGTTGTAACAGGGACAGCAATTTATGCAATTACTCCACTACCCCAAAAAAACATACCAGCATGGTGATGTTATTTAAAGTAGTGTGAAAAACAGGCAGGAAGACAAAGACTACAGAGGGCAAGCTTAGAGTAAGCACATCTCTCTGTAAGTTTCTGCAACTAAGACCACATCAAGCACATCACTCTACTACAGTGACAGGGAAAGCCCCCTAAATTATTGAAGTATAGAAGCTTAGAGGAAGAGACCGTGACTGCACCAGGCTTTAGCAGAGTTGACCTAGATTGCTTGTAAGTGTTTGGCTGTAGTGAGACTAGACACTCTGATATTTAGAGGTTATGGGCTCTTAAAAAACTGAGATTGGCCCTGAATCACATAATATCATAGAGGGCTACCACTTTTACTGGTATTACGTTTAGATATCAAGTTCTGTGCTTTAAAGCCCCATTTCTGAAAGAGCGAAGACATTTTTAAATGTTTTTTCTAGCTGATCCACACAAAACATATTATAATATGTGCAGTTTGGTAATTTTACAACATAAAAACAAAGAAAAATTGTACACATTGTAGCAGAGAGAGCTGGGAAAAGTCCTGTTCTGGGTTTATACGTCTCCCAGGCTCCTCTCATACACATTCAGGGATCTCTGATCCATGGTCCAGTTCGGATCTTGGTCCTCTTCCCCAGGCCAATTTAAACTCACCTGAGACAGACAGCCAGTGCTCTTGGCCTGGGAATCTCAGACAACTTCTGTCTAGGAGAGCAAAAGGTTGGTAAAAGCTGTCTATGTCTATGTCTATGTCTATGTCTATGTCTATGTCTATGTCTATGTCTATGTCTATGTCTATGTCTATGTCTATGTCTATGTCTATGTGCTGTAGGCTTGCTCGGCCTGGTAGTTAGGACATGTATTTATTGTATACTTGGTGCCGAGACACGGCTAGGTTTTTGTTTGGCTATTTTTGTTCCTATTTGTTTTCTGGAGCACTGTACAGCTCCTGTATATAGACTTGTATATATCACAAATAAACCCTGCACTGTTTGTCACTACCTCACTGGATTTGATATCTGTGCCTGAAAGACTGCTCGTCTCAGGGAGCTTTGTTTGTCCCCCCCCCCCCCCCACGCCCAGGTTACAACATATATAGTTATACTTGGCAACTTGTTGAACTGTTGCTAAAGGATAAAATCATTTTAAAAATAAATAAATAAGTGCATTTTTTTTTTTTTGGAGCCTGTAAAGCATTGCACCAGTGATCAGCAGATCGCTGGTGCCATGCAGGTCTCCAGCAGAACTGTCAGTGTATCTATGTACCCGTACATCCCGTATGGGCAAGCAGATACACTTACAGGAAGAATCAATGCTCCACAGTGCCATGGTAGTTCAATGAGAACTACAAGCCGACAGCTGCAAAGGATGTTGGGGCTTGTAGTTCATTCACACATATAGTTGTGTGAATGAGTAACACAGCTGTGTGGGCTGAGCCTCACATGGCCACGCTGACTTCAAAAACTGACAGCTAGTACAGGGAACTTCTCCCCCGTATTGCTATTATGTCATAGGGACAGGCGGGATCGGGCAGCGGCTGCAGCATTGGGAACAAATTACATGTTCCACCCTAAAAATGAGTGGAACATGTAACATGTTCCCCAAGGTGAACTTATTCTATAAGTTTTGTTTGTTAAAGTGGTTGCAAACCCTCATACCCAGTGAAGTGAATAGCATCAGAGGGAGGTGGGTATCTTTCCATTTTATCCGGTATACAAGCTCTCACTGCGTTGAAAAGATGTATAGGAGTGTGTCCTTATATTGTCTTCTAGGAAAAAGATTAAGATCACTGGCAATACATATTTGGCTGTAACATAGATTTTTTTTTTTCTTTTAAATTTAGCTCATGTTACCACAGCACCTCAATCTGAAAAAAAAGCATTTAGAAAGTCAGTCAGTGCAGCACCATAAGCAATAGTTTCAGTTTTTTAATGACCTCTCACAGCATACCCTATCAATCAAAGATAAACTGCTTCTGCAGTTATATTACACTTCACGGATTAAAAAAAAACTTCACTGCATAGTCCTACTTGCTGCCATTTGCACAGAAACACATACATGGATTCTGCACACTTTTTAAAACCATGGTCTTCCAGCTATAGTCACATGATCAGTCCCAGCATTGTAATAAAAAAAAATAAGATAGTATTCAGCCATTCACATAAGCACCATATCTGGAGTCGTTCCACTGTGTACATAATGCCCCAATATTTGTTTGCAATATTTGGCTGTAAATTGAACTATAAATTAATTAAATCAAAAAAAGACTTGTATTAGCTGCTATATAAATGATAATTTTAGCAAAAGTGGAGTTACCCTTTAAGAAAAAAATTAACTAAGCTCAGGAGATTGTAAGCAGAAAAAAAAGAGACGATGGGGAGCAGAGTGTTTTGAACCTACAAGAGAGGTCACTTTGTAGAGCCTGCATCTCTAAATCATTTTTACAACACAAGTACTGAAACAAGATGGAATAGGTAAGCTAAGCAAAGGTTGAATGGGGAGCCTTGAACTACCCATAATATTTTCCTTCTGGGCGTATTTTTCTTTGAAAGCATTTTGGCCAACAGCGGGTTTATAATGTGCACCATAAGTTAGCTGTCCCTGAACTCAGAGGTCTCCTTTTCCTGGAAATCATCACTTAGGTGCATGTGTTTTTTACAAGATTAGTGGGAGTGCATGCCTGTGAAGTGAGGTGAATTTCTACAGCTACAGTCAGGTCCATAAATATTGGGACATCGACACAATTCTAATCTTTTTGGTTCTATACACCACCACAATGGATTTGAAATGAAACGAACACGATGTGCTTTAACTGCAGACTTTAAGCTTTCATTTGAGGGTATTTACATCCTTCTATAGTACCGGTTACCGACTGAGAAGTCGGCCCAGTCCTCCAGGAACCCAAACCCCTCCTTACTACACCAGCTCTTCAGCCACTTGTTTACTTCCCTAATCTCCCTCTGCCTTTCTGGTGTTGCTCGATGTACCGGTAGTATTCCTGAGAACACTACCTTGGAGGTCCTTTTCCTCAATTTAGCACCTAAATCCCTAAAATCGTTCTTTAGGACACTCCATCTGCCTCTGACTTTGTCATTGGTGCCAACGTGCACCATGGCAGCCGGGTCTTCCCCAGCCCCTCCCAGTAATCTGTCCACAAGATCCGTGATGTGCGAGCGCCCGGTAGACAACATACTGTTCGGCGCTTCAGGTCTTGGTTACAGATTGCCCTCTCTGTCCTTCTAAGAATTGAGTCCCCTACCACCAGAATCTGTCTTTCCTTTTCCTTTGCTGCCCCCCCACTCTCACTGGAGGAGTTCTTCCCCTGGCAGCTAGGAGAGTCCCTCATCTTCAGCAGTGCTGGTCCCTGACTGGTTTCACCAATGTCACTCAATGGAGCGTACTTATTGGGATGTTCCAGTCCTGGATCGGCCTCTCTGGCACTTCCCCCTCTACCCCTCCTGACTGTCACCCATCTGCTCTTTGCTAGTGCCTGCACCTCTTTGTCTCCACCCGCCTCTGTGCTGGCCCCTGCCGGCACCTGCCGTGTACGTTTCTGGCTCACCTTTAGTATGGAGGGACTTCTCTGTGCTGACAGTTGCTTCCCCAGATTCAGAACCTGGGCTTCCAGGGAAACAATGTGCTTACATTTTGCACAGCAGTATTTGCCCTCGATCGGATGATCAAGGAACGCATACATGCGGCAAGATGTACAAAGAGTCGCCTCTCCACACCCGCCGGGCATCGTACCTATTGAATATAGTGAGGATTTGGGGATTTTACCCTGTCCAAATTACCTAACAGCTAGCTTCCTGGCACTAATACTCAAGACAATACACAGGTACACAACAAGACAATACACAGGTACACAACAAGACAATACACAGGTACTCACAGACCTACGTGCACTCGCAATACACAAGTATACAGTACACAATACACAAGTACTAACGATCCACACACACTACTCAGACAACACTCAGATACTCACACTACACAGGTACTATGACCCCTGTTATAACCTCCTGTTTTAAACTCTGTTTTTTTAACTCCCACTTATTCCAGCTCCACTTACACCAAGTTCCACAGCTTCAGACTGAGCACGCTCAGACTGAGTCCTACAACCAGTTAAATAGGCACCTGTGAGCAATTAACCACACCCCTTAATTGATGGAACCAGAGGAAAAAAAAAAAAAAAAGCTATTTAAAAAGTGACAGCAAAAGGCAAATTAAAAACTAAAAGGAAAAGCCCCAAAAATGCAACCCAGCAAACAAACAGCAAACAAACAGCAAGACTTGTACACTCTAACTCTGTTTTTTTATCTCCCACTTATTCCAGCTCCACTTACACCAAGTTCCACAGCTTCAGACTGAGCACGCTCAGACTGAGTCCTACAACCAGTTAAATAGGCACCTGTGAGCAATTAACCACACCCCTTAATTGATGGAACCAGAGGAAAAAAAAAAAAAAAAGCTATTTAAAAAGTGACAGCAAAAGGCAAATTAAAAACTAAAAGGAAAAGCCCCAAAAATGCAACCCAGCAAACAAACAGCAAACAAACAGCAAGACTTGTACACTCTAACTCTGTTTTTTTATCTCCCACTTATTCCAGCTCCACTTACACCAAGTTCCACAGCTTCAGACTGAGCACGCTCAGACTGAGTCCTACAACCAGTTAAATAGGCACCTGTGAGCAATTAACCACACCCCTTAATTGATGGAACCAGAGGAAAAAAAAAAAAAAAAGCTATTTAAAAAGTGACAGCAAAAGGCAAATTAAAAACTAAAAGGAAAAGCCCCAAAAATGCAACCCAGCAAACAAACAGCAAACAAACAGCAAGACTTGTACACTCTAACTCTGTTTTTTTATCTCCCACTTATTCCAGCTCCACTTACACCAAGTTCCACAGCTTCAGACTGAGCACGCTCAGACTGAGTCCTACAACCAGTTAAATAAGCACCTGTGAGCAATTAACCACACCCCTTAATTGATGGAACCAGAGGAAAAAAAAAAAAAAAGCTATTTAAAAAGTGACAGCAAAAGGCAAATTAAAAACTAAAAGGAAAAGCCCCAAAAATGCAACCCAGCAAACAAACAGCAAACAAACAGCAAGACTTGTACACTCTAACTCTGTTTTTTTTATCTCCCACTTATTCCAGCTCCACTTACACCAAGTTCCACAGCTTCAGACTGAGCACGCTCAGACTGAGTCCTACAACCAGTTAAATAAGCACCTGTGAGCAATTAACCACACCCCTTAATTGATGGAACCAGAGGAAAAAAAAAAAAAGCTATTTAAAAAGTGACAGCAAAAGGCAAATTAAAAACTAAAAGGAAAAGCCCCAAAAATGCAACCCAGCAAACAAACAGCAAACAAACAGCAAACAAACAGCAAGACTTGTACACTCTAACTCTGTTTTTTTAACTCCCACTTATTCCAGCTCCACTTACACCAAGTTCCACAGCTTCAGACTGAGCACTTGAATCGCATTGATGGGTCACATATGTATGACTTCCACCACACTACTCTCCACAAAAACCAAGAAGTACACAGGAAGTTTTTTTTTTTTTTCTACATTATGATTCCATTTGCTAGAATATCAATCGCAGCTATGTCTAACTCCTGAAAATCGCGGTAAATTCGCACCTCCCACAGGACAAAAAAAGAACAAATTCACAGCGTAGCAGTGTGAACCGAGCCTTAAGCTTTTTGGAAAACATAGGTTATCACCCCTGGGACATTTGTTTTGCTGTCTATGCTCCTCTTCAGAAGATTTCACCTCACTTTCTGTCCCAATGACAAATGTTTTTAGAAAATTTGGGGGTTTTTAGTGAAACAAGGATTGGTGATAAAGCATCAGTGGAAAGGAGAAACATTTTTCCCATATTAACTCTTACAGGAGAGCATTTCCCTTCCTAGGGGTAGATGTCATCTCACTTCCTGTTGTCTCCTTCCGTTTGCAAGTAGGAGTCGTTTGTAAGTTGGATGTTTGAAAGTTGGGGCCTGCCCTATATACTCTGCAGAAATTTGGGCCTTAGGTGTTGGTGTTGCCACAACACTGTAAGCCCTCACAGGGCCCTGCTGTGAAATAGTAGATCAAGAATTCTAATTACATGAACCTGTTAAACAGGGGCAGAAAAATTGGGCCGGTGGTGGTGCTGGTGCCACAACACTCTAAGTCCTCACAGTTACTCTTGGTGGGCGCTGGAACAGGCCCTGCTGTGAAATATTAGATCAAGAATTGTAATTACACGCCCCTGTTAAACAGGGGCTGAAAAATTAACGCTACATTCTGAAAGAAAGCCTCCAGCAGCACTGAATGTGCATTTCGAAAGAACGCTGGATGCAGGACAGGCCAGTAGCTCAATTGCATACTGTGCAAACTCTGGCCAGTAACCCAGAGGATTTTCAGTGGGAAAGGTGTCCCAAGTCAAATCTTGCCCCTAGGTATTCCTGCACCACGTAAAACAGACGCTGGTGATGGTTGCTGGAACCGATCATACCTTGGGGCTGCGGACTCAATTGTCTGAATGCATCAGTCAGATGGCCACCTTCTCCACCGCTCCTTCTTTGACTGACCGAAGCCTCAGCAACACGTTGTCCAGGAACAGGCGTTTGTAACCTCCCAGTCTCTGGGAACGCGTTGCACAGACCTTTCTGCAAGGCCTCCTGAAGATGTTTCATCCTCTGCAACGGCAAGATAAGGTCCGCAACCTTACCCTTGTAACGTGGATCAAGGAGGGTTGCCAGCCAGTATTGATCCCTCTTCTTGATACCAAGAATACGATGATCCTTCCACAGGCTTTGCAGGATCAGGGAGGCCATGCAGCGTAGGTTTGCTGAGGCATTCGGTCCGGAGTCCTCTGGGTCACTAAGGATGACATGATCCGCAGCCACCTCCTCCCAGCCATGTACAAATCCATGGGTTTCTTGGAACTGTAAATGATCTCCTGAAGACTGCTGCTGATGCTGAGTGCCAGGCTCCACCTCCATGCTGACACAATCCTCCTCCTCCTCCTCCTCGTCTTTTTCCTGTGTGATCGGCGGGCACGCAGGAACACTGTCTGGATAAAGGGGGCCTTGAGAGCTAAGGAAGTCCTCCTCTTCCTGCCTCTGTTCTGCCTGAAGTGCCCTGTCCATTATTCCACGCAGCATGTGCTCCAACAGGTGGACAAGGGGGACAGTGTCACTGATGCATGCACTGTCATTGCTCACCATCCTCGTGGCCTC
This sequence comes from Lithobates clamitans, assembly GCA_037952925.1. Classification (NCBI taxonomy): domain Eukaryota; kingdom Metazoa; phylum Chordata; class Amphibia; order Anura; family Ranidae; genus Lithobates; species Lithobates clamitans. The sequence continues at coordinate 793,770 of JBBGZY010000874.1, read as the reverse complement.
CTCAAATGGTGACAGGACAGTGCATGCATCCCTGATCATGGCCCACTGGCGTGGGAAAAAAAAACAGGCTCCCCTGTCCTGGTGCCATAGTCGCACAGGTACTCATTGATGGCCCTCTGATGCATGTGCAGCTGCTGCAGCATGGCCAGTGTTGAGTTCCTCCTGGTGGGCATGTCACAGATTAGGCGGTTCTTGGGCAGGTTAAATTGGTGGGGACATGGTGGGGCTAGGGATGGAGTCACTGATGCCATTGAGCTGAGGGAAGAGGCCGTGTTGGCAGCTGCTTTGCCAGCAGAATCAACTGCCTGCCAGTAGTATTATTAGTATGATAACACCTGCATTTGTCTTCAGGTAGCAATACTGTAGGTGCAAATTTGCAGGGTACACAGTACAGTAACTGGAAATACTTCAAGAGCCTACACAAGCACCTGGCTGCAGGTAGCTATACTGTAGGTGCAACTGTGCGGTACACAGTACATATCCTGTCTCTGTCTGTCTGTCTGTCTATCCCATGACGCGCCACTCGAATTTGGCGTGAACGGCCCATATCGTTCGTAATTCGGCAAACGACCGAACACATGATGTTTGAGTCGAACATGGGTTCAACTCGAACACTAAGCTCATCCCTACCCATCAGTAGTGCTGAAAGAATGTGCCATAATATAACCAGATTGGCTCCCCTGCCTGTCATGTTGGCTGACATCTCTGCATAAGGTGCTCACGATGTTCAGATGCTTCTGGAGGAATGTACAGCAATTACTTTTGGTGGTTGCAGCCTGGCAATATAACGGGACCTTAGAATTAACTTTAGGAACCGCAAGGTGATTGTGCGCTGGAGCCTTCTACCATTGTTGATTTCTAAGGTGCTATGTATAGCTACTTTCGCTAGCTAATGACTGTTTTGCAAGTGTGCCATCATTGATCTGGATAGGTGAAGTATTCCTTCAATACAAGTCGAACAAAGCAATCTCACTACGGGATAGGCAAACAAATGCCCACAGGCTCCTAATGCCATGACAACAGCAAGGCTGTGAACTTCCTTCAGCTTGAAGAGCTTAATAATTCTTATATCAGAAGCTGGCTTCGGATAAGGGCGGATGTCCGGCCTGGTAGAGAAACAATTGAGCAACAGCCGTGATACCCTCCCCAACTGCACCAACATTCAAATCCCAAGGATAGACCCCGGAGGGCACCCCCTCAAGGGGACATGCACCCAAGGCCTTTCACAAAAATTACAGCGCAGATGGAAAAAGAACATTGGACAGCATACAAATGCTCCCGCAGCAAGATGACAACCAGACCCTGTCCCCAACCTGGTAGGAAGACACAGGCAGACATCTGCAGTCAGCATGGAATCTGTACCTATCATTAGCATGTCACAAAGCCTCCTGGACTTGTGCCCAAGTGGAACGAAGACCACGGAGATGCTCCTCTAAAACAGGAATACTCTGCAGAACAAATGAGTCAGACAACATGGAAGGTTGGAAACAATAATTTGCCATAAACGGGGACAATCGGGAAGCAGAATTTTAAGGCACTGTTGTGAGCAAACATTGCCCACGGTAATAGGTCTGACCAGTTGTTATGATGGTCAGAAATATAGCAACGTAGGAATTGCTCCAGGGACTGATTGGCTCGTTCTGCAGTCCCATTAGACTGCGGGTGATACAGAGGAGAAAGCAAGCTGAATTCCCAACTGTGCACAAAAGGCTCACCAGAACCGGGACACAAACTGACTACCCTTGTCTGAGACAATCACCTTGGGTAGCCCATGTAAGCGAAAGATCTCCCAAGCAAAAATGGAAGCCAGTTCCTTAGATGTGGGCAACTTCTTAAGTGGAATACAATGACACATCTTTGAGAACCGGTCAACCACCATAAGGATAACAGTGTTTCCCTGGAAGTTGGGTAACTCCACAATGAAATCCATAGACAGGTGGGTCCAGGGCCTCTCTCCATTGGGTATGGGTTGTAGGAGGCCCACTGGAAGGTGTTGGGGAGTCTTACTCTGAGCACACACGGAACAGGCAGCTACAAAGGCAGTTACATCAGCACGTAGACCAGGCCACCAGAATTGTTGAGAAATGGCCCAAAAGAGTTGATTCTTCTCAGGGTGGCCAGCAGCCTTGGGAGAATGGTAAGTCTGGAGCACGTCAGTACAGAGACTCTCTGGGACAAAGCAGCGGTCACAAGGTTTCACAGGAGTATGGACCTGAGCAGCAAGAATTTTGTCACCCAAAGGAGAAGTAAAACTGGTGTAAACCATAGCCAGAATATGATCAGGAGGAATCACAGGAAACGGAACCGACTCCAACTTGGAAATGGAGGAAAATTGTTGCGACAAGGCGTCAGCCTTTACTAACTGGGGATGAAACAACGCCACCTAAGGTCTGTCCGTGACAGGACCTCAAGGTTTGGGCGCTCCCTGAACAGGTAGGACAAGACTTTAAAAAGTGACCTGCCTGGTCACAAAGGCACAATCTCTCCCTCCTTCTAAAGGTTCTCTCATCCGCAGAGAGACACGTGAAACCCAAGTGCATGGGTTCACCTTCACTGACTGACTCAGTACCAGGAGGTGAGGGAGGCACGGGTGGGGCTGCAAAGCTCGGAGACAAACGTACAGGAGGCTTGTGCAAGCGCTTCTTAAGAGTCTCTCTCTGAGTCTGGAGTCAAAGATGGCAAACATGATCAACTTCTCCAGCTCAGTGGGTATCTCGGGCTGCTATCTCATACTTGATGGTATCCCAGAGACCATGAGAAAAAGCAGCCACAAGGGCCTCATTGTTCCATGCAACCACTGCTGCCAGAGTACGGAATTCAATGGCGTAGTCGGCAACAATTCTCGTACTGTTCAATGGCCATGAGGCACTTGGCAGCAGAAGCGGAGCATGTGGGAATGTCAATTACCCTTTTAAACAAAGCCACAAACTCAGGGTAGCTCAAGACAACAGGTTTTTGCGTCTCCCATAAATGGTTTGGCCTGGCCAAGGCTCTCTCAGAAAGCAAAGATATCATGAAACCTACTTTGTTTCTGTCTGTGGGAAACGCCTGGGGCAGGATCTCAAAGTATATCTCAACCTGGTTGGGAAACCCTCTGCATTGGACTGGATCACCCCCAAATCGCTGGGTAAGCTGAGCGGAACCAGACATACCTCTTATAGTGGTAATACTCGAGGCGGGTGCCCGCACAGAGACTGGACAGCAGCAGCAGGGTTGGCCTGCAACATAAGTTGTACCGGGTGGGCCACAGTGGGAGATTCCAGGTGAGCCGTGCGACTCAGGAGCGTTTGTAACGCCATGGCAAACTGATCCATGCGGTGATACAGTTCATCCAATCTGGAAAAAGTATTACCAACAAGCGGATTGAGTGCATCTTCTGAATTCATGGCCTTGGCCTACTGTCAAACCATGAAATCAGGCTGAGACAGAAGTACAGTTAAATCACACTTGTTTAATAATAAAAGTAAAAAGAACAAATGTAGTCAAAACATAACCAAAGTTCAGTAACCGGAACGGATAGTTAGCCAAGCTAGAAGTCAGGGATCAATGTAAAGGAACAGCAAGCAGGATCTGGAGCCAGAAGGGATGTCAGAAAAACAAGTCTTGAACAGGATCGCAGGAAATTCTGTGATGACCAAGGAGAAGGCAGAGAACCTCTGGACTGGACGGCTTAAGTAGGCAGGACTGACGAATAGGATATCAACAGCTGAGTTACTGTGGGGAGATAGGAGCTGGCAATTAGCCGACAGCTGAGTGGCCAGCTCGGAGAAGGAAGGGCTGAGCCCAGCACTTGCACATTCCGAACATGCGAGACAAACAAGGGAAGGAAGTACTGGAAGTCACAGGAGCATCCTACCAGAAGATCACTGCACCTGAGCCAAAACTGCCTAGCATTTAGTTTGACTACCGGGCCCCTGAGAAGTTGCCTACCTAGGGCACACCTCCAGGAATAGCTCCAGGGGTAGAAATCAGTCTCATAGGTTTAGTCTGCCTGTCAAGATGTATACCTGACAAAGCTGGAGTCTGACGTTTTGCCAAGGATACCAATTTAGCCTTTTGATACTGCAAAACTCTGGATCCACATGAAAATTGAAGTACACCACCTTTATGGCATTGTCTGCTTGGATCCAAAATATATAAAACACCCCAGAACTTCTGGATGTTACCTTGGAAAACAAGATGCCAAAGACAACCAAGCCCCTTGATATCAAGGGTGTCTAGGTCTCTTCCCCAGAATGATCCACTGTCTGAGGTGTCTTTCCATGGGGATTCCTTAAAACGGGAATAGATTTCCTTGCTCAAGAGCCAGACCCTGAGCCTCAGCAATAGGGAAATCAACCGACTAAAGGCAACTTGTGCCTCGAAGAACAGAGGCCTGTAAAAGCCTGGGGTGAAACCAGGCCAAAGGAATTGCCGCACATGTGGATACATGTCACATGAAAAGATATAATAAAATATTTACAAAAATGTGAGCGGGTGTACTCACTTATGTGATACTGTATATACGCTGCATTCAGTGTAGACTATATATACAGTGCGGGCAGTCTAGTGTGTGTGTATGTATATATATTAGTGCAGTCAGTGTACAGTATATAATAGTGTATTGAAGTGGTTAAGGGGAACCCTATGACATAATTAAGAAACAGCATTGCCCCCCCCCCCCCCCCCCTAGTCCGTACCAGGCCCTTTGGGTCTGGTATAGATTTTTAAGGGGAACTCCACACCAATTTTTTTTTTAAAAAAACAGTGTGGGGGCCCCCCAAAATTCATACCAGACCCTTATTCGAGCAAGCAGCCTGGCAGGCCAGGATAGGGGGGACAAGCGAGCGCCCCCCCCCTCCTATACCATTATCATACCAGGCCGCTTGCCCTTAACATGGAGAGGGTGCTTTGGGGTCCCGCAATGTCCATCCATCTTCAATCATGCCACCTGAAGGATACGAAAAATAGAAAAAAAAGAAAGCTCTGCCTCGAAGGGAGGCATCCCGCTGACTGCTGTCTCTTGGCTGTGATAGCTTGTTATATAGGCAAGGGTGGGGCCACCAGAGGGGGCACGGTCATCTTGTTACATCAGCGGGTGGCCCGCCCTTGCCTAATATAACAGCTGTCACAGGTCTCACTCGCCCCCCCAATCCTGGCTCAGGTAAGGGTCTGGTATGGATTTGGGGGGGACCCCACTTTTTTCTTTTTTTTTTGTGTGGTGTTCCCCTTAAAATCCTGGGCGGGGGAACCCACACTGAGGGCATTATTTATTTTAATCTATATTGCCCGGAGCTGGCAATTTTAAATTGACATTTTTTCCTTTAGAAATGTCATTATTGCTGCAGCACTGTAAAACACATCAGACAGATACACTACTTTGCATGCAGACTAAGGGGATCCCCCAGGCACGATATTTAAAGGAATATTTCATTGTTATTGTTTCACTTTTAAGCGTTATTAAAATCAATGCTCCTGAAAAAACGTTTTAAACTTTTTTTTTTTTGCATTGATACCTGGCCTTCTTATCCTGTTCCTATGATCTTTCAAAGCAACATTATATATATATATATATATATATATATATATATATATATATATATATATATATATATATATATACAGTCACACACACAGTGTCTTGAAAAAGTATTGGAGGCAGCCAGGTGGAGGGGAGGAAAGTGTGGATGTAGCCAGTGATAAGGTCCTGTACCTCTATTAGAGCCTGCATCCCACTCCCCCCACTTGGAGGTAAGTTCTTACCTTGGAGGATAATAATAGAATCACTTGCTCCCTCAAGCCTTATGGTCCCTCTTCTCCTCTCTTCCCCTTCCTCCTCCCACTCGGCATGCTGGGGGCTGCAGTCCTCTCAGGGAATCATCCTGGGGCCTGCTGGTATCCGAGACTGCATGTTCCATAATACTCTAGCTGCTAGTTTCCCAGCCAGTGTCCCTGAATGTAGCCAATAGGAGGGCATTGCCAGGTGAATGCTCAGCTCAAGGAGGAGGGGGTGAAAATCCCCCGCAGCTGCGGCTCTGCCTGTGTCACTCCCTTCACAGAGCCTGTCAGTTTCGGTGCCGCTGCCCTATGTCTGCAATGGCTGATAGGGGGGGTTGGCATCACTATTTTCTCGGGGGGGAGGGCAATTGACCCGTTGCCCCCCTGGAGCCACCCCTGCCGCCCACTCACTGTCTGCATAGCACTTGCCCCATCGTGGTGGTGGGTCAGGCAGCGAGACAGGCAGTGAGCTGTGGGACGTGTAGCACAGCGATGGATGCAGGACTCCTCCGTGCGTGTCTAATTCCTGTTTTACACGGCGGCCAATGGGATCGCCTCTACCTTCAGCCAATCAGGTGCCTGGTATCACATTTCGGCCTCCTGATTGGCTGAGAGGCGGTTCTGTGTTAGCAAAGCAAATGTTCATTTGCTTTGCTAACACACCTGGGTGCACTGCAAGCGCAATGGTTTGCGCTCGCAGTGCACCTTTTTTGAAGCCTATTAGAGCCTATGGCTCTAATCAGGTGCTTCAAAAACACCCCCCCGCCGCTGTAATTCAGACGCCCGGCACCCGAAAAGGGGCCGGACGCCTGAATGGGGGGTGATTACAGCGGCCGTGGATAGATTCATGTAATGCATGAATCTATCCATACTACACAGAGGGTGTGGCTGGAGAAGGGGCGGTGCTCGAGCGCCCCTAATGGATGCACCACCACTGAACAGCAGTATAGACTCTTATGAATGACAAAATCTTACCCCTGTGCAAAGTATTAGTAAGACCTCATCTTGAATATACAGTTTAGCTTGGGCACCAGTTCACAAGAAAAGATGAGAGGGTAGAGAAGACTAAACTATTAAGTGGCATGGGGGAATATTAAATGGCATGGGGGAATGTAGCCATGAGAACAGATTCCCCTGAGAAGAGCCGATTAATAAGAAAAAATAAATAAAAATTTCCCCTCCAAACATAAATTTTCTCCCAGCACAAGGCCGCTAAAATCCCTTCAATCATTCTTACTAGCACATTTCCTTCCACCTTCCAAATGCCTCTTTCTAACAGAAATCCAATTTCCTAGTACAAATCCCACCATCCAAATCACCCATTCTAGCACAACCCCCCAAAATCCCCACCGTGCCCAGGGCAGCCACCCCTCCTGACTACCCCTTGTCCTGGCCCTGATAGTGGGCACCATATTAGATATCAGCCATGGACTAACGTCTGACACGTGTAGGCTGTTTTACAGCTTTGCACATGCATTTAATAAAGAAATAGTATTTTGGATGTCATCCTGAGTTCCGACCATCCCTTTCCATAATTAAATATTTCAGGTCCCTTGTATGGTGTCAAATGTCTTCTCCACCTCTTCACTGTATAAGGTCATCTGGTATGCTCACATGGGGATAGATGGACAAAGGCAAGCCTCATAGTGTAAGTCAGTCAAGCAAAAGTTTTATTATTAAGCCAAAAACACACTTACATTGATGAGGGATTGAAGTGCATAGAATTCTCAATGTGTCTGGGACACCCTGTGTTCAACGAACTGGAAACCGGAACCAGTTTTTAAACTTTTATTTATGCATATGTTATTTATTTTGATTATTTGGTATTTATGTTGGATGGTTATCTATATATTTATATTTTCCTTATATTTATATTTGTTTCTTTGGTACACACAAACCGAAGAAGTATTACAGCACTATACCACTTTATTATTTCCTGAGGGGAATCCATTCACACTTGAGAATGATTTTCACATGTGAGCAGGGCTGCTGTTAGAATCCATGGGGCCCCATACAGCCCCCCCCCCCCCAAAAAAAAAACACCAGTTTACTTTACTAAGTTATGAATGGACACAGTAAGTGACTGGTAACAATCACTCATTGTGTTCATTCAGGAAAGGAAGGGGCTGGTAAATGTGACATATTTACCAGACCCTTCCCCCATCCTCCATCGTGAAGGATCCTATTGTGTGTAGGATAGGAGGGAAGTCGGAAGCACTGCGGGGGTGGGGGCACACAGGGGGGCCTGGGCAGCTGGGGGAAGCATATGGTGCACAGGGAGTGTGATGGGTGGGCAATTACTGGAACTGATCCCCTATATGTCTCTCTCTGCAGTAGCTGAAAACTGGTTTCTTCTCCTCCTCTCCCTCCCTTTGGCTTTCAGCTGCTGCAAAGAGAGACATATGAGGAATTGGTTCCAGTAATTACCCCCCACTGTTGCCGATCACCCTCCCTGCTCACATCTGATTCATCCAGCTACCTGGGCCCTGTACAGGAGGACTGGTGTTACTCCCTTATGCACAGCCCTGCATGTGGGAGTGTGGGATAATAAGGTTGGCATACACTTGATTTCTTGCTGAGAGATACATTTTTCCACCAAACATTATTGATTTATTAGTTTAGTTTGCACATACAGTTTCTCACAAAAGTGAGTACACCCCTTACATTTTTGTAAATATTTTATTATATCTTTTCATGTGATGACACTTTGCTACAATGTAAAGTAGTGAGTGTACAGCTTGTAGAACGGTGTAAATTTGCTGCCCCTCAAAATAACTCAACACACAGCCATTAACCTCCCTGGCGGTTTTCCCGAGTGTGGCTCTGGGTTAAATTTCAGCACCATTAGCGGTAACCCCGAGCCACACTCAGGATTGCATTGCAGGATCCTGGTGCAGTGTACTTGCCTTGTCCCAAGGATCCTGCGATGTCCCCCTGCTGTATCTGCGGGCTCTGCCCGATGTCTCTGTGTGCCGGGCTCCGGTCCCTGCGAGCGCGGCGACGCACGGGGGCGGAGCCCGGCGGCAAATTCAAAAAAGTGAAAAATCATAACACATACAGTACACTGTAATCTTACAGATTACATTACTGTGTGAAATTATTTTACATCCCTTTTCTCCCTAGTGCTTTGTCCAGTGCCCTGCATGTAGTTTTATATTATAAATACTGTTCTTTCTGCCTGGAAACTTGAGATTGTCCATAGCAACCAAAAAGTGTCCCTTTTACATCAAAAGTGGTCTTGGACCAGCTACAAAACAGCAATAGTAAATTAGAACACTTGCAGAATTGAGCGATAGTGAATCGCAAGGAAATTAATTTTATTATTATTATATTATTTTTTATAATTAATTTATGATTTTGTGTTTCAAACTTCATCATACCCGGGATATATACTGGACTCTTGGTGGACAGATTTAAGTGTGTTATTGCTAAGAATTACAGGCCTACAATATAAAACTTTTTATGGAAAATAATTGTACCGCTTTGAGATGCAATAATCTGACATAATCCATACCGCCAGAGAGGTTAATGTCTAAACTGCTGGTAACAAAAGTAAGTACACCCCTAAGTGAAAATGTCCTAATTGGGCCCAATTAGCCATTTTTTCTCCCCGGTGTCATGTGACTCATTAGTGTTACAAGGTCCTAGGTGTGAATGGGGAGCAGGTGTGTTAAATGTGTTATTGCTCTCACTCTCTCATACTGGTCACTGGAAGATCAATATGGTACCTCATTGCAAAACTCTCTGAGGATCTGAAAAAAAGATTGCCTAGACCCTGAAACTGAGCTGCAGCACGGTGGCCAAGACCATACAACGATTTAACAGGACAGGTTCCACTCAGAACAGGCCTCGCCATGGGCAACCAAAGAAGCTGACTGCACATGCTCAGCGTCATATCCAGAGGTTGTCTTTGGCAAATAGACATGAGTGCTGCCAGCATTGCTGCAGAGGTTGAAGGGGTGGGGGGTCAGCCTGTCAGTGCTCAGACCATATGCCACACACTGCATCAAATTGGTCTGCATGGCTGTCGTCCCAGAAGGAAGCCTCTTCTAAAGATGATGCACAAGAGAGCCTGCAAACAGTTTTGCTGAAGACAAGCAGACCTGTGGTCTGAGACCAAGATAAAGCTATTTGGTTCAGATGGTGTCAAGCGTATGTGGCGACAACCAAGTGAGGGGTACAAAGACAAGTGTGTCTTGCCTACAGTCAAGCATGGTGGTGGGAGTGTCATGGTCTGGGGCTGCATGAGTGCTGCCGGAACTGGGGAGCTACAGTTCATTGAGGGAACCATGAATGCCAACATTTACTGTGACATACTGAAGCAGAGCATGATCCCCTCCCTTCGGGGACTGGGCCCCAGGGCAGTATTCCAACATGTCAAGGGCCCCAAACACACCTCCAAGATGACCACTGCCTTGCTAAAGAAACTGAGGGTAAAGGTAATGGACTGGCCAAGCATGTCTTCAGACCAAAAGCCTATTGAGCATCTGTGGGGCATCCTCAAATAGAAGGTGGAGGAGCGCAAGGTCTCTAACATCCACCAGCTCTGTGATGTCGCCATAGAGGAGTGGAAGAGGACTCCAGTGGCAACCTGTGAAGCTCTGGTGAACTCCATGCCCAAGAGGGTTAAGGCAGTGCTGGAAAATAATGGTGGCCCCACAAAATATTGACACTTTGGGCCCAATTTGGACATTTTCACTTATGGGTATAATCACTTTTGTTGCCAGCAGTTTAGACATTATTGGCTGTGTGTGGAGTTATTTTGATGGAATAGCAAATTTACACTATTATACAAGCTGTACACTCACTACTTTACATTGTAGCAATGTGTCATTTCTTCAGTGTTGTCACATGAAAAGATATAATAAAAGATTTACAAAAATGTGAGGGGTGTACCCACTTTTGTGAGATACTGTAGTTGTGTAAGAAAATAATTGGCAGCGCCACTTATATCCCCGTTTCACTTGTCACCATGATCACCTTTTCTGACTACATAAATGGTTATTGCAAATGACAGGGAGGTATTTTTGTGTCTGGGAAAATATTTAGCTATTCAGAGAGGCTTCTTGTCATGGATTCCTCCGTCCACACAAGAAACATGGGTATTTTATTTTGACAACATGACTCTGTTGTCAGAATATACTGATCAGTGGCTTTTTTCCAAAATATCATTCAACAGAAGTTGATCCAATGTTTGACTTCTGTCGAAAGGGGAACAGCTACATACAGATCAGAATCTGACTGGTCCCTGAACCAGCATTTTTATCAATCTATGGCCAGCTTAAGACAGTGTTCCCTCTGTGATTTGCAGCAGCGCTACAGGCAGCAGGGAGCTGGCACAGGGAAAGACCTGAAACATACAAAAAGAGATGGAGGGCGCACCGACCTTGTGCTTTACAAAAGATGACATTAATTTATAAAATATAACATGAATAATACTCATAAACAAGCTTTAAAACAAGGCTTATCAGTACTCCAGAAATTATGAACAGTATCTCTAGACACCTGCAACCTGGACCAGATGTTTGGAGGAACCAGATGGCATCACAGACAGCTTATGCTTTACGAGGGAGAACCCTCTTCTTCAGAGCCACAGCAATGGTAGATGATGTGGGTGTGGATGTCAATCTACCATTGCTGTGGCTCTGAAGAAGAGGGTTCTCCCTCGTAACGCGTAAGCCGTCTGTGATGCCATCTGGTTCCTCCAAACATCTGGTCCAGGTTGCAGGTGCCTAGAGATACTGTTTGTAATTGCTGGAGTACTGATGAGCCTTGTTTTAAAGCTCGTTTGTGAGTATTATTCTTGTTATATTTTTTAAATGAATTTTATCTTTGGTAATGCACAAGGTCGGTGCGCCCTCCTTCTCTTTTTGTATGTTTCCGTTCTAAGGATACCTATTGTTCTGAGGAGGGCAGCAAGACCAGTGACATTCCATATTTCTCCAAAGGGGTTGGCTACACCACCTACTCATTTGACCAAGCTCCCGAGCGCAGGAGATTGTATTGTGTTACAGGGAAAGACCTATCTGTGGAGCATTGAACAGTGTGATACTAATCACAGTAATGCCCTGTACACACGATCGGACATTGAACGGACATTCCGACAAAAGCCATTGGCTTTTTTCTGACGGATGTTGGCTCAAACTTGTCTTGCATACACACGGTCGCACAAAGTTGTCGGAAAATCCGATCGTTGTGAACGCGGTGACGTAAAACACATACGTCGGGTCTATAAACTGGGCAATAGCCAATAGCTTTCGTCTCTTAATTTATTCCGAGCATGCATTGCACTTTGTGCGTCGGATTTGTCTACACACGATCGGAATTTAAGGGATCGGATTTTGTTGTCGGAAAATTTTATAGCCTGCTCTCAAACTTTGTGTGTTGGAAATTCTGATGGAAAAAGTCCGATGGAGCCCACACACGATCGGAATTTCCGACAACACAATCCGATCGCACTTGGCCCGTCGGAAAATCCGACCGTGTGTACAGGGCATTAGAGCTGTTTCCAGCCATATCTGTAGATTTTTTTCAAAATCTGGCTGGATGTGTTTCTAAATACAGATTATAACTGGCTATTGATATTTATCAGGAAAATACCCCGTAGAATGTTGTTCCAGCGAGTATCTGATTGCCTTAATTAGGAGATCAGAAAGAATTTTTGGCGCAAATTGAACCATACTTTATGAGAGATTTTTTTTTATTCCTGCTGTGGATGCAAGTTTTTCATTATCTATTTTTGCATTTGTAAATACTGTATATGTAAACCAATTTTACAATTTGTGTTCTTACTCATTATTTCTTTGAGTAAGAACACAATTTTCTTAAGGTTTGCACAGTCTTTTTCACCTGCTTCCTCCATTTACCTTGGAGTAAACCTTGACTCAGCCTTCACCGTCCATCCTATCGTCTAGAACAGGGGTCTCTAAACTTTCTAAACAAAGGGCCAGTTTACTGTCCTCCAGACTTTATGTGGGCCTGGACTGTTGCCATTGAAAGTAGAAATTGTCCTGGCCTCAGTGGGAGTAAAAAAGGAATCTTTTGTATTAGGGGGAGGAATTGTGCCTTATTGCTGGTGTCAGGAGGAATAGTGTCCCATCATTGGTGTCAGTGGGAGGAATGGTGCTCCTTTATTGGTGTCAGTGAGATTAATAGTGCCCCATTGTTGGTGTCAGTTTGAGGAATAGTGCCCCATTGTTGGTGTCAGTTTGAGGAATAGTGCCCCATTGTTGGTGTCAGTTTGAGGAATAGTGCCCCATCATTGGGGACAATGGGAGGAACAGTGTCCCATTGTTGTCAGTGGGATAAATGGTGCCCCATCATTGGTGTCAGTGGGAATAATAGTGCTCCATTGTTGGTGTCAGTTTGAGGAATAGTGTAGTGCCCCATCGTTGGTGTCAATGAGAAATATTGCCCCATTGTTGGTGTCAGTGGGAGGAATAGTGTCTCCTATCAGTGGCAGGAAAAGTGCCCAAGGGCCGGATAATGGCAACCAAAAGGCCGCAGTTTGGAGACCCCTGGTCTAAAACTCCCAATATCTCTTTAGAAAGTAAGCTTGTACACGTAAGGTAGTTGTCTCCTATGTAATGTGTTTGTACTTTGAAGTTCAACTCCACTTGCCTAATACCACGTACAGACGATTGGGATTTCCGACAACAAATGTTCGATGAGAGCTTGCTGTCGGAAATTCCGACTGTGTGTAGGCTTTATCGGACATTTGTTGTCGGAATTTCTGACAACAAAAATTTGAGAGCTGGTTCTCAAATTTTCCGACAGCAAAATCCGTTGTCGGAAATTCCGATCGTGTGTACACAATTCCGACGCACAAAATTCCACGCATGCTCGGAATCAAGCAGAAGAGCCGCACTGGCTATTGAACTGGCTTAACAAACATATCATACTTACCTCCACTGTGCAGCTCGTTTTGCACAGAGTGGCACCGAACCTCGTCTTCTGGGGTCCCCCAGCGGCTCACGGCTCCTCCCCACAATAGCTAACCTCCCTCTGGGAATCTCTATCCCCAGGGGGTTAGCTTGCGGGCGTGATCCCTGTCATAGAGATAACCCCCTAGGAGAAGCGCTTTCCCGGGCGCTCCCGAGTCCATCATTCGGCATCCATAGCCACCGAATGTATGACTCGGCCCCATCCCCCAGCGCCCGCGTCATTGGATTTGATTGACAGCAACGGGAGCCAATGGCTGTGATGCTATCAATCTATCCAATCAAGAGCCAAGAACCCTTGCAGGGGGACAGGGCTTCCCCGCTGGGTGAAGTTCCAGGGCTCGGGTAAGTAAAACAGGGGGGCGGGTGGCCGGTCACTGCCAGGTGTTTTTTCACCTTAACGCATAGGATGCATTAAGGTGAAAAAACGCAAGGGTTTACAATCCCTTTAACAAACCTAAAGACCCTATCTTGTTCGTAACCCGGGGACTGCCTGTATACTATACTATGATATATATCAAACCAAGTAGACACTTTTCACGTCAGATCCTTTTCTACTCAGACATTTATAGAAAAAAAAAAAAAGGAAATAAGACTAAAGATTTTGGCAAAAGAACAGAGTGCACCAAATTGTGCAGGCATACAAATATAAATGGGAAAAGGGACGTTTGGGAGTTTCCTTAACCACTTGCCGCCCACCATATAGCAGAATGACGGCGGCAAAGTGGTTTCAATATCCTGACTGGGCGTTGTATGACGTCCTCAGGATATTAAGCCGCTGCGCGCACCCGGGGGCACGCATCGTGGCGATTGTTGTTTCGGTGTGTCAATCTGACACACCGCAACTCAGATTTACGTAAAGAGTCTGACGGAGACTCTTTACCACGTGATCAGCCGTGTCCAATCATGGCTGATCACGATGTAAATAGGAAGAGCCGTGATCGGCTTTTCCTCACTCGCGTCTGACAGATGTGAGTAGAGGAGAGCCGATCGGCTGCTCTCCTGACGGGGGGTCTGTGCTGATTGTTTATCAGCACAGCTCCCCCTTGGATTCCGCCCAGGACCACCATCATGCCGCCCAGGACCACCCGGATGGCCATCCACACTGGACCATCAGGTATGCCCCCCTAGACCCCCAGGGAAATGCTAATCTGTGCCCAGGCAGCTGCCAATCAGTGCCCACTCACAATGCCTACCACTGCCAGTGCCACTAGGGATGGATGCTATCAGTGCCGCGTATCAGTGCCACGTATCAATGCCCAGCAGTACCGCCTATCAGTGCCACCCATAAGAACCCATCTTTGCAGCCTTTCAGGGACCATCAGTGCCGCCTATCAATGCCCATCAGTGCTGCATATCAGTGCCGCTTATCAGTGCCCATCGTCAGTGCCCACTCATTGGTGCCGCCTTATCAGTGCCCATCAGTGAAAGTGAAGACTTACTTATTTACAAAATTTTATAGCAATTTTATTTATAAAGATTTTTTTTTCAAAAGTTTCGGTCTTTTTTTTATTTGTTTAGCAAAAAATAAAAACCGCTGAGGTGATCAAATACCACCAAAAGAAAGCTCTATTTGTGGGAACAAAATGATAAAAATTTAGTTTGGGTACAGTGATGGATGACCACGCAATTGTCATTCAAACTTCGACAGCACTGAAAGCTGAAAATTGGTCTGGGCAGGAAGGTGTATAAGTGCCCTGTATTGGTAAGTGGTTAAAGTACCAGAAATCATATAGCAAAGCTCCATCCTTCTTAAGCCAACATGAAGAGGAGCAAGAAGATCTATCCCTGAATTTGCCAAAGGACCAGTACGAAGGGTTGACAGATCTTGGGTATATAGCCCACTATTCTCCTGCTAGTACTGATGTATTTTGGGGGTCCCCATCATTTCACCATAATGATTGATACATTTGGAAAATGTAGGCAGACTGTCAATTTCCTAGGTGTAACCCTAGATTAACCACTTTTCTGGAGTTTCCAGTAATAAATGCCACCAGCATATACTGAATAATTAAGAAAAAAGAACATTTGTAAGCATACAACTAATTCTGTTGATTAGCCTGAAAATACTAGAAAAATCCAGCTGAATGACAACAACCTTGAGATGACTTGTGTGCAAATGTGAATAATTGTAGTCAATTACTTCTGGTTATTATACACATTGAATAGCTATTCTTTGATTTTATAACATGCTCAGGGACACCATGTGTGAAGTTCTAAAGCTGCAGTACAAACTGTATTTCTCCAGCTTTGGCCTTACCTAATTTAAACAATATGTGTAACTTGAATGGCTGACTCTTAATAGAGCATGACATTGAACAAGGGTAAATTGGCATTTGTGCATCAGAATCTGAAATCACAGAGGGGCTAATTATA
Source organism: Lithobates clamitans (assembly GCA_037952925.1). Lineage (NCBI taxonomy): Eukaryota > Metazoa > Chordata > Amphibia > Anura > Ranidae > Lithobates > Lithobates clamitans. The sequence continues at coordinate 777,697 of JBBGZY010000874.1, read as the reverse complement.
CAAGGGACTAAATTGTAGCTGTAACTCGATAGTATAGATGCCGCCTGCTCTATAGCTTTGCATTTATCAAGCTGCTCATCCCAATTATTCCGCTGCCATTTCACTCAGAGTAGCTGTGGTGTGAGTGTAGCAATATATGACGATGTGATTTAAAAAGGTTTACCAAATGTTTTATCAATGTCATTTTCTTTGTTATTGCCCCTGGTACAGCTGTGTCAAGGTTTAAAGGTTCTGGGATTACTAAAAGAGCAGGTCCTTTAATAATAAGACAAAGCAGCTAGGAATAACTTGAGTGATCAATTAGCAGGTATTCTTATTTGCAGCAATTACCGGTATTCTAAACTGATTTAACTGAAATCTTTTGCTGGACTGGATTAGCTAAGAGGGATAGTAGGATTGTACCTATAGGCAGTATAAAAAAAGGTCCGTCTATAGTAGGTTATCAGCCACACATTTTTTCCTATTCCCATCAGAAAAACAGACCTCTCATATGCTTTTTCATATTATTCCAATATTCTAATCAAGCTACAACCAAAAACATGAATGTTCTTTGCATAAAACGTGATTCTAACAGACGGGTGTTGCTTTGGCTTCAGTGATAAATGCAGGCCACCTTTTTATTATGCCATATATGTGTGTGTGTATATGTATATGTATGTGATTGTGATTGTGTTTCTTTGATTAAACAGTAGATAGACATCCAAAAGTGTCTACCTACTGTTTAATCACAAAAAGAAAATGGACAGGTGAACGTGATTAGACTGATCGTGTGAAAGGGGTCTAAGACTGCTTTCACACTGATGCACTGCGATTTTCATAAGCTGGCGCTATAGAGGTAGCATTGGCTTATGCGGCTCTGCTCCCTCCGCAGCTGCTTGCTTCCTCACCCGTGGCTCCATGTACAACACTGATGCTCTGGGATGGCAGGTCGGCAATCTGTGATCTGGGCTTGCCAAACTGCCATACCAGAGCAGGAGGTCGTGGGCTGTGAATCATGCTTTCTTTCTTACATGCTTTATTCATATCCTTAAATATACTATATATAACTGATCCAAAAAGCAGTCTCTAATTAGTCTTGCTTCCTATTGGAAATCAGTGTCCCTGGTACATTTTGGTTTTACCTCTAAATATTGTCCTTTATGGATTAACTAATAGGACTGTTTGGGTGGCTAATCTATTCATGTAGAAAACTGTGGCGGTTTTCTTGAAAAATAATGAGATACAGATTTTTCCATCCTCCTCAACTGAAATTATTAGGCCTAGAAAAGATAAATTTTGTGATAATAAAACATAAAATTAAGATTCAGTGTATCTGAAATCATTAAAATCCACAAACGATTGTAGCTGTACAATCAAGCCAGTCCACAAAATTGACAAATCATCAATAAATCCATGCCATGCTAACACATGATTAAGAAAATCCAGTAACCTCATCGGTCACAAAAATCTGATCCTCTCATCCCCTCAGGAACATGTTTGTATAGGCTGGTGCACAGGTTGCACCCATGGATGAACCCTGCACCATAGATGCCTTCATACAAAACAGTGTGATATAGTTTGAATTCCAACAACTGTAACAGACTTTCATTGTGTTGTACCTGATCTAAACCCTTTTCAACAAGTCATGAAGTGTCCTGGAATAAAGGCCTTCAACATCAAGGGATACTGTAATGGCACCATAACTCCATCCAGAATCTACATGAGGTGAATTGTATTTTTCACAAAAGATGGAAGTACAAAAATTAATTCTTATAAATGTTTGTGAATGTATTGACTAACCCCTATCAAAAAAACTCTACTTGAAATTATGGGACATCCCAGAGAATCTTTAAGAGAATTATGAGTTTTAGGTAGGGCATAGAAAACTTGGTTCAAATTCCATTATCCAATTTGCCTACCTGCCTCGTAAATATGTGTTCATCTACTGCTACCCTAATTATTGAGAATAACAGGCATTTGTCCTGATTTCATTTCATTTAGCACAATTTTTCAGTATTTTCCAGTATAGTGCTCCCAATTTAACAGGACCCTTGTCAGAGGGTTTTTCCACGACAGAATCATTTGTAGTGCTCTTTGTCTCTATTTGAACATGTTGTCCTTTTCTCCTTTCCTACTATTACCATTTCAAGTTCTGCGCAAACATGTGTGACAAAAATTTGTAAATTTGCATTCTGAGAAATGATTATCTTCCCAATGTTCTTCCATGTTGATTGATAAGTTACCTAAGGGTTATATGTGGAAAAACTGTATATTACAGTACATAAACTATTCTAGGCCTTCAGTGTTTAGTGGCTTTCTGCAATTTTTTTGTGTTAAAGTATAGAATAGTCTATGATTTTATGGTTGTTTTTTTCTGTAGGTGGTATTGATATATTGATGGCCACAGGGCCGATACTGGGCGGGTGCGTGGGGGGCACCGCACCTAGGGGCCGCAGAGGTGAGGACACCGAAGTGACAGAGTGCTTTCCTCCCTCCTCCTCTTCTTATGTGTGTCTGAAATGCCCAGTGTTCCGGCAGCGCCAGGGGTCAGTGGGTTTCCCAATGAGTTTACTTGCTACTGTGGGGACAGCAGCCATTGCTTCTAACTACATACACTGCCCAGCGGTGTATGTACAGTAGTTAAAAGCTCTGATATTGGTGTCTGTCTCCCCTGTAGTGTCCTGCACTCGCTGTGTGATCTCTGCTTCAGATCCCCCCACCCCCTCACATCAGCAGTGCTGTGTGCTGGGAGAATCGGGAGGCAGAGCATACTGCAGGAAGGTGAGCTGAACTGTTCTGGGGGAAGTCTGGGGAGGTAAGCTGCAAAGCTTCTGCTAGGAGGATTTGTTTTGCAGTGAAGGGTCCTAGGTGACTAGGAGAACTGGAAAAGACAGCGTGTCTGTGTGCGTGTGTGTGTGTGCGTGTGTGTGTGTGTGTGGGGTGTTTAATCTGAGTCAGCAGCAACCCTCCAGAGCTGACAGACATTTCCCAAACTGACACACAGCCCTGTCTATACAAACAATCCCCAATCACTCTGTCAAGATAATGTGAACTTAAAGTTCACCTTTTCAGAAAAATCTGTAGGTAGGACCCCCTCCTCGGCCCCCCCCCAGTCCCACTGACCTGCAGCGTGGCAATCTCCCTTTCAGAGCCCTGCTATAGCCACGCCACAGAAAATTCCGGACCTTAACCACTTGACAACTGAGCACCCCTTCCTAACCAGACCAATTTTCAGCTTTCGGTGCTCTCACACTTTGAATGACAATTACTCAGTCATGAAACACTGAAATTTTTGTCCTTTTTTTTCCACACAAATAGAGCTTTCTTTTGGTGGTATTTAATCACCGCTGGGTTTTTTATTTTTTGCGCTATAAATCAAAAAATACTGAAAATTCAATAAAAAAAAAAATTCTTTGTTTCTGTTAAAATTGATGGCAGAATATTGGCAGAGTATTGGCATTGAGCAGCGTTGTGGGCACTAAACATCCAGCCCACAACGCTGCTGCCATCTCTCCCCCTCTCCCCTCGCACTGTACCGATCGGTACACAGAGGGGAGGGAGAACCGGTGTCATGACGTGACGCAGGTTTGTTCACATGTGATCACTCCGTCATTTGACAGAACGATCACGTGGTAAACGGCCGCAATCAGGGGCTATTTACCGTGATCCGTGATGCGCTGGGTCCGGTCACAGATGTTCCCGGGTGCGTGCCCCAGGGGGCGTGCGGGAGCAACATTCTGGAGTGACGTCCCATGGACGTCAACCCAGAATAAGCCGACTGCGCTGTTGCCGTCTTTCGGCAATGGTCCGGTCGGCAAGTGGTTAATCCCCTAAACATACCCTGTCAGGGGGGACGTTTAGGAGCATTCTAATTGGTTGGCGCCAACCAATCAGAACCCATGTAGATCGTCCTCTCAGCAGGAGGACGTGTGAATGCCGAGGGTGTATCTAAACCCCAGACCTGTGAGCTGTAGAGGGGCCGAGAACAGGAGATTGCTGCAATTCAGGTCAGCGGGACTGGGGGGGGGGGTCCTGTGTAAGTTCACCTTACAGATTTTTTCTGTAATGGTAAACTTACACCTTAAAAGAGAAGTAAAAGATTACTTTTTTTTTGCAAATTTATACTTACCTAGGTGAATGCTGCATCTGTCTCCCGGCGCCTCTGCACTGAGAACCGAGCGATCGAATATTACAATCACTTGGTTTTCAGAGCTTTGTGAGCAGAGAGCTGCAGACTGTCAGTCACAGCTCTCCACTCTGCTCCTCCTCACTCAACTGCTCGCTGAGAGGCTCGGTGTCAGTCCAGGCACCTGGCAGATCCAGATTTTATTGTTGGGATGAGGCGGTGCCTGGACTGACATTGGTGATGTCAGCAGAGGGCGGACTTCAGTCCTCTCTCTGCTGCAAACAGGTCAGAGGAGTGCAAAACGAATTGCACTCCTGTGATTCATAGGAGAATCTCTTGTATAGGACCATCTCTTGTATCAAGTCTACAGTCTCTGACCATCTCTTGTATCATGTCTGCAGTTTCCAGCCATCTCCTGTACTATGCCTGCAGTCTGACCATCTCCTGAAGCATGTCTGCAGTCTTCAACCATCTCCTGTACTATGTCTGCAGTCTCTGACCATCTCCTGTAGCATGTCCACAGAATGTCTGGGGGCTCTTTCTAACAGACTCTAACAGAAGCCCTCTCTGTGTCCATTCCAGATCCCATTAGAGTACTCTCTCTTCCTGTATTTTGTTTATTGTTAAGAAATCATGGAAGGATCCCAGGGTAACGAAGACTCTTTAGGGGAGCATTTCTGTGTTTGCGTCGTTGCCATAGAAACGTTTGTAAAGAGGAGGAGTTAGCAAGATGACCACGCCTGTGTGGGGGCGCCAGAAATATTTCTTCACCCAGGCACCTGTGACCCTAGGATCGGCCCTGGTTGGCCACTGAGGGTAGAGCCACTGAATGTAGGTTCCTTTTGGCCTAGCTGTTTTGGTGCACAGGGAATAAACATGCACATTTGTGTGCCAGTCTCCCTGAAAAAGTATGAGGCCTTCTGTATCATAAGAGCACAGTGATACATATGCAGGGATTTGTGTTGGAGGGAATTTGTGCTAGTGAGGTTAATTTTTAGTAGGGAGAGGGGAGATTTGTGCTAGGGGTGATTATGATAATATTTCCTAAGGTGGAAGAAGTTTGTGTTTGGGAGGATCTGACCACTGCACTGTAGGCTGTGGGTGCAGTGGTCAAGAGTATGCAATATATGGCACAACATACTGAGTTTAGCGATCAGAAGTATGTGGTGTACAGAGTGCATTCCATGTTCCTGAGTACCATACTCTGTACCCTGTGCTCTGTTATATACCCCCGACTGTTGTATTCTTTATGCCGTGCATGTGCTGTATATTACCAACCTATGGCTGCTCCAGTTTGTATGTTACATACTCCTGACCATTGCACTGTGTACTCTGGGCTGTATTGTTTATACTTCTGATTCCTGTGCTCTGTACATTGTACTGTACATTACAAACTTGTGATCCCTGCACTAATGAGCTTATCATATGTGTGGCATAAGAAGCTGATTGCTTGGCAGTTCAAAACCACATATACGTTTTACAGCGATCTTATGCTTATCACCATCAAAAACTGAAGCAGTGGAGTAGACAAAAATATTGTAATTCCTGTTGCAAAAATGAACCCTTAGGTCTGCAAAAAGATAATGAAACCAGTTGTTTTTAGGCATTAATACGGTAGGGAAATGGCATCTGCATTTGCGAATAATCTAATTATGTATTTAAAATTGCTTTGCTCCTGTACATATTCTGCTGCCCAGGGGCTGCTTTGAGCATTCAAATCTGATGATCATGATAAAATAGTGAAGCAGGATGACAGCACACAACACTGGAGCCAGCACCGTTTTCCATAAGCTCACCAGCTAGCTGAGTTTCTCAGCAAGAGAGTCAAGTAGTGTTGTACAAAAGGGATTGTATACAAGTCTTTAAATGGTCTTTGGGCCATTACTGTATAGCAATTTATATATTACTATTATATAGATTTTGAAAGAAAAGAGACTCTGCCATAGTCACTATTTAGATACCAGCTTAATTTTATCATTTCAGGTAAGAGGATGTATAATAAATATAAATATAAATATATATATATATATATATATATAATCTATCTGATTAGTACAAGCTATACATCTACATTTCTTCCCTTTACTTTATACTAAAGGTAAGATATTTTAAGAGACCTAATTGTTTGCATTATTACACTGGTGTTTATCTTAAAGTATTTTTTATGTGACTTTTACATTTTTTACTCTATTTGTCTCCCTACTTGTTTCTATTATATTACATTTAGAGATTTGAAAAAGCCTCATTCAAATCCTTTGTTCCTGTCCAGTGTTATTCAACTCTCTTCCTGTAAAATCTGACTGTCAAGGACACACCCCCCTGGGGCACTTCATCAAGTCACCCTGGGTTCACAGGAGAATAATGCAAAGAACAGCACTCACATCATTAGTGTCTACTGCTGCCACAGGACAAATGGAAAAAAACACGGGACATCACACAACCATACCAAAGACAGTCCCAAAAAAAGTACATTAAAAAAAGTCTTGTGATGGGGAGGGGTGCTTCAAGTGGAGGTGAGCGGGTGCTGTAATGGAGAAGGGAAAGTCTGTCTAGTAACTTTATTTACCTAACAAAATACTGTACAAGCCTTTTCAAGTGAGATTCTAATTTATTCTAGCACTAGCTAGAAAATAAAAAACTTATGGCTCCATGCACACTGGGCTTAAAAAAACGTCTGTTCTCTTGGGAGTAAAAAATGCTCATATAGAACATTTTTTTTGTACAAAGTCTAGACAAGTTTAAAAGTTTTTTACATTTTTTTTCTGCCAGTGAGCTCCAATCAGAATCGCGAACCAGAAGGTTTTTTTTCCTGCTTCTAAACATTGAACTCAAAATATGCCTGTAAACGTCATAGGATAGGATAATATTGAGTTGCTTCTACAGACAGAACACAAAGCTCCCGTAGAAGCAACGTTTTTTAAGCCAGTGTGCATGGAGCCTAAAGAAAAGTAATGTTTGTGGTGTACTTGAAAAATCATATTTGACTTGGATCCCCATATGCATGTTCCAAATTATTTTCCTTACTGTGTACTCATGTTAGACAGCTTTTGTACAACACAGATGATAAGGACAAATTATGACTGAACTGAATAAAAAAAGTGATTTTTTTTTTTATTGCTTTACAGCTTTCTGCTGTAGCAGAGGTCTGCTTTCTCTTGATGTGTTGATAAGTAAAGAACATGATTTTGCATGAAAGTGGAAACCCGTTGAAAAAAGCATGATAATGGCAAAACATAATGAAGGAGAAGTTTTAATTGTTCAGTAACTTTAGCAAAACTCCTCAATGCAGAAATACTCTCCATCCACAGCTATGCGTTTGACATCACACCAGCTCCTGCGGCCAATGAGAAGCGGAACAAAAGTCAGATTTCATACCATATTTGTTTATTGTGAAACTAAGTATTTAGCTTTGAAGAAATTACATAAAGGAAGTAAGCAGCATGAAATATATTAATTACAACAGAAAGTCCTGCTTTTCAAAGACCGTGGATCAGAAATGAGCAACTCCTGTGGTCATCCTCCATATGCATGTCATGAATTAGTATAGCAATGTTTTTGCAGCTGTGTATGGTCTTCTGCAGTTAAACACATGGTTAAACCATAATTACATGCAACTGATTTTTACTAAACCCATTTTCCTTAAAGTAATCTACCTAATGGGAGATGTATGGAGAGCCTCCTTCATAAAATGGCTTCATTACTTTCTGATTCACTAACCATAAAAAGCATGGAGATTAAAAAGTTGTAGCAAAGTCAGAACTCCTAGGGCCTAGTAATTCTGGGGCTTAGAACTTTGGGCTTGTTTTGATGGCATTCGTTTGACATCAGTCTGAGATCATTCAGAATTAATTAACGGATGCATTGGACCTGCAGTTGACCACCTTCCAGTGGGCATTTCACTCACTTGAAACAGATTTTGCAATTCCATAGACTTGCGTAAAAATGCAAACCCCATCTGAGGTGATCGAAAGGATGTTGACACAAGCCTTTAAAGGGGTTGTAAAGGCAGAAGTTTTTTTATCTTAATGCATTCTATACATTAAGATCAAAAGCCTTCTTTGTGCAGCAGCTGCCCCAGCACCCCCTAATATTTTCCTAACCCACATCTCTGTCCAGCGATGTCCACAAATGTCTCAGCCATCCACAGATTGGCTGAGACACATCAGCGGCGCCATTGGCTCCTACTGCTGTCAATCAAAGTCAGCTAGCCAATCAGGGATGAGAGGGGGCAGGGCAGGGACGGGGCTCCATGTCTGAATGGACACATGGAGCTGCGACTCGACTTGGGTGCCTCCATAGCAAGCTGCTTGCTGTGGGGGCACTGAACAGGAGGGAGGGGAGAGGAGGGTCCAGGCTGCTCTGTGCAAAACCAACTGCAACAGAGCAGGTAAGTATAACATGTTTTTTTTTATTTTTATAGGAAAAAAATGAGACTTTACAATCGCTTTAATCTAAATACTTGTTTCAGATTAGTAATCCAGAAAGTGTTGAAGTCTTTGGATTAGCCTAACAAACAGGAAACTAGTCTTGGTTACTAGAGAATTTCTTCCAGTCACCGTGCTGACCATTTCTTGTCCGGCCCAGGCCTACATATATCTTTCAGTACAGTTTTACTTTAAAAATGAGATCCACCTATCCCTGAATTAATCACAGGGTGCTGGGTACATGCATATCTTATGCATTTGACCTGATGTGACATTATACTGAGCATGTGCACGGTGTAAGAGTATTCCTTCAGGTTCAGCTGAGGGATGTTGCAGAGGGCCTACAGACATACCATTGTTCCTTGATCTGACTGTAAGCAACTGAATTGGGTGAATGTACTCTTTTACTGTAAGTGGGCAACTACAAGTTATTTTTCAATCAAAGATAATGGTAGCAGGGAGTCATCTGCATTTTTGAAAAAGAAAAACACATTGATTTTTCCGGGTATTACTTTAATGTAAAAATAATTTCACCTATGTAGCCATTTGTGAACTACAAGGTAAGCTGTACTAAAACTACTATAATCAGAAGAAAAGCATCACTGTCTAGCCTGGCAACCAACCAAAGCCTGACAAGCCAGTGAACATGCGTCATCTCCTATTCTGTGCTTTTCTCTAGGTATGACAATATTTTCCTACAATATGATTCCGGCAAACCTGTCTGTCAAGACTGCTACGCAGATTACCCGAACTATGCAGGAAAATGTGCTGAAAATGCAGATATGTTGTGATAAGCATATCTTGCTAGGTGAATACCAGAAATATGAAAGCCACTGTTTTTTTTTATAGTAGTTGAAAATCTTTTCACCTTATTTCCTGACCTTCTCCTTTTGAAATTCTTTCACAGCTGTAATGTCCATGTACAGTTGTGCTCATAAGTTTACATACCCTGGCAGAATTTATGATTTCTTATGATTTCAGAGAATATGAATGATAACACAAACTTTTCTTTCACTCATGGTTAGTGTTTGGCTGAAACCATTTATTATCAATCAACTGTGTTTACTCCTTTTTAAATCATAATGGCAACAGAAACTACCCAAATGACCCAGATAAAAAGTTTACATAACCCAGTTCTTAAAGGGGTTGTAAAGGTTTGTTTTTTTCACCTTAATGCATCCTATGCATTAAGGTGAAAAAACATCTGATTGCCGGCCCCCCAGCCCCCCGGTTTACTTACCTGAGCCCTCGAATGTCCCGCGCTCGATCGTTGCCCGGGCTTCTCCGGTCTTCTCGGTTCTTCATTGGATAGATTGATAGCAGCGCAGCCATTGGCTCACACTGCTGTCAATCACATCCAATGACACGGCCCGCCGGGGGGCGGGACCGAGTCATACACGCTGTGTCCCGCAAGCTAACCCCCTCTGAATAGAGCTTCCCAGAGGGAGATTAGCTATTGCGGGGAGGAGCCGAGACAGCCCTAGAGGGACCCCAGAACAGGAGGACCGGGGCCGCTCTGTGCAAAACGAACTGCACAGTGGAGGTAAGTATAACCAGGGCTTTTTTTCTCAGAGAATAGGTGCAGGAACTCCCCCCGTCTGAGTCACCCCTTGTCTCTGCCCCCTACCCACCTCTGTCCACCGTCCCTTGATTCTACCCCTACCCACC